>CAHIKZ030005621.1:825000-1067500 GCA_903632075.3 Acanthosepion pharaonis | reverse complement strand
TTTGCCTTTAAAAGTTTGATTTATGCATAATAAGCAAATGTTTGAAGGTAACAGCAATTTTGCAAGATTTGAAAAATGCAAAAATTGATCCATGTAGATTGGTAATAAAGATGATATCAGTTTGACACAGAAGTGATTTTTAAAAAACCCACATCACTCAGCAACTTTCAATAACAGTAACAACTAAAATGGGTATTGCATATAACTTGACAAGAACATGACGACATTACCAAGATGTTGATATTCCACACTACTTTAAACAAAAGGTTAGGAAGGAAATTCCCATCAATACTGGAAAGAGCAATAACAGTGAACTTCAGAAACCTATTTTCTGAAAAAAATTGTTTTGAAAGGAAGATTTTATAAATTTCAACCAAAAGTAACACTGGCTGCTCGTTCAATGAATGTAAATTGTTTCCTTATAAGGAAACAGTTACTATTATCATTATCATTGTTATCCAACTGCCTGTCACTTACTTGGTAATGAATATGTTAGATATAAGATTTAACAGTGCTTTCATATGCCAAAAGCCAGAAATATGCTATATTGCATGTGTTGAATTTACCTCTTGCGTAAATGTTTTAGACATCTTGCTAAAGGTAAAAACACTTTCTCTTTGACACTCTGAAACTCATGCATGTATCATATGAAAAAGAAAATCATGACATAATCAAGATGCTGATGTTCAACACTACTACAAAAAGTTAGGAAAAGAGCACTGGTTTTGAAAGACATAAATTCCTGAAAATAGTTTTAATAGAAACATTTTATAAATTTCAACCAACAGTAACACTGGTTGCTCAGTCAGTGAATGTCAATTTTTTTTTTTTATAAGGAAACAGATAATATTACCGCTCTTCCTCTGTGTGCTGTGTGCCTTCAGCATGTTGATGATTGTGGCTCTCCACAATTTCCATTTGTAGCTCTTAATAAATTTTGTCTTGTTCTTATCTCTCTTAAAATTTGCTCCACCATCCTTTAATCAAGCTCATTCTTTTTCTTTTATGTGCTATGTCTTTTCAGGAGATTGGTGATCATGGCTCTCCACAATTTCCATTCCTTTGTAGCTCAATAAATTTTGTCTTTTTCTTATCTCTTTCTCCACCATCCATTTACTGAAGCTTTCTTGCTAGGTTGTACATTGTTTTCCTCTGTCTCCCCTGTGAATATAAAATTTTCCAAGCCCTCTTTCCTCATTGTGCATCCTAGAAACTTCAACTGTCTTCCTGATTGTAGAATAACAATACAATAAACAACACTTACCGGCGTAAGAGTCCCAGCTAGCATCCAGCTGGCAGACAAAAATAAAGCAGGTTGTAACTTAATACAAATCCTGCAAACTAACTGAGGAATCAAGCTGGTATTTATATAGAAATACTTCCACTCAGGTACCAGCAGCCAATCACAGCCCAAGCAATGGACTATCCCACTTTAGCATAATGAGATGCTCCATTGCACCATAAATAGCTCTCTTTCTCAATGTTGAATTAGTATTCACTCAGCTTGCTCCACAACTGAGTGTTTATCTTGACCACGTGATTGTTCGACACTGATGTTAAATATTCATGACCTTTTTGTTTTTATTTTATCTAAGACTTTGTTTTTGTTCACATGTTCAGTCCATGGTATCCTCAGCATCCTTCTGTAGAACCACATTTTTGTTGTTTCAAGTGTCTTCTTCATCTGTGAGAAAAGTGTCCAGTATTCCCTATTTTTCAGAAAAATAGTTTTGATAGAAAGATTTTATAAATTTCAACCAACAGTAGCACTGGTTGCTCAGTCAATGAATGTTGCTGAATGTTTAATTATAAAGAAACATAATATTACCATTGTTGTTTACAATTCTCAGCATTTTGTGTCTTCCTCATCTGAATTACATCTCATGTTTACTCTATAATCTTAAATTCAAACAGATTTGTTTATGGCATACAAAATATATTATATACTATATTTTTATCTCCTTAATAAGAAATAAGATTCAAGCCTTATCTCTTAGGTTCAAGAAAATGTGTCTTTGATTTGACTGTCTATAGTGAATAAATACACAAAAAGAGTTGTAAATTTAAAAGAATTCACATTTTTAGTTTGTGGTTTTCATCATTTGATTTTTTTTTTTTTTTGTGGCTATTGTGTTTGTCCAGTATCTAAAGGCCGTCAGAGTGCATAACTCCTCCAGGCTGACTGTAAACACTCCATCCAATTCTTTGTGCTCAGATTCTGCACTTTATACTGAAACCTAATACTCTTAAATAACCTTAAATGCAGAGCTAAACTTCTTTTGGTAGAAAACGCCTGTCTTTTGTGTTTGGATATATTTTAAAGTTACAGGCTTAAACAATGTAATGTGTTGACCAAAAAAGTTTGCTTGTTTTTTGTGGTTAGATAATGTTCATTGTTCTTTAATATGCTATGTCCCTTCATGATGTGAGTGATCATGGTTCTCCACAATATCCTATACTTTGTAGCTCTTAATAAGGTTTGTTTTTTTTGGGTTTTGTTTTTTTCTATTGCTCCTCCCATTTCCCATTCTGCCATCCATTTATACAAGCTTGGTTAGGTAAGGTTACGTGCTGGTTCCTCTTCAGTTAATCCTAGGAGTGTTAAATTCCCTTTTTCCTCATTATATGTCCTAGAGATTTCAACTTTTTCTTTCTGATTCTGTGTACAATTGTTAGTCATCGTTGACAATGTTTCATTTAATAAAATAATATAATGATCAAAATGGACAATACTAATAATAAATGAAAGTAAGTCCTGTAAGTACAGTAGATCTTCCTTTCTCATTATGTGTTCTAAGCAGAAGTGTCTTTTTGTTTCCATTATCTCTTTAAAACTTCCTTGTTGCTCACATGTTCCAAAAGGAAACTGCTCTATTTTAATTATTGTAGAGAACCTTTTTTGCCTTCCATCAGCATGGCTGATGCTAATCTCCAGGAGAGTGACTTATTGCACCTTGGGTAAAGTTTTCTACTGACATGAAGTGGAATAATTATATTGAATCTTGCACTTTTATAGAGTTTACTATTCATCCATGCATTGAATAATGTTGCAACATTAGGTCTGGTGCTTCTATTATGCATTTAAAAATTCTTGATAAAATTTGGAATCAAAAACCACAATCTTTAGGCAAATTTTTAACATTTATCAATATTTATATTTGCTATAGATTTTTTGTTATCAACCCTCGAAATGAATTAAACCAATTAATGTCTCCAAAAGAAAGTTTCTCTCTTTTAATCATCTGAGAGAACTCTTTTTGCCTTCCATCAGCATGGCTGATGCTAACCTCCAAGAGAGTGACTCATTATGCTTCTTGAGTTAATTTCATTGTTGACATGAAGTGGAAAGATTATATTAAATCAATTGCTAGGTCTGCTCCTAGGAAAAAGGGGTTCACTATGTTGTGCTAGATAATTTTCTCACCAGAATCTATCTTACATATTTATAAGTCTACCATTCTTCCATGCATTGAATATTGCTGTTACATCTGGTAATCAGCAATGGTGTTGGTCTCGACCTGGTATCACAGCTTCAGTCACTTTCCCACAGTCATAAATTGGCTTCTCTGTGTCTTTTCTATGAATATTATAATGGTAATTTTTCTGATGACCTTTCCTCATTGGTACCTTGAATTTACGAATTTAACTGTAGTACTAGAGTGGCAGCTAGGTCTCATCACTTTACAGAGCAAATTGCTTGATGTAATGACAAGTTCTATATTAACAGTTTCTTCTCTTGAACTTCTTTGTGGAACCCACTTCCAGCTTTTTGCTTTCCAGTCAATTTTGATCTTTGATAATTTAAATGCAATGTTAATCATTATCTTCTGTCTTCTTAATTCTTTTTATTTTATTGTTCTCTCTATTTAATGATGTTTTTTATTTCCTCATATTCTTTCACACTCAGTAACTGCTTGTGTCATAGTTGCTTTATTGCTTTTCTTGTGGTGAAATGATTAAAAAAATTTAATTCTTTTGTATTTTCAGTATTCATCTTCAGAACCACATTTCTGTTAATTTAGATCTTGTCATCATCTATGATTAGATTGTCATTGATATGTAAAAAAGACTCGTATTACATAACAGTTCACCATTATTTTCTTTGTCATTCATTAGAAGTGCTTATTTTAGCCTAATTTTACTCAAAAAGATCATTTGGTTATATTGCAACAACAGTGATGTCTATGTGTGTTTTTAAAAGAAAATGGTCAGTATTACAATATTTTAGTTTATTGATTAAGATTATTAATTAAAGGTGGAAGAAACTAAATTCATGAATAAGGTTCTGCAATTGATCAAATGTATAAATAATGGTTTTGCACCGTTTCATACTGGGAATTCCATATTGAACAGTGATTCACTGTAGAAGTTGCTAGCAATCAAATCAAAAGTTTCTACTTGTAAATTACTAATGTTCTGTGGGAAATGGTGTATTCAAAATATCTAAGTGAAGCATTTAAAATCATTTTCATCAGCTTGATTATGTTAGTCACTTTGAAGTGTGGCCTCTGCATGAGTTAAGGAAAGCAAAAAGAATCATATCTCTACCTCTTGCTATTCAGCCATCCATTCACATAAGCTCATTAAGTAGGATACTGAATTATTTCCCTTTGTCCTACTTGCCTTTAACGTTTCCTGTGTCTCAAATAGTCCATGCCCCTTTCTTCACTATGTATCTCAGAAATTTCAAAACTTTCTGATTCTAGGTAAAAGTGTTTTTTTGGTATCTATTTTCTTTAAAACTTCATTGTTTATATGTTCCAGCCATGGTATTCCTATACATTTGCAACCTTCTGCATTTGTATTGCTTGTTCTGATATCATTCTGATCATAAAGATTGCATTTTTTTGTTCCAGTGCCTTTAACTGTTCTTGTTTTATTTCCCATCTAATTTTGCTTTGCTCTCATTCTATTAAGATTGCACATGTAAAGAAGCTGATTCTTCATCTCTAGCCAGAGTGGAAATATTTTCTCCATTCTGAGCTCCTTTCTAAAAACTAAACAATTGATTTGATTAAGTACTGCCCCTAATAAAACCAATTTAAGGCAAAGTTATGAGAAAAGTTGGCATATTTCATTAAGATAAAGCAACACTGCACATTTCTTTGGTAATAATGAGCAAATTTTTATCATTCATCATATTCAACAGCTACTATACATTTAGATTAAGAACTTCACAAAAAATAATTTTAATGAGAATTGTTCAAATCTCTGAAGGATTAAAAAAGAAAACTTGGAGCAATTTTTTTTTACTTGTTTTTCTTATGACATGCCCAGTCATGATGTGAGTGATCATAGCTCTTCACAATTTCCTGTCCTATGTAGCTTTTAGTAAAGTTTGTCTTTTTTCTATCTCTTTTAATCCCTGTATTGCAACCATTTAATTAGCTTAGTTATGTGCTGCTTTCCTCTGTCCCTTTTGCCTTCAATATGTCCTGTGAGTCATATTCTCCAAGTCCTCTTTCCTCATTAAATGCCCTAGAAATTTCAATTGTCCCTTTCTGATGCAAGGCCTAAGTGTCCTTTTCATTTCCATTATTCCTAAAAATTCATTGTTGCTCACATATTCAGTCTATGGTTTCTCAGTATTTCTGTTGCTTCAAATCTTTTCATCTATGAAAAGATTATCTAGCATTCACTGTTTTATATGGGGATCAATATTAGATAATAATTCAGTATTCTTTTCTTTGTTTCTAGTGAAATTTTCCAGTTTCTTAATAATTTGCTTAACTTTTGGAAGGTATCTTTTGCTGTCCCAATGCTGCTTTGGATTTCTATGTTGCATTTTATGTCCTCTGTTAAAACACTTTCCAGATATTGAAATTTTTGTCCTTGTTTCATTTTGGTATCCCCAATTTGCATGTTGGACTGTTTCTTTTGCTAACAATGATACATTTTATCTTCTTACAATTGATGCTTAGTCCTTTCTTCTTCCTTTTCTTTACTACCTTCTCTCAGAGTTCTTGTAGTTTTCTTTTCATGTTTGCTCTGCATTTCTAATGTTGTTATGATTGTAGCTGCCAATAATGAATTCTTGTCGGACTTCCACTTCTCTCAGGATTGCCTCACTTTAAAGGTTGAATAAGTCAGGTGAGAAGACACATACTTGTCTTTTGACCATTTTCTATTTTTGGGTACTGAATTTATTTTCTATTCATTCTGAGAAGATGGAATTATAAAGTTGGTTGAAAATTCGCAGAAGATTATGGAATAAAACAGAGATTATGAAAACAGTGAAAATAAAAAAAATGTCTTATTTTCACTTTAGAAGTTAAAAGAACATTCTCTCTGTTTTCAGAGAAACAGGTAAAAGAAGTGTTAAATTTTACAGTATTCATAGTGTTATAAAATAAAATAAGACATATCTCAGCTGATTTGCAGGCAAATAAACTAACATACTCAAGAGCGAGAGCCAGATGTGGACGGGACAAGGCCCTGTCACAAAATGACCATTATCGTCGTTTACGCATATGCCCGACGCACGAGTTCCGGTCGAAAAATAAAATAATATTTTAAAGTGTTTCTATTTCTTGACCAATAAAAATGCTTCCCTCCTAATTATACTCGCATTGTTTTTTGAGCCTGTTAAGCCATAAAAAACGCCATAAAAGGGGTCACACAGGGAAGTCAGGGCAGTCAACAGGAGGCCAGGGAAGAGACCTGTCACGGTCAGTCAGCAGCAGCCAGCAGGAGGAGCGCCATGCCAACCAGTGAGAACTATTATGAGAGATCAACCCAGATCCTATTGAAATAAATCATGTAAATCTATTTCTGCTGTTGTCGTATTTCTTTCTTGCAACCATACACTTGTCTATAACAATAGGTATATACTATCTACAATTTAATGATAAACTATTGACAAAGTCAGTAAGATTGAATACTTGAAAAGTAGTTGGATGCTTCATTTCATCAAGTCCTCTTCCATAATGCTTTTGTGGGGAGTGAAATGTCAAAAAGGAAATTAAAAAGAAGTTTAAACATCCAACTGTTTTTACATATTCCATTTTGCATACTACAACTTAATATAAAAATACATATTTTGTATTTATACTACATATCATATATTTATGGTTTTAAATATTTTCTGTCATTGACAATTTTGATTCTCCCATTAATCGCATTGCCTAATGTTTTAAACATACTTTGTGAAATGTTAATTTTGAAATAGATAATCCTTGTGGACTTTGATATAACATAAGATTAAAATCAGAAATAAAAAGACAGAAACATATATTTCCCAATGATGTTAATTGTTGGCATTTGCAATTAAAAAGATGCTGTAAATTGCTCAACTAATAGGCTTAATCAACTGACTTGAAATCTTTTTGCTCCCTCACTCTTAAATTAATTGCTTCATTAGGAATTATTTATAATTAATAATTTAAAAGAAGGAACAAATGGTAAAACAAAAACCGTACTGATTTTCAGCAACATTTGTATAAACATCTAATATTTGCGGTTTAATCAGCAATGAACAATTTTGGTTGATGGAGAGATTATAAGACAATTTTAGAAAGTAGAAACTCAACACAAATGTTAGATATTAGATTGAAAAAAATATTTTAAACTTAATTTTAACTCCTAATGATGAATAATCAAGAATCAAAATTAAGTATAATTAAATTGAATTAAAAATCTTCATTTGAATTTTAAATGTTTTTCAGACATTTGGTTGGAAATCATCATGTGCTTATGGATAACTTTTGAGTGCTTCAAGTGTTCAATATATTTTTAAATATGACCATGTACTTTCCTAAGAAATTCTCTCAGTCATAAGTGACAATGAACTTAGCAGCCATTTTGTTGCAGTTGCTGAAGTAATTAGGAGGGATCTGGATTGATAAATTTTCCAAATATTCATTCATCATCCTCTTCTTTATCTGCTTGGCTTGAATTTTAATAATTGACACAAGATAAAAATAATTAGTCACAGAATATAATTCTCTTTGGAAGATGATGTAAGAATTATTTTTATCAAGAGGTCAAATTGTTCAATTTATGTATTATCAGGAGAGATAAAATCTTTTTATTTTCCTTTATTTTTTGCTTTTACTATATTTTTGCCATAGCCTCATTTGCATATGCAATTTTTATTTCTAAACTGAACTCATCAGTTGAAGGGACAAGCAGATGATGAAGCAAGTTCCTCCAAAACTGGCACTATTATTAAGATCTCATATTTATTTTTTGACTGTATATGAGATTTCAATAAATTCAACTGTAAAATCGTTTATGAATCATTATTTGCAGTGTCATTGTTTTCCTGTGAACTTTAACATCCAGTGAAAAGTAAATGGTAACATTACCATTTTATTTGTATTGAAATTATCTGGAACAATTCAAGGTTGAGCAAGGCTGTAATTTACCAATCAGATTTAAACTTGCAACATTTGCCAATTCTTGCTGAAAATTTAAAAATCCAAAGAAAAAAAAAATAAAGAAACAAACCCATTCTCTTTTAATTGTCTGAGAAAAAGTTCTCTGCCCTCCACCAGCATAGCAGATACTGACCTCCATGAGAGTGACTCCTTGCACCTTCTCAGGCTAAAGGTTTTTCACTAACATGAAATAGAAATATTATATTGAGGCAATTACTAGGTCTTCTGGTAGGAAATTTGTTTTACTGTACCATGCAAGACTATTTTTCTCACCAGAATATATTTTTTACATTTAAAATTCTTCCATGCATTAAATATTGCTGCCATATATGTGGTCTGATGCTTCTACTATGTATTTAGAGATTCTTAATAAAATACAAAGAAGAATCTGCAATATTATTGGTTCTGACATGGCATATTGATTTTGGTCACTTTCCAACCACCAAAATATAGCTTCCCTGTGCCTTCTATATGATAAATACTAATGTCAGTGTGTCACACTTTTTCAACTTTACTCCTAGAGACCGTAGCCCAATATATCCTACCATTTTGGAATCAGTCCAACTCCATGAGCAAATTAAAAACATTCTGGGCCAGATCTGAACTTGCAATCCTGAAATTCTGGACTCCCAAGTTTCCATTCCTGCAATTGTTTTCGGCAATCATTTTTTTTACATGATATTTTGTGATAAATTTTTTGTATGATAACAATTTATATCACTTGGAAATAAATTTGAAAATAATCAAAATTAATTATGAAATCCAGCAAAAGTCACACATGAAGTAAAACTAATTGCTTGTATGGAAAGTAAAGACCTACATAAATCAAATTTTCTTTAAATTAAGTGGTGGCAGAAGAATTATCATTGAACTTTTAAAGAGTAAGCTTAAATATTAATGCAGCAATCAATTTTGAGTTCTTCTATAGTTTATTGTTGCCTATCACATCTAAACCTCCCTACCTATTGTGATGAACGTCCAATCAAGAGCTGTCCACAAAAGTTAGCTTAAATGCCACCCAGTAGGGCAGCTTTTAAGCTAGTCTATGAATAATTTCTAATGTTATTTCACCTTTGGTACCTAGAGTTTATGAATTAAGGTATACTACTAGATTAGTTGCTAGGTCTTGTCATTTTTCAGTTGAAATTGTTAAATATATCATAAGTTCCATGCTAAGAGTTTCTTTTCTCACTTGTGGAACTTTCTTCCAGCTTCTTGCTTTCCAGTCATTTTTTTTTTAATCTTCAGTAACTTAAATGCAATGTCAACCATTATCTTGTGTTTTCTTAAATCCTTTTCTTTTATTGTTCTCTCTCCTAATAGTTTCTTTTTCTCATATTCTCTCACACTCAGTAACCCTTAACACTTAGTGGCTTTATTGCCTTATTGGTGAAATGATTAAAAAAATATAATTCATTTCTCTTTGCAGCAGTGTGGTTCGACTTTCCACATTAAGTTTTTATTTCTACATTATGCGGATATTTAACATGATAGCAGCTGCTGTTCTTCATAGCTACATTTTCTTTTTTTAGGTTTGATAGTGACAGAAACGGTGGAGTAATGGATATTGGCTTGAATTAAGGAATCAGGAAACCAAGTTTGAATTCTGGTCGAATCCATTACATTCACTTATGTGATAATAACTTTGGGAAAGATATGAATCCTCTTCCTCCCCACCCATCTATGGGTAAATAGCAGGACAGACCAGGTTCTATGGCCTTGGATGGCAACTGATCTACCACAGAAAGAAATGGCAACCTACTGCAGGAACAAATCTGCCTCGTCAGTCATGTAACTGACTGATACAAGAGATCAGTTTGGCGTTATAGTAAGTGTTGTATATAATGATTTGCTCAGATAAGGCAAAACAGTAAATATATATATATTATTTTTTTGCTTTGATTTTCCTTAAGACTTCATTGTTACTCAAATGCTTCATCCATAGTAGTCTCAGTATCCTACTCTCAGCATCTCTATTTCTTCAGGTCATCCCTTTATCTGTAATGAAACATTTCCCGTACCCACTGCTATATAGGGATATTGATACAAGTGAAGTAATGGATAGCAGCTTGGATTGAGACTTAGAAGAGCTGAGTTCAAATTTCAGTTGAATCCATTACATTCATTTATGTGCTAATAACTTTGGAAACCAACATGAAGCAATTACTAGGTCTTCTAGTAGGAAATTTGTTTTACTGAACCATGCAAGACTATTTTTTTCACCAGAACATATTTTGTACATTTAAAAGTCTACTATTCTTCCATGCATTGAATATTGCTGCCATATCTGTGGTCTGATGCTTCTACTATGTATTTAGAGATTCTTGATAAAATACAAAGAAGAATCTGCAATATTATTGGTTCTGACATAGCATATTGATTTTGGTCACTTTCCAACCACCAAAATAAAGCTTCCCTGTGCCTTCTATATGATAAATACTTGCTATATCTGTGGTTAGGTCTTGTCATTTTTCAGTTGAAATTGTTAAATATATCATAAGTTCCATGCTAAGAGTTTCTTTTCTCAGACTTCTCACTTTTCTGTGTTTGAAATTTCTGTTTCCAGGTTATGTCAACATATACTTTGCAACTAAAACTGCCTTCTTTTTATGGACATTTTTTACACTATTATCCTCTTCCCCACCTAGCTATGGATAAATAGCAGACAGACCGGGTTCTATAGCCTTGGATGGCAACTGGTCTACCGCAGAAAGAAATGGCAACCTACAGTGGGAAAAAAATCTGCCATATCAGTCATGTATTGAAAGATACATGATTGCCTAAGCGTGTATCATGCATGGCACATAACTGACTGACTGAATAATAGGGAGGCTATAAAAGTCACTACAATAAATAACTCTTAGCTTTAGTAATTGCTTTATTTCACCTGAGAAGTGAAGTATATGAAATTTTCACCTTCTTCACAAGCATAAAATACCATTCTTCGTTGTTGAGCACCCACACTCTTCTAATAAAGTCTTCACTTTAATCCAGTCTCAGATTTTTGAGATATCCAACCTTTCAATATAGGACACCTTATTCAACCAAACTCTGTTTTGTGGCATGGAGCTCTGTCTGGCTGAACAATCTTGTTTTCATCTATGTTTTATATTGTGTATTTAAGTATTTTTTTTTCATTCAAAATATTTAGTCGAATTTCTCACAGTTCTACCATTTACATTATGGGAGAAAGGAAGAGAAGTGGCCTATGTCTGCATTTGTACTTCTATGGTCATTTGATTGGAAGATCTAAATTTCTTTTTTTTTTCTTGACCAAATGTGGTATTCCTCTTTCCAGGTTATGTCAACATCTACTTTGCATCTAAAACTGCCTTCTTTTTATGGACATTGCTGTTCCAACTTGTCAAGATTGTGAATCAACAAAATCAAATCATTAATTTCGTTTTTACAAAGCTTTCTTCATAATTGCTTCTGAAGAACGCATGACTCCTTCACTTAGTTTCTGTGTTTGAAAATTGTTTCCTAAAGACTATTTTTCTCAAGATTGCTTTCAAATAAACGTAAATTTAGGTTGTTAGTAGTTTAAGAAAACAACTCTTTGTAATGGAATCATTTTCCTTCAGAACAATGACTTATCAAAATTTGTGCCTGTCTCTAGCATTAACTGGTGGTTTGCTCCTTGTAGGTAATCTTATTGGATTTCTTCACATTGAGTTACCCAAGATTCTCAAATCCAACTTATAAAACGGAATTAATGCTTATTTTTATTAATTCCTTTTCTCCATTCCATTTTGTTACATTATAAGAGTTGTGAAGTCTTTTTTCACTCTTTCCAGTTCTAAGCCACCAAGTCTGGCCCAATGCTATCTACAAAACAAACAAAAAACTGTCAACACTAAAACAGGACTATGATTGTTGTTTTGCTTTACTCTACCAATAAAATTTATTTTATATGTAATCATCAGCATGAATAGATTTGTTTCATAAATCTGTCTTGTGAAAATTTTTATTAGTTCAATGCAAAATTTCCAGTATTTTTTGCCAAAATCATTTCTTCATATCAATTCATAATGATATTATGTAGTCATCAAACTGTTTTCTTTGTATTGGTATTCTAATTTAAATATGAGAAGAGTGAAAACTATGGTTTCCCCTGTACAAGATAGAAGTTGTCCAAATTCAGTTTGTGTATTGACCATTATGATATACGACTTTACAATATATATATTCAATTGTGATAAATTGTATTCCATCATAGAAGAACAAATCTAGTTTTGATTTAATGTTTTCTTTAAGGAATTATTTCAGATATTGAAATGACTGGAACTACTGTCAGATAAATGTTGCAAGGTGACAAATCCGAACATACATCACATATAGAAGAACTTCTCATACCATGAATGGTTACTGTATCATATTTGCAAAACATTAACATTAAAAAAATCAAAGTAACAGTATTCTTGCATAAATTTTTTTTCTTTGGTATTTAATTCAGATAAGCAAATTGCTACTTGTAATATTGTCTTCAGGTTTTAACAATTTTTAATAAAGAATTCCTTCAAATGAGATTTTTTGTTCCTCTAATAAATAATTAACACTATCCAGGATTTTGCCATAAATTTGTGTCTTTTTTTTTTCAGATGGGGGATTCACATAAACAATTTTCTTTCCAGGGATTATTTTCTCTCAAAATAATTGTTTTCTGTATTAAACAACAAGAGAAAGATAAGCTTACATCTGCTGATGTAGATTCATTTCTGTAAGATGATGTTGAACCTATTTTTGTTGCTTCAGAATTTTTTACATTAAATTATGTAGTTGTTCACTTGTTACTGTATACTTCCCCATGGAGTTAATGGCCATAGCCTAGGTATTGCTGCTGTGGTTTCTGTTTCAAATAGTTTTTTTATAGAGTGGAGTTGCTCACCTCATGTCCATCTGGTTTTGAATTCAGAGTTGTCCTTCTCCTAGATTGGTTTCCAATAAATCCTAAAGAATCCAGTTTGCCTTACACTTGACCCCTAACTGGAGATTGAAGAGATGGATTCATACATTTTCAAGGGTGCAAAAGTTGGGATTTGAACTTGAAATGCCAGTCTCATTTTCTGTATTAATATCTGCTATGTTGGTGTACATCCAAATGATGAAATAAACTTGATTAACTGCACAAAAACCATAAAGTTACAAATTAAATTAAAATATTTGCCTCTCATATTTGTATCATATTGGACTAAATAGATACTGTAATTATATTTTTGATAAAAAAATAATTTTAAAGCATTTACTTTTAATAATTTCACCCCAAGCAAGGCAATACAGCCACTAAGATGTAAGAGATTACTGAATATGAAATAATATGAGAAAAAGAAAAATATTATCAAGGAGAAAGAACAATAAAAGAACAGGAATTAAGAAGACGAAAGTTAGCAATTAACATTGCATTTAAATTTTTGGAAGATCAAAGTTGATTGGAAGAGAGTTCCACAAGCTAAAAGTACAAGAGAAGAAACTATTAGCATAGAATCTATGGTTAAATCTCGCCATTTCAACTGTAAAATGATGAGACCTAACTGCCAATCTAGTAATGCACTTAAATTCATATGGTAGAGGAAAGTTCATCTGAACAATTACCATGAAATTATTTATAGGAAAATACAGGGCAGTGAGAAAGTGACTGAAGCCGAGATGCCAGGTTAGGACTGATAATATTGCAGATTCACTCAGTACTAATGTACTAATGAAGTATGAAAATGGTTGCTTGCTGTGGTAAAGATAAATTATTAAACAGTTGCTCATTCACTTCATTGTTTTAGAATTATCTTCATTTTTGACAGATTTCTTTTTTTGTTTTCTAATTTTAGGTTGGCTTATGAATTGCTGGTTGGTGGAGTACTAAATATGAAGACTGAACACTTTCAGTTAGTTAATGGATATTCTAACATGTACTGGGGATGGGGTGGTGAAGATGATGATATGGCATACAGGTAAGTAAAAAAAAATCTCTCCTTTGTCAATCATTTTTTTATTTCAGTACATCAACTACTAATTAAAGTACCACTGGCCTTCTGCGCAAGCTCCAGGGTTATGGCATTACAGGTCGATTATATAACCTAATACAATCATCCCTGTTAAACCGTGAATTGAAGGTCATTCTCAATGGATTCTCCTCCAGTTCCTATCCCACGAACGCAGGTGTTCCTCAAGGCTCCATCCTAGGCCCTACTCTATTCCTTATCTACATAAATGACCTTCCTGATGCTGTAACTTCCCAAGTAGGCATCTACGCGGATGACACCATAATTTATTTCTGCCTCAAAAACAAATCTAGTCTCGCTGACAAAACTCACCGTGCCGTGCATCTCAAAAAGGACCTCCAATCGATTGTTAACTGGGGCATCAATTGGCTGGTCAACTTCAATGCTTCGAAGACAAAACTGCTCTCTATTAATCACCACAGAGAGCCTTCCCTTCCCTCCATTAGAATGTCTGACGCTCAACTTCTCGAGAGCAACTCTCTGCGGCTTCTCGGTCTCACGTTGACTGCTGACCTGAGATGGAATAAATACATCGAGTCAATTGCCTCGTCCACTGCGAGGAAAGTTGGCTCCCTGAGCCGCGCTAGGAAGTTTTTCTCCCCTGAGTCGATCCTCCAGATATACAAATCCACAATTCGCCCTTGCATGAAGTATTGCTGCCATATATGGTCTGGCGCCCCTTCTGTTTGCCTCGGGGTTCTTGATAGGCTCCAGAGGCAGATATGCAATATGGTTGGCCCTGCCCTGGCGTCTCGTCTACAGTCACTTTCTCACAGACGCACCGTCGTCTCCCTCTGCCTGTTCTACAAATGCTTTCATGGAAATTGCTCTGAGGAGCTGCATTCGCTGGTTCCCAGACGTCATGAGTTCCAGCGCCCTACAAGGCTGGCATCCCACTCTCACCCCCTCACTGTCGAAACTCCTAAATGTAGCCGTCTCTTCTACTCTAATAGCTTCATGTCCCGCACCTCTCGCCTGTGGAACTCCCTTCCCTTCTCCTGTTTCCCTGTGAGCTATAATCTCCAGCTATTCAAATGTAATGTCAATCGATATCTCCAGTCGCCTTAATCTATCCACTACCCTCATCCTTCCTTCTATCACTCCTATCTGATCTTGCTATTTCCTGTAACCCCTTGCATCCTAGTGGCTTCCCACCTTGCTTGGGGTGAAACGCTTAAAAAAAAAAACAAAAAAAAAACATAATTCCCCATGTATAATACAACCTCATCCCTAATACACACACCTGAAAGTGTGGGAAAATGCTTCTACTCATGCATAATATGCACCTTTGTTTGGTAATCAAACCCTATAAATTGTACCTCTCCAATTTTATTACAGCCAGCGTTTCCTACTCTTATTTAAAATAATGATTTTAAACAGAATAATATTATTCGAATTTAGTTTTATGATAATTCTTATTTTACACCAATTTTTTTAAGTTTTTTTGTAGCTGTGCCTAATACGCACCCCTGATTTTGCTTGTTATTTTTTAGAAAAACATGCATATCATATATAGGAAGTTAAGGTAATAACATTTATTAACTAAAATTATTTTAGTTTTAATTTATTTTTAATATTTTTTCTCCTTTTATTGTTCCTTTTTATAACAAACTTCTCAGTTTGGACAGTAATGTGAAAAAAAACAAAGAATTTACTTCAGACAAGCTTTGAACTTTCAACCCGTATCAAAGAAGTATTTTCATAGACAGCACTTTCATTGATTTGGTCATGAAAGCCTATGAGTAAATAAGATAGAAATCTTCAATTATATAACCATCTCTAAATCCACATATTATTTGTTTTTGCTGCCACATAAGAGTCATAAATTATATGTAGTCTGAGATTAAAAATCTTCACCATTAATTATTAGATAACATTTCTCCCATCTTCTTTCTGCATTTTATCAACTTTTACCATCTAATATCTGTTGAAGTATTTGGAAGAAGAAATAAAATGAATCTTCTGATCAGTCATGAGCTCATGTTCCATATATGAAGAGATTATCTTTCAGGAAACAATTTCACATTTTGTTGCTTTCAATCTATTTTATACAAATTCAAACATTTTTGTTAGCAGATAAGATTACAAGAATGAAATTATATTTTCAGGATATTTCAAAAGTGATAACATTTCTTGTCTGGATATCAACAAATTATTGTTTCATGTCTATTTTTACTAATTTTAATCATTTTTTTCTAAGAGTCAAAAATATCTTTTGAATTCTTGTAAGGCATACATTACTGCTTTTCTTTTTAAAAATCAGTTCTGCAAATATCATGATTTTAGTAATCAATAGGGATAAAATTATTTTATGTTTCTTTTTTTTACTGAATTCTTGAAAACTTACTCTTTACCGTCTCCAGATTGCTTATTTATAATTATATCTCTTTAAATCCAATATTGAGTACTCTTCTTTATTAATGTATCAACTTTTAGACCTCTCTCTCTCTCTCTGTCCCTATATATATATATATATATATATATATTTCATTTATATGATATTTAATATACAGGGTCTAGCAGAAATATCTCCCACATATACCTCCAAGATAATGATAAGACATTAGTGGCAGTGGTGTCTTCATCTAGCTAGTCTTTCCGTTATGTGGAAGGTATTACTGCCGCACCCTATATAAGATTCTATTGTACATAAAGTGGGGGATCGGTTTTCTATTATTATTAAGTAATGAACTGATCACCCTAGAATTACTAATTACTTCACATCATTTTTGACAGTCTGGGTAAATTAGTATTTTTACAGTGTGTGTCAAATACCACCCATGTACACCTCCCAGAAATACTACTTCCAGAAATAAGACAATAATAGCAGTGGTGCCTATATATATATATATATAATATTGTACATTGTGCTGGTGCTAATAAAATAGATGTATAATTTAGATTAATAATAAATATAATAAATGTATGTTTATTATTAATATATAAAATGTTAAAAAATGTATATTATTAATATACACACACACCCATATATATATATATATATATATATATATATATATATATATATATACTGGCTTAAAAGTATTTCAGGAGTTTGAGAGTCTTTGCATATTCTCAGCATTGGAAGCTCTATGGGTTGCCATTCCATTTGATCTGGGTTTTCATTTATATGGATTTTTTTCCTTGCTGTAGCCTTGGCTCTTTTGATTGCAATCTGGTCCTCTGTTGACAGAGATTTCTTTTTGCGAGGTATATTGCTGCCGTATGTAATAGGCAACAACAAACTACAGAAGAACTCAAAATTGATCACTACATTTAAGTATTGCATTAACATTTAAGCTTACCTTTTAATAGTTCAACAATAATTCTTCTGCTGCCACTTAATTTAAAGATAATTTGATCTGCATAGGTCCTTATTTTCCACCTCAAAATTATTTTCATTTCATGGATGATTTTCACTGGATTGTACAATTAATTTTAATTATTTTCAAATTTATTTCCAAATTATAAGAATTGTTATTGTATAAAAAAATTCATCACAAAAAATCACATTAAAAATTTGCAGTAATGAAAACTTGGGAATCTCAGATTTCTGTAACATGAGCTATTGAAAGTTAGAGAGTGGTGTCCCTTTAATTGAAAAAGTGTGACACACTCATTTATTATATAGATATACTCTCACAGGTTGGCTTTAAAGACACTTTACCATATTATTACTATTTTATAAGGACAGTTATATTTCAACTTTTAATTTTAATTTTTTTAAATTTTAAACTCATGTATTTATAATTTTGTTATTGTTTTATTTTTTTTACTCTATTATCCTGAAATAACTTTTGGGCAACTTCATTTATGTATGTATGTTATGGTGGATGGCTGAAAGGTTAGAATGTTTGCTTTCCAACCAGGTGATCCAGGTTTGAATCTCACCATGGTTGATTTTACTTCTTGACATTATTAGTCAGGGTAGAGGTGTTGGTGGCCACTTCCAGAATACAACCAATCAACGGGTTGATAGAAGCGTTATGAGTAAAATTTGGCAGACAGAATTGTTTGGAAGTTATCATTGGTTGTGCTAGCACAAAATCACATGACCTTGGGTTTGTGAACATCCTGGCATTGTTCAAATTGTTGATCACACCAGATTGTGTACTCTCCTCTCAGAAACTAGTAAGGTCTGCTCAGCTGATAACTGCAATGTAAACCACATTTAGGTTCTATGAGGATTGAACAAACACAAATGTGCCTAAGCAGGTGTCTGAAACAAGGATTAGTTAATCACCCTAGCAAATGGATGTTCTTGGAAAACAAGAATAGCTGGCTGTTATAGATATATGTATGTTATATACCATACCTATGAACATTAATGGTTATGTCCCAATCGTCATAAATATGTTGGATACTATTGTAAGTGGAGAGTAATATGCTGTTTAAGTAGTCCACCACTAGCAGTGGTTTACCTACTTCACACTATATTTTGTTGAGGTTTACTGAGAGTGAACAAAACAGATAGGACAATAATAGAACAGGTGTCAAGGAGACAGACGATGATGATTGATGTTGCTGCATTTAGATTTTTGAAGATCAAAGTTGACAGAAAAGCAAGAATTCTTAAGTGAAGTGAGAAATGTGAGAGAAGAAATTATTAGCATAGAACTTACATCTACAATTAGCCATTTTAACAGTGAAATTATGAGACCTAACTGCCACTCTAGTAATGCACTTAAATTTCATGAATTTGAGATTCCAAAGTGGAATGCTCATCAGAACACTTACTATGAAAATATATAGAGAAGACGAAAAAAGGAAGCTATGTTACAGCTGTGGGAAAGTGACTGAAGTCAACATGCCAGCCCAGGACTGATAACATTGCAGATTCTTTGGATTTTGCCAAAAAAAGACAAGCTAGATATATAGCAGAAGCATCAGACCAGAGGTGGCAGTAATATTTGATGCATGGATGAAGTGTAGAGTTATAAATATGTAGGATAGATTCTAGCAAGAAAAATTTTTTTGCCTGACATATTGAACTGAATCCCCTAGCATCAGAATTAACAATTGATTTAATATAATCATTCCACTTCATGTCAGTGGAAAACATAAGGTACAATGAGTGGCTCTCTTGCAGGTTAGCATCAGTCATGCCGATTTGAAGGCAAAAAAAAATTTCTTTATGATAGAAAGCAGTTTAATTTTGATGACATTAAAATTAACAAGACATGTTTACTTCAGTTAACAACAGATTTTTAAGATTGTATTACATTATTCCTTTTGGGGCTGGATGGAAGTAACTCCTAAAACAGAATTCTTTTTTTTTTTTGTACTTTTAGGACATAAGCGTGGCTCTCCGCAAATTTCTCTCCTTTGTAGTCCTAAGCAAATATATTGCTAAGTTTATTTTCAAAGAAAAAAGAAAATACATCAACAAAAATAAGGTTAGAGTACCCTAAGCAAAAAATATCTCTGCATATTCAAAAAGAGCATTGTCTTGAGAAGGACAGTTTTGTGGTCACTGAAAAGTGTTGTCCTGAAAAGGACAATTTATTGCATATTGTTCTTGCTGGTGAGGATGGCTGGAGGCCTACTGGAGGGGCAGATGATGGCAGGATGCAGATGATGACAGCTGGACCTTTGGGGCTGGACTGTCAGAACAGATTAGTCATTTGAGCCACAGAATGATATTTTTTATGCTTTGAGGCCTATTTATATCCAGAATCAGTTTTACAATGATTGCTGGTTAAGCTTTTTCTTACAGTTGATTTTAAAAAATGTAGGCAGGTCAACAGGCTAAAAGAGGACAATTTCCTCAAGCGATATTTCCTCATTATGCAGTCCAGAAATTTCAGTTGCCTGTTTTTGATCCTTAAAATAAGCACTATTTTTGTCCTCTTTATAGTATTCTCAACATCCTTCTGTAGAACCACATCTCTGTTGTTTCCAGTCTTCTCTTCATCTGTGATATATTTGTCTAGCATTCACTGCCATAGAAGAAGATAAATATTACATAATGGCTAATCTTTCTTTCCTTTCTTTCTTTCTTTCTTACAGAAATAGGTTTAATAACATAAAATGGTATACAAATTGTTTTATGAATACTTCAGTTTTCCATATAAATTATCCTTGTTTAAAAAAGATACTGTATTTTAAATGGATGAGTGCTTTGCATAAACAATTTGCGATAACCACTTAAAATTGGAGAATGCATATCTTCTATTGGAAATGCTATTATGATTTGCTTTATAAAAATGAAGTGGAAGGGAATTAAGACATATTTTGGGAGAGAAAAGTTTTCTTGATCAACAAAGCCACTTCTTTTTGTGGCTGAAAGCAAACTATAGATTAGAAAAACAGATGCTGTGGGGAGAAAAGATAAAGGTAAAAAAAAATTAAATTGTATTCTATTCAGTATAGAGGTTCAGTAAAAATTGTTTGACAATCTTCTTGGCTGAACATTGTACGCAGCAGATGCAACGGGAATAGACAAAGCAATTTCAGACATACTTATTTTACAGACTTTCTTTAAATTCTTAAACTTTAAAAATACATTTATAATAACACCTTTACCTATATATATATATATATATATATATATATATATATATATACACTCTTTTATATGATATTTAATATACCAACATTTAACAAAGGATTTTGATATATGCAGTTTAATATATACTTTTTAAAAAATTTCCTTAAATGTGTTGTTTAAAATTTGCTGCTTATGAAGGAAGATACTTATATAACAAGACCTTTAACACAAACACACACACATATATATATATATATATATATATATATATATATATAAAATATAATCATACATTAAGTGCTGGTGTTAATAAAAGAATGTTTGATGTAATATAACACAGTCATTATGTATATATTAATAAATATACATATTATTCCTCACCAGTAGAACGGCTCGGAATTTTATGAAGAATGCAATTTCAGGTTCTGTGTATAGACTAACCAGAAGATTGCATTGTGCATCAAACTCTCAGTTGAGCTACCAGTGACAAATAATATGTAAATTTATTAATATATATATATATATACTTTCATATGATATATTTAATATACATGGTTCAGCAGAAATATCTCCCACATATACCTCCCAGATAATGATAAGACATTAGTGGTAACGATGTCTTCATCTAGCTAATGTCTTATCATTATGTGGGAGCTATTTCTCCCGCACCTTGTATAAGATTCCATTGGACATAAAGTGGTTGATCAGTTTTCTATTATGATTAAGCAAGAATTACTTGACAATTACTTCAGTTCATTTTTGACAGTCTGGACAAACTAGTATTTTTAAGGGACAAGATACTCAATTCTATATTCATATTACTCAATTTTATATTTAATAAATGATTATTTTATCTCTTGAAATACTTTAAGATAGTGAAACAGCTGTTATATATTGTGGAACACTGTTCAAAGTTTTTTTCATTTTTCTGTTGAATTACCATCTCAGTCATTATCAAGAACTGGATACTCTCACTGTGATAGACAAGGTTATTTTCAATTGGCCTCATTCTGGTATATATTATCTAATGGAAACAAAAAAAACACCCATTAAAATATTAGTCACTCATACATATCACTTAATGATCCCAACAAATACCTTACATTTACCATCTACGATAAAAAAAACATCCAAACTAATTATTAGCAATACAGTGGGACTTCAAATATTCACCCTTTGTAAAAATTAATGTTGTTCATGAATTCTCATCTCCTTTGGGGGATTACATCTGCAATATCAATAATGAAAAAACAACATTACATTCTTACTTTAGTGACACATGCACCACACTTTCTCGTAGATTGACTCGTTACATGCCAAAATCTGATGCAATTCATGCACATAGTAACCATAATGTTTTTGTATGCATGCATATATATAGTTGCTGGCTTTATCTTGTATCCAAGACTTTAAAATTATTCTTTGCTGATTGCTTCCTCTATGATGATGGTGTGGATGAGTAAATTCACCGCCAACATGCAGGTTCATGACTAGAAGCTCCCAGCTTTACCAAAACCTGCTTCTCCTATCCATTTTCTCTCACCTTTTAGCATCTAATAGTTGGTTGGATGTGAGAGAAAATCAGAGTAGAAGAAAGTGCTGATGGTGTGAATTGTTTAAGGTGGAACTCCATTTCCAGGAAGTAACCCACAGACTTGATTTCATGACCTTCCTCTGCAGCACATATAGAATGAGGCATATAGAATCCAGTAATTAAACTGCAACAGACTGCCACTGATTCTATTACAATTTCAAGTAGCACCTTCTGTAGCATGTCCATCACATGTAGTACTCTTCATTTGCTGATTCAACCCTTGACTATACAGGGTGTTCAGGCTGAATTTAACAATTTCTTTTAAGGGAAAACAAAGTGAATATCTAAGCCAAAATCAAATTTATTCACTATTTACAGATATTCCAAATCAATTGGAAAAAATAAATGGTTTAAACTCTTTCAAATTTAGCCTGATGACTTATCATTAGTAATTATGATCAGTCATAATTATTAATCAAAATAACTATGACTGATCATAAGAATTAAAAGGTTAGATGGGGAGTTCATTTCAAAATGGTTCTGTGATATTAGGAAATACAGTCATTTAGAAAATTAGGAACATGGAAAGTTGGTTTTAGGAGGTGTTGTTTCTAAACAATAAATCATTGAGAAACTATAAACTGATAGAAACCAGTTGCCATATGATCACTGAAGTTTGTTAGTGCAAACCTTGATGCATGCCTTCACTCAGACCCACATGCTGCTAATTTATGGGAATAGTGTCAGTAAGGTGTTAATGTGGCTTTGCTTGATCTACAGAGGGTGTATCTCCAGATACATGTCTATGTGTTGCTGCTGTGGCCATTTCAAATGGTAATAACAAAAGGAAAATAGTACTGCTTGACACATGTAGGATTTGGTCTCAATGTGACACCTCTCATTATGAAAGCTATTGTCAAGACTGTGTTGTCTCAAGAGAAAGTGACAATGAGAGCCACCTCATCTTATATTGATGATATATATGTAAATGAAAACGTAATATCTGGAGTTAAAATCAAGGAGAAACTAAAATCCTTTGGGTTGACCAGTAAGGACCTCAAGCAGTTGAAAGTTAGGGCTCTAGTATTGGGCCTTGAAGTCTATGGGGAGCACAACATTTCACAATGGAAGCAAGGGAGTGCATTTCTGGAATTCCCTGAGATGACACAAAAATGATAGGAATTAGAACTTGGTTTTCCAGTTGCCAATTCTATGCTGTTATCCATTGCACCACCTACACCTGGTATTCCCAAGTGGTTACCATCTAGGTACTGATCAGGATAGGTATTGCTTAACTCTGGAAATAATACAAGAAATGATGTTTAGGAATATATAAAATAAGAGTATTGTAATAATTTGATAAGAGCAAGATTATATATATATATATATATATATATATATATATATATAGGAAAAAGGAGAGAGACAAGGAGATAGAACTTTGTATAAATATTGAAACAATCTACAATTTGCTGTTGATATTTTATTTATCTCTGTTATACAGGAATAAATTGTCACTGCAGACACTTGAGTTTGAACATAGATCACCAGTGAGCAAACACGCAATCCCATTATTGAATTAAGTAGACCATGTGACAATAGAGGAAACGCATATATGTAGGAAGTAGCTGATGACTAATGATCCTCATTTTAGTCTATCGTCTATACTATATGAATTTGCAGTTCCATTCTATCATCTATTACTATACGGACCGCTATTCTCTACTCTATTCACTATACTATTTCTCTATTCAGATCACTATATGGATTACTATTCAAGTGAGTATTTTTAATAAGTACTATTAGTGCGAGTGATATTCAAAGACATCTGACACCAGTATTGTTCAAAGGCCTTACTATAGTTGTATCTGTGATTACAAAGTTTCTACTACAAGAAGCATTTTGAAAGTGGCAGCGTATATTTGTTGACATCACAAAAATCTTGGAATCAGTGGATGAGTGAAAAGAATAAAACAGTAATATAACCTAAACAGGAAAAGTTGGAATATAGTTTTCAAAATGAACAGAAATAAAACAAAAGTAATGATCACTTGTAATGTTCTGAAAATGATAAATGAAAATGAAGAACTGAGAAAAGTCCAAACATACGACAGGTGATAATATTAAAGAAAGACCATGGAAATGAAACAGAGATATAATGAAACACTTTGTAAAGAGGCTTAAAACTTAAAATGTATAATAATTATCTAATGCCATCAATGCAGTTATTAATAAGAAGAGCTGAAATGAATGCATGTAAGATTTCACAGTTCTAGCATCACCTCCATCATAATCAGCCTACAAACTTTTCAGCCCACTCTCGTATATATTGCATACTATATATAGTTTTTGGATTTGAACATGTCTTGTCAAAATTACATGCCAATTATCAAAGTATTAAAAAGAAAAGTTACTACTGATATAGAATGCAAGTCAAAAAATAAATGGTATGATCTGAAAGAATATTTACAAGCAGATATCAGTACTATAGCTGTTAGGAGGCAATCTGTTGTGCTGAAATACAAGGATCTGAGTGCACACGCATTGTCGGTGTAAACATTATATGCTGATTTGTGAAATGTACACATCTTGCCTCATTTTTATTAATAAGAAGAGTTGAAACTAATGCATGCAAAATTTCACTAGCATCATTCCTTTATAGCCAGTCAGTCTATGAACTTTTCAGCCCACCCTTGTATCCTATTATGATCGTGTCTGCCAGTAATAACTCTTGGTAGGCCTTCTACTTCTCTTTAAGCTATAATACTATTTTTTATATCTGTATCTATGTCTATATATATATATTTGACTATACAGATTTCAGTTACCAAACTGTTGTTTTTGATCTTCTTTAATCTAAACAGCAGGGTTATGCAAAAACATCTTTTGCACAGTAAGTAGCCAAGATGGAATTAAACAGGAGAATTCAGCATAAATCAATATTTCATCTGACTTCAACAACAACTTGTCATTTTCTAATTACATTTGATTACAATTTGGAAAAGAAGGTGAGAAAGACCAACACTGTTATTAGTCTAATAATGTACATTTAATTAAAATGCTTCAAATTAGTGCATATAAAATCACTTGGATAGAAAAATACTTTTCTCTGAAAAAAATGGAAGAATCAGCCAATGTGTGCCCATAGATTGACTAAGACTTTTTCCAGATCTTTCTGTGACACTTTCCAGATTCTGACATTTTTTTCTAGATTTAGCTATTAAAACAACTTTTTATTCTGTTATTATTTTGTTGTAACAGAATGTCCCACACACGCCTATTGTGGACTGACTATACCAGTAGATATATATATAGTGAGCACAGGATATACCTGGGGGCTTTGCTAACTGATTCCCTGTCTTTCAGTAGTGTATTCTCTTTTACAATAAACAAAGGTGGTACTCAAGTGAAGGAACAGTAACATGCACTTGAGTACCACCTATGTTTGTTTATAACCTCTTTTAAGGATACAACATACTTTTTCTTATTATGTATCTCACTGACCTCCACCTTTGTTGTTTAATCACATGTATTTTATCTCTTATCCTGGCCTTTTCACTGATCACTTTTTTTCTCTTTATGTCCCTTGCATTACACTTTACACTGGTCTTTGTGAACTTTTTTAAAACAATTTTTTGCTATGTTTTGCAATTCTGTATCGTAATTGGCATTATATATTATATACTTTACATTTGAAGCATACTGATCATTTTCATTCTATCCAAATCTTTATGAAATGCTTTCCAATCAAATGTTATATGAGGTCTGTCTGACACATAATGGGACTGGTACTACAATTTATTTTAATTCAAAAAAAAAACAAAGTTTATTCTTCAAAGCCATTACCCTTGAGTCTAAACCATCCTTTTCTGCCATGCTTTTATACACTTCTGGAAGGATTTTTCTTGGATGCCCCTCAGTTCCATTGTTACTGACCTCTTAATGACCTCCATGCCTTCAAAACGGTCTCCTTGATGATCCCCTTGAACTTGGGAAAAAGAAAGAAGTCACATGGAGCAAGATCAGGTGATTGTTCCTGTTTGGCAAGTTTCTTCTTGGTCATGAACTGACAGATGCTCAGGGTATTGTGAGCAGGTGCATTGTTTGTGGTGAAGCAACCACAATTTTGTCCTGTCACAAAAGCAGATGAAAAAAGAAATGCAATGTTTGCAGAAAGCTAAGATTACAATTATAGAATCCCAAGATATCTTGTTAGCTGATAGCACAATCCACTTATCACTTTTGGCCATAGCTCATGCAGCACACCCTGTCCTGTTACTTTTCAGATAGACGTCATATATTGTTTTATTTCATTTTCTGTCATAAGTGAATGCATTCCTAGATTTCTTTGAGTTCATCAATATTTTTCAGAACATTACAGTTGATAATTATTTTTCTATTTCTATGTTCCATGCCCCTTCAGTATGTAAGTGATTATGGCTCTCTGTAAACCCCCATCCTTTATAGCTACAAGCAATGTTTACCCTGCTCTCACAGGTAAAATGCGGCATGTGTTCTCCTGAGTTAGATGCTTTTCATAGTCAACAAAAGTGTTTTGTTCTACCAACTTGTCTCTTGTTTTTAAATGGTTAAGAAGTCTCTTCTAAAACCTATCTGTTCACATGATCACTTTTATCTATAGTATATTTTGGTCTGTAGGTACTTTAAGAATAATTTATAAATGTTCAGTAGTATTATGATACAGCAATAGTAGCTCGGGTCTTTATTATTTCTTTTTTATAAAGTAGCATTAATGTTCATAGTTTTAAGACATTATGCTTTGTTTGTATACATTGGATAAATGATTGTGCTGATCTTTTGTGAAATAAGTCTCCAACATCTACAAAAAGGTCTGTTACTTTGCCATCTTTGCCTCATGATTTTCATGTTCCTTATTTTGAAGCACAAACAGAAAATTTCCTAAAATTTCAGATAGAAATCAAGTATATATTCCAAGCATCATGAAATAGTGAAAATAACAGAATAAAGATGAATAGCAAATTGACAACAATAAATAAGAAAGCAACCAAAATGGAAAAAGCCTTGACAAAGACGAACATTCAAAATAATCAGGAGAACTGATGGGAAATAGGTCATAAAAATTAAGTGCAATAAAGCTGAAAGTAGAATTAAATTAACAAAAAAAATCCCCTTTTATGTGCCATTTTCCTTCAGGATGTGGGCAATCATGGCTCTCCACATCATCTTATTCCTTGTGGCACTTAGCAGCATTGCTCTCTTTGCCAAGCCTCTGGCTACCTGTTCTAGTATCCATTCAGACAACCTTGTCATTGCTTTCTCTTTTCTCTCTTGTTCTTAATTTAGCCCTGTAAATGTCAAGTTCTCCAAACCTTCCTTCCTCATTATGTGTCCAAAAAACTACAGCTGCCTCTTTTTGATTTTATGTTTGAGTGTTCTAATTGTTACTATTTTCATTATGACTTTCTCATTGCTTACTATTGTGCCATACATGGAATTCTCGGCATCCTTTTCTAGAACTATATTTTTTCTGCCTTCAGATTTCATCTGTGAGGGGACTGTTCAGCAGTCACTTCCATTCAAGAAGATTGATATCACATTGCAGTTCAGAACTCTTTGTTTTTTAAAGAAGTTTTCTGTTTCCTTGTCAAGCTTTTGGAATACATCTTTCACTAGAAATGGTGAAAACGGAGCAAAATTGAAACAGAATGTCACATATGTGCTTGAATAGATTTATGTACACTAACTTGGATTACTTGAACTAACACTTCTATCCACTGAACCATGTGTACCAGTGACTTGACCCAAAGAGTTGTGAGTTCAATACCTGGTCACAGCAGTGATGAACAAAAACTTGGAGAGTTGAGATACTAAAGGGAATTAACTGAAACTAAGATATCCAGAAAAGGCATGGCACGTGGAATCAGAACAATCTACCCTGGTGGACTAAATAAAGGGTTTGGTGTGAAATTCCAACTATATCACCTGATGTGATATCATCTTTGGGTGATGAATGCTAAAGTGTACAATATGAAGACAACAGTCCGAACAATGAAAATAGTGTAAACACTATGTTTCATATACGAAACAAAGTTTGCATCTTTCTTAAACTACATCTTCTAGGGCATTCAAATCTGCTCAAAAAGATTGTCGTCATGTTGATTTCTTCAATTTGCATAGTCAGTATCACTTTTAAGGTAAGGCGAAGTAATCCAGAGACTTGACCCAAAGACTTGTGAGGGAAATAACTGAAACTAAGATATTTAGAAAAGGTATGGCATGTGGAACTTAGACAATCTACCCCAGTGGACGAAATGAAGAGTTCAATCTGAAATTAAAACATATATCAACTGAAGAAGGCTCAAGCATACATCAGCCAAAATATTGTGAATATAACCATAAAGTCCAAACAATGTAAGAGGTATAGGGTTGGAACAAACGTTTGCAGCCTTTTTCAGTAAGTGTGGAGCAAAAACAAAATCCTGAGAAATTGAAAGTAAGCACTCCAAAAGCCAGTTTACATCTTAAGAAGTTTATGCGTATTTGGTGGGATTAGAAAAGCTTTTGGTTATTACTAGTTCTTTCTGCAAAATCAAATCTGCAACAAACTTTTGTTTCAACTCAATATTTTAGGTATGAAAGCTTTAATAGTTTTCACATTTTTTTCACAGAAAACAAGCGACAATTGAATATCAATCCAACTTGTTATTGTCTTTTTACTTTATTTTAATGTTTTAGGAGTAGTAAATGGAAACTTGCCCCATTGTTCTCTTAGTTTGTTCATGAAACCAAGTGACAATCAAATCCAAGTGGATAAAACTGAATTTTCTATAACTGTAAATTCTATTTTACGTTTATTGGTTTGCAGAAAAAGCTGCAACTACTACAGAATTGTTTAAAACTCTTAAAAGAATCTTTTTCCTCTTTTTGTGAAAGCAAAATCACATTTCTCACAAGTGGCACTTAAACAAGGAATCCATGAAAGAAATGATTCTGCTTCAATCTCCATTTTCACTGAAGTATACACTTGGTGAAAAGTTCAGCTTGTCACAAGAAAGAAGCAAAAATAAGATTGATTTCCATTTGTGAAAATCTAAAGGAGGACAAATTAATAATCTTGTTTACCTAAGAGTTTCTTTTGATAAATAAGTTAAATTTAAGTCTGCCAACTTATCTGCAAAATATATTTCTTTTTATAATATAGATATCTATTCATACGATTATATGTATGTTCTAGCATGTGTTGAAAAATCCTTGGACTAACTCTATTACCAAAATCTTGACAAATGACCAAACATAAGAGTTTTAATATATATATATTAACATTTACTATATTTCATGGGGGAAATATTTGGTATCTGTGCTTTGAGGTAATGACTGTGTGGAAGTATTAGTGTATGGAGACTATTAATTTCTACAGAAATTGAAGCATGAAACTGACAATCACTATGCAGTGTTTATTCCTATTGCTCTCTCTCCCTCTCTCACATTCTCTCTCTCTTTATATATATATATATATATATATATATATATATATATATATGAATAAATAAATAAATAATATTATTTGGCTAATAAAAAGGTATAGATTAGAACCAATATTTTGGCCTAACACATTAGACTGAACTCAATGTAAAACAGGCTATATATATATATATATATAAATATAAAGAGAGAAGGAGAGTGGTCATGAAAAGATACATATATCTGTCTATATAAATGTGTGTGTGTATATATATCTCTCTCTCTCTCTCTCTCTATATATATATATATATATATAGAGAGAGAGAGAGAGGGAGATTTGTGTGATAATGTTCAGTCTAATGTATTAGAGCCAAAATATTGGTTCTAATGAAATAAAATATCACGATGACCTTTTGAAGTCTTTGTTTTAATAACAATTATTATTGCTCTGTTTTTACATTGAGCTTTCTCTGGATCTATATTATTATTGCCAAATAATATTATTATTTATTTATTCATATATATATATATATATATATATATATCCAGGTAAAGTAAGAACGAATGGAGTATAATTCCACTGTACGTAACGTTTAATTTAAAATTGATTTTAACATGTTTTTAGTTTAACATCCTAAAATAAGTAATATATAATAGGAAGAATAACTAAAAAAATTAGAATAAAAACTTATATGATAGTGTATGAATGTGTGTGAATACTTTCCCATGTAAACATTGGAAATGTATTCAGAGAAAGGACGCAGATAAAAAACATTTAGTGAAAGGGTTTGGTACTAAATAACAGAAATCATCAAATAGATTGAAAGCTGTTTAAGACTTGACCAAGACAGATAAGAACCATTTCAGGTAATAGTGAGCATGATAAACATCTCTGTAAACACACAGATATGAATTCACAGACATTTAGGAAAGCAAATGATGGAATGAGTGTGAAACAGTTTGGAAAAAGTAGATTGATAATTCTGCAGAGCTTAAGAAACATTGACGAGTGTTTGGCAAATCAAAATAAAAAAATCATGATCTAGTCTTCTCACATCAAACATTCTTCTCATGAAAACTGTCTTATTTTCGGAAAGACAAATTACCAACAATAATGTCTTTATTAGCAGTTAACCTCTTCCTCACCAATTGTTTAGGGAAAAACATTTTATTTTTGTTGGAATAGAAAACCCATTCCTTCTTTACTCCAGTCAAGAGCAGGCAATTTACTCGATTTTTGTCAAATGTCACAACACCCTTCCAAACTAGGTTGATTATCACCTGTTTGGAATGCTGGAAAACATCTTTGAGGCTTTGGTTCCATGTAAAGTGGGAATTTTGTTTCACAAGATCACAAAAAGGTAGCCTGACTGGACCTAATGAGTATGCTCAAGCTACTTGGTTGACCAGTCCAAACCATGACATTGCATCAGTGATTGTTTTTGGAACTGGGAAGTTCAATATTGTTTGTAGCATGGAATAAGAAGGGGTTACTCCAGAGGGCGTTATTTGAAGGTCTCCAAACTGTACTACATCCTGACAAAATTAGAATTTGTCAGTTAATTTTCAGATTAATTTTTTATTTGTTTTTAATATATATCAGTTGTCCTTTAAATCCGAAGATGACATATCATTTCTGTATTTCATCTGTGAACGTGGAGGTTGTTCCACAACCCCAGGCTGGAGATACAGAGTCTGGAACAGTGGGGGCACCGAAAAGTCCATTGTCGTACACTGCTGATGATGCCCTGTGGTTTTGATCTCTGGCAGAGATGAGATTCTGGCTTCAAGCATCCTCAAAGGTGAGAAGCAGCATCCTGGGTTGTGATTTGCCAACGTGGTCAATCATTGGTATACTCCTCTAGTTCTTTGGGTTTAAGCTTGCACCCCTGGAGATTTGCTTTCACAGTGTCTTTGTATCACTTCTTTGGACAGCTGTGATTTTTCTTGCCATGCAGGAGCTCTCCACACAGGTGATGTCTTGATATGCAGTGCTTCTCCATGTGGATGATATGCCCCACCCATTGGAGTTGGGCCTTAATAAACATGGAATCAATGCTTGAGGTGTGAGCATGATCCAGGACCTCAAGTTTGGTAACGCAGTCCTGCCAGCAAATTCTGAGTATAGAAATGAGGGCTTATATTGTGGAAGTTCTCCAGCTTCTTGATGGTGTCTGCGGTACAGTGTCTAAGACTCACAACCATATAGAAGGGAGGGCAAGACTACTGCATTGTACACTCTTGGCTCTGTAGTCAGCCGAATGTTGTAAAGTCTTCCTAATGCCTGACTTGCTTTGCTGATTCGGGCATCAATTTCTTTGTCCAAGGAGCCATCACGAGAGATGGTACTTGCCAAGTAATTGAAATGCTCAACATTAGCAAGCTGTGTGTCATCGATGATGATGGTTGGCGCTGGGGTGTTTGTGTTTGGTGTGGACTGATGAAGCACCTCAGTTTTGCTGAGACTGATTGTCAGGCTGAAGAAACAGTCTAACATTAGCTGCAGATCAGACTCTGCATGGGCCACTAGTGCACAGTCATCAGCAAAGAGAACTTTCTAGAGATCTTGGAGGCTCTTTGTCTTAGCTGTGAGGCGACGAAGTTCAAAGAGGGAGCTGTCTAAACAGTAGTGAATGTAGACTCCCTGCTCCAGATCCTGGACAGCATGTAGGTAAAGATGTTGAATATAACTGGAGCTAAGTCACAGCCCTGCTTTACACTGTTATTGATCTCGAAAGTGTCCATCACATTACCACTGGAGAGGAACTGGCCAGTCATGCCGTCATGGAAGAGCCTAATCATTGTCATGAACTTTGGTGGGCATCCGATCCACTCAAGGACTGTCCAAAGCGCTTCCCTGTTGATCATGTCAAAAGCCTTGGTCAGGTCAATAAAAGGAGAGTATAGAGGTGTTTTTAATACAGTAAATAAGAAACTAAGGCAGCTTGAAGTACCTGAGGGGTGGCTAACACCTCTACCAGACATATGAGTTGACAACTGAACTTGTTTCAAGCTCAGAAGGGCATAAAAAGAATCAAGATCGACGTATAAGCATGTCTGTCGCTGTTTTTTTTAAATGTTATGCTTTGGAAGTGTTTGTTTGTGTCTGGAAAAGAGACTTTTGGTAAAAATATCTATAGACATCTATGCTGGGGAAGGGGTTAATCAACTTCAGGATATTATTCCATTGTGTAATAAAAAGAAGAATTTTCATGCATTAATAAAGAGAAACAAGTAACTAAATTGTCTGTTCAGGAAATTTTCTTTTCCCCAAATTCCAAAACAGCACTTAAAGCAAACGGAATGTTACACTTTTTTTTTTTTAAATTCAAAAGTAGACAAAATGGTATGAAATATCAGTGCACTCCCTGAACTCATATGTGGAATTACTGAAACATCAACGCATAATAAATCAGCTCTGCACACACACACATTATAATTATGGCTATACATATCTATGTACTTGTATTGGTTTTTTTCTGTATTTAAATTTTTGTTATATTTTTCCAATTTTTGAATAAGATATTGTTAATCCGAACCAAAATTATGGATAAAATGTCTCAAGTTCACACTTTTCTTTTTATCTTTTGGACAGATTATCCACAATTTTTTTTTTGCACCAAATAAAGGACAGCATGTAATAGTTGGCCACCTTGAGTTTTTTTTTTTTCTCACTGGACATGAACACAGGCAACACGACCATTATCTCGATGATATTGACACTAACCCCACAGTATTATCATTCAGTTGCAATTCATACAGATTTTATATTTTTACATTCAAGTTAGCACTAGCTACAGTGCACTGCTTTGGCTACTCAAAGGTAACAGACATACAAAATCCAAAATGTTTGTATTATATAGATTCCTGTCTTTCAGCAAACCAGAGTTATCTTCTCTTAATTCACTCTATTGAGAATAATTATTATTTTGTAAATGTTTAAAACAATTTGAGAGAAAGATTTTTTTTTTTTAGAAAGTGTCAGCTTAAAATGCAACCGAATCTTTGTCCCTTGTTTCAATGACTATTTCTCTTTTATACTTGTTCCCTGTTTATTCGGACAATTACATGTTGGAAAAAATTAATCAACAGGATATTGCAACGCTAAAAATATTTAAACCATTTTCTTTTCAAAGACAGAAAAAGCAATTACCTTTATTTTTTAAAGGATGTTTATATTTTTAATTTTTTGTTTAACATTTCCATAGATTTAAACCATTTTGTTTTTTCCTGTCACTTCAAAATTGATCTCGTATCTTTTGAAGATTCTGAGGGTCAAGTATCAATTGGTGATTGAATGAGATTTTTTCGATGTCATTCTTAGAACCAAAGCGGCATAGTTAGTTGTTCACTGTTGTATCAATTTATTTAGTCAACCATGAATATTCTTATTCCATTAATTAAATTTTTAAATCTTCACTTGACAAATTTTATTTCAAAAGACATCAGACAACAATAAAAGCCCATAATTATTTGTTTTCATGCTGGGAATTTTCAGTAAATTTCCTGGTGACTGGAATAATTTAAATACACTTTCTTTAAATTTCATTTGCAGGCTATAGAAAAAAAAAGTACTTCTTCTTTACATAGATATGATAGGCATGAATTTACATATGGAAATTTAGAGTAACATGTTTAGTATACTGTTATATACCATACCTCTGAACACTAATGCGTATTTCCCAATCCTCATAAATACATTGGACACTATTGTAATTGGGGGTAATATGCTGTCTAAGTAGTCCACTACTAGCTGTTGTTTATCTACTTCATACTGCTGGTGAGTATTGTATTTTATTGATGTTATAAAGATTACCATTTCATTTCCAAACTCCGTTTTGGTTATTCCTCATTCAGTAACCTTTTGAAAGTTACACTATATACCAAGTAAGAATATTTTGATGTTTTAGGTTGCTGGTACAAATAATTCTCATGCCATAAATATGTTGAACACGTAAGAGCTACCTTGTCCCTCCAGCTGTCATTGTCTTGTTAGAGTGTCAGAACATCCTCTAGCACCAGATTAATCTACTGAAGGTCTTGACAGATGGCAGTCTTCCTGCATGGTCTGCTGTGAGGTTGTATCCAGTCTTCAGATGGTAGGTCAAACTGGTAGGTGACTGTCTGGTAGGTTGGTCATCAGGACATGACCAAGTCAGTAAACACTCTGCAACAGCCATGTAGGAGATGCTCAGCTTGTCAGTTCTCAGGAGGAGCTCCTTATTGGATACAAGACTGAACCAGTGCACCCACTCAATGACCCTGAGGGCACAGGACTTGAAACCATAGTTGTGACACATCAGAGCCTTACTGAGAGGTCATGTTTCAGCTCTATATTATAACACAGAGAGGACAGTGGTATTGTAAACTCATAGCTTGGTACATTGGAAGATTTCAAGACACCAACACAGTCATCTCTCATGCATCCGGAAGGAAGATTATGGTCATATCATGTTTAAACGCTGGTTCCTGTATGATCACCAAAGTTAAGCAATATCAAGCCTAGTCAGTATTTAGATGGGTGAGTGCTTGGGAATACCAGGTTCTGCAAGCTTGGATGTATGGGTGGTATAATGAATAATGGCTTAGAATTGTTAATCAGAGAACTGAGTTCCAATTCCCATTGTGTTCATTATATTCATCTATGTGCAAATATTGTTCTCTCCCATTTGTGGGTTAATTATTATCACTAAAGCATTATTATTATAAAAACCTCTTATAATCTAAAAATATTTTCTGTCTTATTTTCAATGGCTTATCAACTCTGCAAGTTATTTAAACTTGCAAAGAGTTGATAAGCCATCAAAAATGAATGAATCAATCAATGCAATTCAGTGCAACCATGTAACAGACCATTTTTCACAAACTTTTGATTTTACAAGGGATAAGACTAAACTGCAGGCAACAGTCAGAGCATCATCTTTTCTAGCCTTATCTACAGCAGCAGGCTTGCTACTGCAGGACCTGTCACTAAGATCAATTTCTCTTTCCTTTCTGACTTGGAATTGTTAATCAGAGAACCGAGTTTCAATTCCAGTTGGGTTCATTATATTCACTTATGTGCAAATATCTTTGGGTATGCATTCACCTATTCTTCCCCCAAATGTGGGTTAATTAGTAAAACTTGCTTCACTAAATCATTATTATCTAAAAAAAATCTTACAATTTAAAAATATTTTCTTGCTTTAAATAACCTGCAAAAGATTGATAAGCCATAGAAAATGAATCAACAGCAATATCCTCATATAAATGTTTTTGATCAGTCTTCGATGGACATTTAAATGCATCTAATATTTTCTAAATATGAGATTAATGTCATGATGTGCAAACCTGTGTGTTGGCAAAACATGTTTTAAATATCAATCTTTATATGTGAGTTTATATTTCTATAAAACTATTGTAATATGTGATTTGGGAAAGTTATTTCTGCAAACATTACCTGCCACAACTGACAAGAACTGAATAGTTAATGCATCAAGCCATTAAGCAAATTGAAATATTGTCTCCTGTGTTCCAGAAAGCCTTTATGATACTTTACTTCTAATAATATTTGATGAAAGGGATTTCGGACTAGAATTTTTTTGCCAGTTTTTAATTAAAGGTTTCATGAAATTCTTAAAAAAAAACACAAAGAGAAAATTCTACACCTGTATATGTGTATTAATGTATATATATATATACACACACGCATTTTTCTCTACATTGATTGTACAACTTAGAGTTTTTTTGTTTTTCTACAGTAAGGTTTACCCTTTACAAGGCCGGGGCCACTCAAGGTAGAGGGTTAAATGATTCTACATCATTTAATGTAAATGTAGTATTACTGCATACAGTATTTTTTTTTTTTTTTTTTGTTAAGAGCATGACCATGTCTCCAAAATTAGGGATTAATTTTCTATAAAAATTTACCATGCCTAAGAAATGATGAAAATTCTTACTGTTCTTAGGAGGGGGAAAATTCTGTAATGCACTAACATTATTTTGTGTAGGTCTAATACCATCAGAGCTAATATACTGTAAAAAAAAGCAAAAAAAAAATAAGTTGTGCTATCAGTGTGGAGAAAATGTGTGTGTATATGTTATATTTATAGATACATGCACATACCCCAAATATCTACTTAAGTCATATCAAATGTTGACTTTGCTATTGAAATTTTTAGATTATTATTGTGTATGATTTTTATAACAGTTTCAACATCTTTTATTTCAAACTAGCAGCATGGCCTGGCATTGCCCGTGCTTGATTCAAAAATCGTACGACTCATACAGCAATTGCTATCACTTGACTTAAAATATTTTTGCCCTTCCTTGCCTTAAAAGGAGTGCCCTTTGCCGTGCTGATGTTGCTACATGCCTTACTTCTTGCCTATCTCACACTGCGAATTTTTTCTAAGCTCTATACTAAACATTAAATCTGTTATGAAAAAAGAACTAAACAAAATGAAAACAAAACAATCAGCTTTAAAAAAGGACTCGTAACTGGAAAAACTAAATGAAAAAAGAATGTTAACAACAAATACATTTTCACACCTAACCCAGTTCCACAGAATCAGAATCAATGTTGAGTTTAAGCAAGCAAATGAGCCAACTGGAGTAAAGTGAAATGCAGATTTAAATTTTTCCCACTCGTGACGAATGCAGCTATCGATTTTTTTGCATGCTAGCATGCTAGTTAACATTCATGTCAGTCAGCTGTTGGCTCTCATGCTGGCCAATAGAATCTTCCTGCCTAGAAAATGGCTGCAAACTACATGAAAACTGCCGTAGAAGCATGAAAAAATTGATTATTTCCACTCTCAATGGGAGTTGGGAAATGCAAAGTCAGTCTTGGCCTTGCCGCTAACTTGGAGCATGTGCATGTAAATTTTGGTGTAAATCCGTCGAAAATTGCGGCCATGCATTCGTTACACACACACACACACACACACATCCTGCCTTTATAAATAGAGATCATCGCTGAAAATAATAATATCATCAATGTATGTAAATACACAGTCAACATGTTGAAGAGCCTAGTGGATGTTACATTCTTTGGTCCAAATGGCATATATTTGAATTCGTACAATCCAAGAGGAGAAATGAGTACTGTTTTCTTTATATCCTCTGTGTGCATTTTGATTTGATGGTATGCTGATACCAGGTTGATTTTTCTTGTTGGCCAGTTTATCAGCAATTAATATTCAGGATTGGGTAGTTATCACTTTTTGTAATGTCGTTTAATGTGTGGTAATCACCGCAACATCTGATATTTCCATCTGGTTTTTTAAGAATATGTCAGAGGTTGGTCCATTCTCTGTTAGAAGGTATAATGACACCATTGCTCAGCAATTTCAAAAATTACATCTTTACTGCCTTGGTTTTCTCTTCTGATAGGCATCTAACATTGGCAAAAGTAGGAGCATAATAGCCTGTATCAATTCTGTGGTATACTCCTGTATATGTGCTTGCTGGGTTGGTATGTGGGGATATAATGTTAGGATATATTTTTATAAAACCTTTAATGAAATCAGGCATATCATCATTCACAACTAAGTTGATAAAGTTATTGAATGTTTTTAGTTTCTTTGAACATGATGTTGTAGGATTGATGATAATTCTTTGTTGGCAATCTATTAATAAATCAAAATTGTTTAGGAAGTCAAATCCTTGTGGGAGGTATTGAATGTCTTCTACTATGAACACCTACAGAAAAGATTATTGAAGGGTCAATAGGCTTATCTCAACATTAATTTGCCTGTAGCAGTGTGCATCAGAGCCTGTAGTCATTGTAAGAGAAACTGGCGTTGGTTCTGTTGATAAACTGTTGATGTAGCTATGTAGAATGATGGATAAGCTGGCACCAGTATCTTTTATGAAGAAAAATTTTGTTGTCCCCAACATTCCTGATATCTGTAATAATGGCAGACTCAGTGGGGGTGGGGGTGTATAAGTCGTTATCCGCCCAATTAGTTTCCAGCTTCGTTTGGCAATGGTGAGGATGGATGCAAACTTCACCGTTGTATCAAGTCTCTTTTTTTTTGTTCAGCCATTTGCATCAGTGTTTACATCAATGCATCATGTCCGCATAATTAATAAGTGTTCTACATATTTTCTGTAATTCTCCTTTTTCAAAAGGTTTCAGACCATCAGGTATTGGTGAGGTTTTAGTAGGCATTTCTTTCATTTGAATTTTAGCAGTACCTTGTATTAAATGCATTAATTCATCCACCAATTGTCCCAGCCTAGTAGGGTTTAAATTTTTTGCATTACTAATATGGGTGCTATAGAAACTGGTAACACCTGTAAAAATTTGTGTAGCACTATTTCATTGCTTATCTCTAGTTGCAATTTCAATTTCCTGAAGATAAATTGATGGTCAACCTTTTAATAATGGGGGTGGACATTAATTTATTCAGCAGTTCTGGCTTTGGGCATATCTTTCTATGAAAGTATTTTTTAACTCATCATAGTTGTGAATATCCAAAATGTAGCTTGGTATTTTTGCCACTATTTTCAGAGGGAGAGACACAATAACATTGTAAAATTGTAGGAAGTTACGTTTCTCAGATAGAATTATGATTCAATAATTGTAAACCAAGTTACATTTCTCAGATAGAATTGAGATTCAATAATTTTGATCCAAGTAACAATCAGACCAGGAAACAGTAGTATTAAAAAGTGCTCAATACACATGTAAAAAAATAAGGTAAAAGTAAAATAACATGTAGAGATTTTAACTCTAAAAATCAGGAGGTTAGTTGAATCTGCTACTTTGGTTTCAACTTTACAGTATACTCAGGTGATTTTAATCAAATGACGCCATAATGTTTTATTTTTTAATATATATATATATATATATATATATATATAAAACCTAGTGAGTCAGACAAACCTACCCAGGTTTCACCTAAGCAGATCATCAGGGAAAGCTTATATATATATATATATATATATATATATTTTAGAATAGACAATGGGACTTATACTAAGTTAAAACTTAAAACAATGTTGCAAAAGGGTAAATGCAAGTGTCAGCCAGGACTCTTTGCAAATTACCTCCCCCTCTCATTGTTACCTCTGTTTATGTTGTTGTATGTGTTATATGTAATAGGAGTAGGTAGGCTTTCCTACCACCCGGTCCACACTCCTCCCCCTTCTCTTGGACATGAGTAGAGGCTTACGCCTTGTTTCTTGTTTAGGATGGGGTTTCCGGTACTCTCTCTCTCTCTCTCTCACTGGCCTCTGTATATCCAGTTGCCTTGATCTATCCACTACTCTTCTCCTCATCCTTTCTTCTATCACTCCTATCTGACCTTGCTCCAAATTTTCTGTAACCCCTTGAATCCTAGTGGCTTTCTGCCTTGCTTGGGATGAAACACTTAAAATAAAAATATATATATATATATATATATATATATATATATATATACATGTTAAACAGTATTTTTCCACTTTGTCAGTCAATATATACAGTCTGTATATATAAATTCTGCAATGCTGTTTATGCATGTCCTTCCAACAATATCTCTGAAAGCACTCAGCATGATGTTGAGCTAAGCTGTCACTTTGCAGACACAATGTCATCCTCAAGTTGACACAGCATGAACTTGGTCAGAAACTTTCCTCTTGGTTACTCTGGTCAACAAGCCTGTTGTCAACTGAACCCTTCAGTCATGTTGACTTGATTGTTGGGTGATGGGGAAATAAATGACACCTTTAAGAAATTAATTCGTATTCACCTTTGCAGGTATCTGTAAAATGCAAATTTATAAAGTACCTCCTGTTGAGAGTAACATTCTGTGACAGCAACGCATATCAAATCCTTTGCTCGGTCACTCAATGGGAACTGTACAATGACAGCATTTTGACTTAAAATATTAATATAGAAAACTATCAATTTTGATGCTACACTTTTAAAAGAAAGGACTTTAAATTCTCTTCCTGTAAAAAAAACTTTTAAATATATACTTCTTCTATATGCTATGTTCCCCTTCATTAGGTTGGCAATCCTGGATCTCCACAATTTCCTCTCCTTTGTGTCTCTTAATAAATTTATTTTGTTATTTCTCCTAAACCCTGTTCTGCCATCTTGGCGTTGTTTTTCTCTGAGACTCTTACCATCAATATTTCCTATGAGCATCAAATTTTCTGAGCCCACGTTCTTCATTATGTTTCCTGAGAAATTCCAACTTGCTCTTTCTGATGTTAAGTATGTGTCTTTTTTTGTTTTCTTTAAAACTATCATTCCTCACATGTTCAGTCCCTGGTAATTTCAACATTGTTTGGAACAAGGTGCTGGCTCTGGTTCAACATTTAGTTGCATGAGAATGCAAAATGTTGTTTTGAGGTGATTAGAAATTAGAAATAAATTATTTAAGACATCCCAAGGGATGTCTTAAATAATTAGGAAGTAAATGAGAAAAGAAATGGAGAATTAAAATCACATCAGATATATAAATTGCAATTGCTGAGGGAATCTAAGAGAGTTTGGTGAAAACTTAACTTTGGAATTTCTCAAAAGTAGTCTGATAAGGATAAATATTTCCTCAGGTTTCCAAACTGAACAAATTTTTAATAATACGATGCTAAGGTATAAGGTAATTCTCATTGGAGAAACTTTGTTTTGCTGGGGCCATGTGTTTCAGTGAACTTTTAGATAATGCAGATGAAGGTGGAAATTGCATCAATATCAAAAATGGGAAAATTGCTTATATAAACTGGTTAAGCATTTAGCTTCAAGAATCACCAGGAAGAGTTCAGAATGATATGCTAAGAAAATCTCCACTGCTTGAAGACAGGAGTACAGAGACATCTTGTTGATAGAGTGGACATACATGCACAAAGCAAAGTCACTGATGCAGACTTGCAGTGGTACTGGGACAGCAACTGCTACCATATTTTATCAACAGGGAGAATTGAAGCATTAAGAAACCTAACACCTCAGAAATTCTCAAATCACCATTTTACTACTTAGATGCATAGATGATGCATGTCTGTGTACTATTACCTGTCAATAAATAGATTTTCTGATGTGGTCAATCGTCAGTTGAAGAGATTTTCAACATTCAAGGTCTGGTCTTGAGGATCAAGTGAAAAACAAGTTACCATGCTTCTGGAAAGAGTTAATAACCCCCTTTGTGGAAGACACAATAAACCATTGTTATTGCTATTGAAAAAAGGACTCATTTCAGAGAGCATGCTATTAACAAGAAGAACCGAGAGAGAGACACATATCCAAGAAAATGTTAGGTTGGCATCTGTTTATGTTCGATTCAGTGGCTGGAAGTGACCTGGTCACAATTGGTTCAGTGAATGGTCTTTCAATTGGGTCCATGTGTGCTGGTTTATGCCTTCTATAAAGTGACATTTCTGTTACTTCATGTCTCTTCTTCATCTGGCAGGAGGTTGTTCAGCATTCACTGCAATATAGGAGGACTGGTATTATGTAACAGTTCAGTACTCTTTCCTTTGTTTCCTATTACATTTTTCTATTTTTTAATACTTTATTTAGTTTTGGGAAGGCATCTTTCTCTATCTCAATGCAATTTCAGATTTGCATTTTCCCTCCTCTGTTAAAACACTTCCCAGATATCTAAATTGGTGATCTCCAATTTTTAATTTGCATGTTGAGTTATTCTTTTGCTGACAAACATGTCCTTCCTTCTTGATTTCCTTCACTAACTACTGCAGCAGTTCTTGTTAGTTTTCTTAGTGTGTAAATCAAATGTTAGGTTTGCAGAGGTTGTTAAATTTTTCAAGAATGAAAGTATGTTTGTCAACAAGAAGAATAGCTCCCCTCTCCCCACCCAAAGAAAACACTAAAATTTAATTATCTGGAAAATGTGATGCAAAATGTGACACTGAAATCTGAAGGCATATTAATATAGTGAAAGGTGACTTCCAAAAGCTAAGCAAAGTATTAAGAAACTGGAAAATTCCATTAGAAAAGAGTGCTCAATTGGTATTATGTAACAGTTCAGTACTCTTTTCTTTGTTTCGTATAACACTTTTCTATTTCTTAATACTTTATTTAGCTTAGGGAAGGCATTTTTCTTGATCCAAATGTAATTTCAGATTTCAGAGTTGCATTTTCCCTCCTCTGTTAAAATATAGTCCTTTTTTATGACATTGAATGCAAGGCAGTTTCCTTACAGATGAAGAAGAGACTTGAGACAAGTTATCTGACAATATAGAAATGGCTCTCTCTAGATTCATCTGTGAACATTTTTGTGTTTAGTGATTTTAATGCTCATCATGTCAAATGGCTTAATCATTCTAATGTTACTGATGTTGCCAGTATTCAGACTTCCAATTTTTCTGCTGCCTCATCTCTCAATCAAATAGTATTATATTTCCCTACTCGTTTCTCTGATGATTCTGATCAACATGTTTTTTTCCTTGTTTTCTTCTTTACCACATCTCCTGATTTGTCGAACATCACAATCCTGTCCTCTTGATAATTCAAATCATACTCTTGTATCTGTTGATATTTCTTTGGGGTCATTAGACAGGAACTTCCTATTCACAAGACTTCTATTTGTTACCAGTATACCAACAGAGGTTCATTTCATGATTTTCTTTGCATGCTCCTTGGAGTAAAGTATTTTTCACTTTCCCAGTGAGATTTCTTTTTTGATAAATGTCAATTGTTATCTTCTCCCTTCTAAATTCCTGTTATTTTATTTTTCTCTCTCCTTAATGTTTTCTTTGTCTCATATTCTTTCACACACAAACCCCCTTGTTTCCTAAGGCTTTCTTTTTGCCTTGCTTAGGATAAAATAATTAAAAAAAAAGCAGCAGAAATGTTGTTCTACAGAAGGATGCTGAGAATAACATGAACTGAAAATATTTGTCAGAACGAGGTTTTAAAGAAAATAGAAACAAAAAAAAACAGAAAGAGTTGAAATTTTTATAACACATCATGAAGAAAGAGGGTTTGGAGAAATGGACACACACAGGACATAGTGAAGGAAGGATGGACAGTAACTTGCCTAATGAGCCTGTGTAAATGAATGGCAGAACGTAAATTAAAAAGGATAGCAAAACGATAAACCTTAATAAGAGCTACAAAGGATAGGAAGTTGTGGAGAGCCATGTTAACCCACGTCCTGAAGAAAAATGGCACATAGAAAAATAGCTTGAAAATCAGAAAATAAAACTAGAATGGAAAATGAAAGCTTGAATAAAATAATGAGAAATCCTTTTTTCGTGCTGCAGAAACCAATTTTAGCTTTAATTTTCTTTCCTTAATAAAATCATTTACTTTGAATAAGTCTCTCACATTATGAGGCCAACATCCCAATGTTTTTTTCTTTTCCTTTAGCTGAGGTGGATCAATTATATTGAACCAATAGCTTCATCTACTGCAAGGAAAATTGGTTCTCTGTGTTGCCCCAGAAAGTTTTTCTTGTCTAAGTCCATCCTTTACATCTACAAATCTACTATTCATCCATACATGGAATACTGTTGCTACATATGGTCTGGTGCCACCAGTCTTCATCAAAAGGCTCTCAAAAAAAAACAAAGACAGATATGCAGTGTGATCAGTCCTGACTTGGGGTCTTGACTCCAGTCACTTTCTCACCAACATAATGTGGCTTCCCACTGTCTTTTCTATAAATATTTTTATGGCATCTGCTCTGACAAACTATTTTCACTTAGGCCTTGACTGCATGCATCTAAGTGTGCTATTATGTTGGTCCTACCCTTTTACTGTCAAAACAGTTAAATGTAACCGTCTCTTCTACTCCAACAGCTTCTTCTCTCACACTTCCTAACAGTGGAGCTCCCTTCCTCTTACTTGCTTCCTTGATAACTATAATCTTCAAAAATTTAAATATAATGTCAGTCATCATCTTCTGTGGCCTTGATCCTCATTCTTCTTTTATCCTTTCCTCAATCCTCACCCCTTACATTCAGTCTTTTCCCTAACACTCTCTATAGACTCTTGCATACTCGTGGCACTCCCACCTTGCCTGGGGTGAATTGCTTAAAAAAAAAAAATTTCATATTTACTTAGGTCCCCTTACTCTGGGACAAAGCCAAATGGAATTAAGTAGGAAATGTTTATTGAAGTGGGGAGATGATGTTTACCTTGAAAATCAGCATTCAAAGTGTTGGCTTTTACCTGGGTTTGAAACTGAACTGCTAGAGTATGTACGAAGTCTACAAATAACCTCAACCATGATTCAGACACATTTAAATTATTTCAGTCTCACATCGTAGCTTTTAAAACATTTTAAAAATAAATGAGAATTTCTCAATGTCACAGTTTTAGAGAAATCTTCAAATTTCCTTTGGTATTTACTCGGCAATTTGACAACATATGCACAGTGGATGTACATCATTTAGAAACATTTGGGAAAAAACTAAACAAATGCTCAGGAAATATCAATCAATATTTAAACACTTGTCTTTCTCTTTTTGCTTGATACAAAGAAAAAAAATACTTTTAAACAAGATAATTCTTGGCAATGCAAAATGGATATATTGTAAAAATCTAAAAGGGAAAATATATGGTTAAATCTAAGGTAACCTAATCACTGCTCTATGGATCCATTCCTGATATTTCTACAATCTTACATGATTCCAGAATGGGCTTAGCAGGATACTGCTGATGAGCAAAACAAGAACTTGCAAGTGATCTGGACACCTGACCATGGTGCAAGATGGATTGGCCACCGAGCAACCACGTACATTTACCAACTATGTAGTAACACCAGATGCCACCATAATGACCTTCCATTCCTTGATGGTTGGTGTGAACCCATGAATGTCCAAACCAACTTGACTGAATAAATAAAATTAAATGGAACCTATTTGTGGAATAAACATTTTCTATGTCTCTTTTTTTTTTTCTTTTTTTTTTTTTTTAGTATTCACACCAAGCAAAGCAGGAGGGCCACTAGCAATCAAGGGGTTTAGGAAGATTGAAAGGAAAGTAAGAGTAAAGTGAGGTGTTTGTGGAGAGGATAAAGAGAAGGATAGTGATCAGGATCAAGGCATCAGAAGTTGTCGATTGACATTATATTTGAATATTTGAAGATTATACCTATCAGGGAAGCAAGTAAGAGGAAGGGAGTGTGAGGGAAGAAGCCGTTGCCATAGAAGAGGCAGTTACATTTAACTGTGAAAGGGTGGGACCAAGATGCCGACCTTCCTGCATTTGGGGACCAGTAAAAATAGCTTGTCAGAGCAGTTTCTATGAAAATATTTGTAGAAAAGACAGAGGGAAGCCACATCACGTCTGTGAGAATTTCCTATTAAAAATGTTTTAAAAAAATGAGTTTATCTCTTTTTGCCAATTGATAGTATGCAACCACATAATATTTTGATATAAAAAGGTTTATACACTAAATTCAAGAAGTTTTCTCTTCTCTCATCTCTTTGTATCAAGTCATCCCATAAGTTCTGTCCAAATTTTAACTTTTTGTTAAAATGAACAAAATTTAAAGAGTATTTTATAATGTCTAATGGAGCTGAACATTATTTTTATGCTTAGATGCATTTAAACTGATCAAATTTTATTTCAGAGAACAATAAAATTAAATTTTGTTTGATTAAAACCATGCTAACATGAAAGTACCCAAGAATCATTTGAGGCACATAATGCTTTATGAGTTCAAGAAAGGAAACTCAGCAGCCGAAGTGGCTAGAAACATTTACTCAGTTGATGGAGAGGAATGTGTGAATGAAAGAACTTGCAGAAGATGGTTTGCAAAATTCAGAGGGGGAGATTTCACCCTTGAAGATGAAGATCGAACCGGACGTCCAGTTGAGTTTGATGAAAAGCTTCTTGAAGCAGCCCTTGAAGAAAATCCTGCTTTATCAGTTGAGCAATTGGCAGTGGTTCTCAGTTCAAACCATACATCATCATCTTCAACAACTTGGAAAAGTTCCTAAATTTGGAAAATGGGTACCTCATGAATTGTCTGAAAACAACCTCAAATCCCGAGTTGACATCTGCTCTTCTCTCCATTCTTGCTAACTTGTTTCACATTTTTTGGACAAGCCGACAGCCTCCTCAAAACTAGGGAGAAATCACTGTCTTGTGTCGAGGGGGACCAGCAAGAGAAATTGGCTAAGCTAACCGAAAAGTCTCTATAAAAAAATACTACAAGGTTAGCCAAAGATAACTATGGTCTAAAAATGACTAGAAGTATATTACAACTAGGTTTGTAATATAGCCTAACTAAAAAAGGGGATTTGCTGGTCCCTCCGACGTGTTAAGAGTGTGTAAGGAGCATGAATGAGAGGTCAAGGTCGAAATGACCCTGTTCCTCAGCAGGTTCAAGGACAGAAGGAGGAGGTAACTCCGACAGATGGAAGGAAGTCATAGATAATCAGGGAAAATACATTGTTGATTGAATCTGTAATTAAATGTAACATTTGGTCACTTGTTTTCTTTATTCAAAATTTGGACAGAACTTATGGGATGATCTGATATAATGTTTCCAAAAAATAATAATTCCTTACTTCACAAAAACACACACACATTCTGCTTGCACCAGTTCTTTACAAATCTTGAAAAATATTTTTATGTTTTGAAGCAAAAGCAACACTTAATTTTAAAAAAAAACAAAAGCTACACCAAGAAATAATATCAATTCATTTTTTATATTTTTGTGAGATTTCTTTCCCCGGATTAGCATTTGCATCTAAACAAACTCAAGTTTATCGCAGTGATTTAGGGGTCATATTCCCTGCTCCTGGCAACGATGACTTATCCTTGTATTTTCAACTTTTAAATAGATTTGTTGATCTGTTTTCCTTCACCACACCAAGTTTGTTTTTATTCTCCTTTGTCCTTGATTACATAGAAATTTGAACATAAGCTGTCAACATATTGATTGTCAGAATAATTTTGAGTCTGACAGTCAACTGAGAAAATTATATTAAAATATTTTTGGAATGGCTTGTATTTTGAAATTCTTATCTATATAAACATTGTCATATATTGAGAAGAAAAATTGCTTCAAATTGATTTTTAATGTGAATCTAAGAAGAATTGGCATTGTGTCTACTTTCATAGCATGAAGTAAATTTGCCCAATCATTACAAACAAAAAATAAGGAAGACCAATATCTGGCAGAAGATATTTGAAAGATCCTTGATAATTTTGGAGAAAATGTGTTGTTTTTTTTAATATATATATAATCTACATTGTATATGAACCAAGAAACGGTAATTTCCAAATCATTCACATACCTGCATTCAAAAATTGTTTAACCCAAATCTGACATGCTTGTAAAATTATCTATATTACATCATATGATATTTTTACACATTTATGAGTTCTGTCAATTTCTTGGAGATTTTTTTTTTTTTTTGGAGCTACTTTTGCATGTCTCATGTAAATTTATGAGTTGTGAAAATTCCTTGGAGTTTTTTGATAGCTGATTAGAGCTTTCCTGTCTCCTGTGTAATTTGAAGTAAGATATTCTTGAAAGATTACTTATTGCCATAATATGACAGGTCATCTTAATCTGTGTTTTATAAAAGCAAAAATGTTTTGAACTATAACAAAAAAAGGTTAATGTTTAATTCATTCATTCATTGAGATGAACATAAAAGATTAATATTTATTGTATAAATGATCAATAGAATCATAGCAAATGAAAGCTAAAAAGAAATATAATTTGTTCAAATAATCTCAATGAACAATGCCAAACCAAAGTAATCTGAATTTATCCATGACTCAATTTTAAAAGTTTGACATTTATTTAGTGTCTAGTTCCTGACACTTATTTGGATTAATATTTTCAATTCCTGATGTTAGTGAAACAAGTCACAATATTTTTTTGCTAGAAGTTATGAGATGATAGATCATTTCCATTCACTAATTCTTTTTAAGAAAATATACCAGGATTTATTATTGGTACATAGAATCTAAACAACTTAAGATTTACAAATGATATTGTGTTGATGAGAGAAAGTAAACTGAAACAATTCTTAGACAAGTAGAATTGGATAGCAAGATGAAAGTACTAACTGTAAGGAGATAGAATGCATAATTGTTAGCAAAAGATACAACCCAAGGTGTGAGCTACATATCCGGGATATCAAATTCAAGCAGGTAAAAAAATATAAGTATCTGATCAGTGTAGAAACAGACAATGGGAAATATGATATAGATGTTCAAAGGTACATAAAAATCATGGAAGGTGCCTTTCCAAAACTAAAGAAATTTTACAAGATAAAAAAAAAGAAAACACTTGTGAACTGTGATATAATATTAAATCTATATAACAGTGATTTTGATCAGTCTCTTCTATAACTCATGTAAATTTACGAGTTGTGAAAATTCCTTGGAGTTTTTTGATAGCTGATTAGAGCTTTCCTGTCTTGGGAACAAGAGACTTTTTTCTTTTTTAGTCATTTCACCCCAAGCAAAACAGAAATGCTACTAGCGTGCAGGTTTTACAGAGAGTGAAAGTGAAAGAGATGACTGAGTATAGGGAGGATTGAGGAATGGGATTCAAGATGGTAATTAATATTGCATTTAAATTTTTGAAGATTGTAGGGAAGCAAGTAAATGGGAGGGAGTTTCACAGGTGGGAAGTGTGAAAAAAACTGTTGGAGTAGAATTAGTGGTTGCATTTAGCTATTTCAACAGTAAAAGGGTGGGACCAAGATGCTGTGAATTTAAGTAAATTTTACAAGATGTAATATCTTTAGAAAAAACATGAGTGTTGAACTGCTGTGTATCATCTAATCTCCTGTATGGCTGTGAATGCTTGACAATCACTTCACCATGAATGTGCTTCTACTGACAAATGCTGAGAATAATATGAACAGAAGATTTAAGCAACAAATCAGTTTTAAATGGGAACTGCATGAAAACTTTTCATTACAATCAGAAAAGATTGGTTCACTTTTTCTAATACATAATGAAGCAAGACAACCTGAAGAATTTAATACTCAAATGACATATTTTGAAGGTAAAGGGATTTTCTGCTTCTTTTATGTGCCAAATTCTTTCAGAATATGGATGTTCACGGGTCTCAACAACTTCCAGCCTTGATGCTCTGAGTAATTTTTTTCCCCTTTATCATCCCTCTTTTTCCTTGTTTTATCATCCAAACTTGCTTGTTTTTTCTTCTCCAGCTTTTCTTGATTTCTGTAACTGTTAAATTCTTCATGCCCTTTTTCCTCACTATGTGTTTCAGAAATGTCAACTGCCTCTTTGTAATTAGGATAATAAGTTTCCTTATTGCTCCTATATTTCTTAAAACTTCCTTGTTGCTTGCATGTTCTGCCCATAATATTATTAACATTTGTTGGTAGAACGACATCTGTTTTTTAAGTCTCTTCTTCATATGCAAGAAGATTGCCCAACATAGACTGCTATATTAGAGATTAGATATTATATAGCAGTTCAGCTTTTCTTTTTTTTCTCATATTGTTTCTATATATTGTCTTGATACTTTGCTTATTTTCTAGAAAGCAACTTTTTCAATTCCCGTTTCTCATATTTTCTCTTGTCTGCTATGTCACTACCCAGAATTTCTATACTTTCTTGATTTTGATATCCTCAATATGAGGTTGATACTTGGGGCTACGTCTTTTGCTGACAGCCATGCATTCTGTCCCTTACCATTCATAGTTTGTCCTTTATTCTTATGTTTTTAAGATTATATCTTTTAGGAATAAATCCTGCTAAGTTTTCTCATTGTCTTAGGATTGTCTCACTATATGGATTAAATAAATCAGGGGAGAAAATGCATCTTTGTTTTAACTCCTCTTTCTATGAACTTGTTCTCTATTGAGATGTGAATGAAGAGGTTATGGATTACATAAATGTCCTTTCATATATGTGATCATTTAAGTGAATTCTGCATATTGAATAAAATCTAAACTTGGCATAATAATAGATTTCAAAGATTATTTTAAATATTTCAACCCTAAGCAAAGCAGTAATGCTACTGAGATGAAATAGGTTACTGAGAGTAAAAGATGAGGAGGAGATGTCCGTGAGGAAAAAAGACAATAAAAGAATATACATAAAAGATATTCCATTGCCCATGTCTTGGGATATTGTCTAGAAATTTAGACAGAACTCATGTATGTATATATATATATATATATATATATATATATTCAGTTGTATAGACATTAGTTTGCAACCATGAGTTTCATGCTTTTGCGATCATCAGACAAACTGGTTTATTTTTTTAAAAATGGATCTATTTATGCTTGTGTTTGATTATTTGTGCATGTGGGAGTGGGAGAATTATCTTCTGCATTTCCTTGAGATGACACTCTCACACACATACATACATACATACACACATACACACACACATACATACAGGTGTATACATTTTAATTTGTACAAACACACACATATAAATAATCTGAAGATAGGCACAGATACACATCTATGGAACACATGGATGTGCATCTGTGCCTAACCTCAGATTTATATATATATATATATATATATATATATATATATATATTTATATATATATATATATATATATATATATATATATATATATATATATATATATATATATATATATATATATATATATATATATATATATATATATATATATATATATATATATGTATATATATATATATATATATATATATATATATATATATATATGTATGTATGTATATATATATATATATATATATATATATATATATATATATATATATATATATATGTATATGTATATATATATATATATATATATATATATATATATATGTATGTATGTATATATATATATATATATATATATATATATATGTATGTATATATATATATATATATATGTATATATATATATATATATATATATATATATATATATATGTATATATATATATATATATATATGTATATATATATATATATATATGTATGTATATATATATATATATATATATATATATATATATGTATGTATATATATATATATATATGTATATATATATATATATATATATATATATATATATATATATATATATATATATATATATATATATATACATATATATATATATATATATAAAATTTGTGTAATTATAGGCAGAGAGTGTTTTGTATTGAGATATAAATGTTTTAGATACAATGTGGTTATAGGAATTAACACTGCATAGTAACTGTTACTTTCATGCCATTATGTGATCTTCACATATATATATATATATATATATATATATATATATATATATAGTTGGATTGATATGAGTTTGTCAGATCAATCCAATTAAATATGTTAGCTCTATCACTGATATTTAGTGCTTTCTAATAAATACTGCGCATATATAATATATAAATAATATATAAAAACACTCCATATATTTATATACATACACATTTCTCACACACACATATATATATGTATATATATATATATATATATATTCTTTTTAACCATCAATAATGCTACTGAGATGCAATGGCTTACTGAGAGTGATAGATGAGATGTTCATGAGGAAAAAGCACAATAAAAGAACAGGATTCAGGAAGACAGAAGATAGCAATTGCTGTTGCATTTAAACTTTTTCACTTATACAATCCTCTGTTCACACAGAAACCAGATATTTAATTTTTGGTACATGCTTGATTTTGATATTTCCTATTCATAGTTTGCATCTTGCACTGTTCCTGTTGTTGACAATCATGCATTTTATCTTTTTTTACAATTGATATTCTTTCTTCTTATTTTCCTTCGTTATGTTCTCTAAGAGTTCCTGGAGTTTCCTCTCTGTGTTTGTTATCAATGCTGTGTCATCTGCATATTTTATGTTGTTAAGATTGTGACTGCCAATATTCTGGTGAGAAGATACATCCTTGTCTTTTGGCACCTTTCTGTTTTTGTGTATTTACTGAATTCATTATCTATTTTATGCAGGTGGTTTTCTCTCGATACATGTTTTGCTTACTTATAAAGGAATAGTAGAACAGGGAAGGTTAATAAGAGTTAAAATGTATAAGAAGTTGTGGAGGACCATGGTCGTCCACATTCTGAAGTAACACGGTACATAAAAGAAGATTCTTTGATGGATAGCATCAGACAAAGTGACCACAAATGTTTCTCATTTGCCCTCTACGTGTATTTTAAAAATGAGCGTAAGAAAAATTAGAGTGGTGAGCAAAATCTATTTTGTGCCAAGAACTGCTAAGTCATTGCTCTTGTAAATGCCCTAAAAGAAAAATGATGGCTTTGAATTAATTCCATCATCTCAAGATAACCATTTCACAGAAAATACAACTTGAACCATTTTCACAGTGGTAGCTTATTGCTGAAATTAGTTTTCCTCTTAACAACATTTGATCAACACCAAATATATAAACACTTAAAACTACCCATATCTCAAAATTAGCAATTATGTCTTGTTTTGTATCTGACTATAAATGCATTTGCTGCAACGAACACTTTAGTGTGTGTATGTGAGATTTTATGTCATGTTATTTTCTTTGTATGTCTTTGCATCTGGGATTGCACATGAATGCACATTGTGTGTGTGTGTGTTTATATATATATATAAATAACTGTGTATTTCAACAGCAAGAATTGTTTGGCTGGATAATATGGACAAGTTCTATCTATCATTTTTTTATTTAGTTTTTCAAATTTCTGAATTCAGGTTTTTTACATTATCGGTAAATTTGCCAAAGTTTATATTTATTTTTATTTTATATTATTTTCTTCCCATGTACTTACAAATGTTGCTACATTCATTTTCAAAGATTATTGTGTGTATATTTATTCCAAAAACATGTAGCAATTGATACTCAACCACTCAAACAAAATGAGTCTACATGTTCGATCTCTCTAAAAGTCAGCAAAATACGTGTAAGCCTCGGATATGCTCAACTTCTATGGACATGTATGCATATACATGTCCATAGAAGTTGAGCATATCCTTATTTTACTGAGCACAATATTTTTCATCCATGATGAGAGAGTCCGTAATATATATATATATATATATATATATACCGTAATATATATATATATATTATAATATTTTTTGTTTAAAAATATGATTCCTTCGCTACATAAGAGTTCTCATGTTTCAAAAACGAGAGCCGAAATATCCAAATAATTATTAAAATTAAATTGGATTGTGGTGTTTAGTCCCGTTTCATCTTCAAGCAAAATTTTAGGAATAAGCTATTTGTCGGTTTATGTGTATTTTTAGGCCCAGTCATTTTGGAATTCGTTGTTGTGGGAGTGGCTAGACTATTTTCCTTCGTTAAGTGGTCAGAGAGTTAATTATTATCAATAGATTCATCATCTTCTCAGAGGTTTTGGTAAGGTTGAGTAGGGTATCTATTTCAAGGCTAATGTTTGCGGTCACCCTTTAGTTAGTTCCCAGTGAGGGATATTTTTATGGCGCGCCTACAATCGTTATGTGTCTGGGGAATTGTCATTTATTATTGTCCATCTGATTATCTATTTATTTATTTGTTTATTCAAGTGGGTGTTTTATATACAGATCGCATTGCACTGAATTTCAATTTGTTTTTTTGTTTTTTGACGACTACAAAAAGGGTTTTTCCTATTTAATGATTTGGCTTTGCTTTTAAGAATTTTACTTAGCTATGGGATTTTTTTTTTTTTTTATATGCTAATTATTTAATGTGAAAGTTTGTTGATGTCTGCAAAAAACCGTTAACTCCTGCCTATGGTTTAATAATTTTTCATTATTTAGAAATTTAATGATGTGTAGTTTTTCCTGTAAGCATAAAGGGCATGAAACCCCGGATTATGCACCCAACGTGTTCTTTTCTATTTTCTGCATACCTACGCACTTTATATATATATATATATATATATATATATATATATATATAAAGTCCCATATAGTTATCAGCCATATACTAAACAAGAGAGTTTCCCTTCACAAAAGCAACATCAAATTACCAGACAACAGAAAACTCTTTATATAACAACACATCTACACATGTAATCAAGGTAAATTTAAAATTCTGCCAATATATCAAAAAGACAATTATTCTTACCTACAAATACAAGAAAAAACTTTATAGACAAATTTAAAGCAGCATTAAACAGATTGTAACACCACATACATAAATGCACAGCAGACACATATAATGGCCGAATGCATTTGTCAGACCATGCACACACAAATATCTCTGGAGAATGAATATATACTGGCAAAAACAAACACCCCAGATAGACCACACACACACAAATGAACCCTACACACATATATATATATACATTAATTTCTTATAATAAAATAATATAAATGTATGGAGAAGGAATATGTATACACATACTAGCAAAAATACACAAGCACACACAATACACAAAAATGGAGATAATTTTTTAAAAAGATAAAGGTAAGAACAAAGACATCCTTCCTTTGCCCTTTCTCTGACTAATCCTAAGTGTTTTATTATGCCTTCAGCAGAAGAACATTTTCTCTACAGGTCCAAGAAAATTTGGATTACTATTACACACAAAAGAAAATAGTTAAACATCAGATAACGTAAAGAATGATTAATTCCTTTCAATAATGGGTAGAACTAACTATTCTTTGCCTGATGAAGGTTACAAGACATGAAACGTGTGTAGCAAAAATATGAAGAATAAAGTATAATATATATTTAAAAAATTAAAAACCCAAAATGTTTGCAGTGTCTCTCTCTTCTCATTTATATATATATATATATATATATATATAAAATTTGGTATATTCATTGCGGGAGAGTGTTTCATATTGTGAATAAAGTGTTTTAGAGGTAGTGTGGGTATACTTCACACCTATATATATATATATATATATATATATTATGCGGCATCTGTCAGCCTTGTGAGATATGCATGTGCAACCAAAGAGTGATGCCTGTACAGGCCCACATTATAGTGACAGTGAATGAATGCATGTGAAGACATACTTCCCCCAATGTCACCATGTTGCTTTCTTCCCTTTGAGCACCTTTCTCCTCACTTCAGGCATCATTTCCAGCATGAGCAATTATGATTGACATCTTCTAACCACTCAATATCCATGTACATCACCCTTATGTCCCTTTTGCAGATGTCCTTGAAGTGAAGAATGAGGCATGTACAAAAGGATCTTCAGAATCCTCACATCAGTAGACTGTTGCTTCCTGTCATTTGCTGTCAACGTGGTGCAACACTGGAGTGTGTGTGTGTGTGTACACACACATATATATATGTAGAATAACAATAATAAACAGCACTTACCGGTGTAAAGGTCCCAGCTAGCGTCCAGCTGGCAGACAAAAATAAAGCAGGTTGTAACTTAATACAAACCCTGCAAACTAACAGATGAATCAAGCTGGTATTTATATAGAAATACCTCCACTCATGTACCAGCAGCCAATCACAGCCCAAGCAATGGACTATCCCACTTTAGCACAATGAGTTGCTCTATGGCAACATAAGTAGCTCTCTTTCTAAAGGTTGGATTATTGTTCACTTAGCTTGCTCCACAACTAAGTGTTTATCTCTACCACGTGATTTTTCTACATGGCGCTGCGAACAGGATATATGACACCCGAAGATTGGGAACTCTTCTTCATTGAAGCAGGCCTATCCACTGACTCGGCCAAAACTCATGCAACAAGGTTTGCAGACGAGAAACTGACAATCGAGAGCCTTCATATGCTGGATCGATCCATGCTTAGGGAGCTCGGAGTCGCATTAATGGGAGAAGCCCTGTGTATCATCAAGCAGGCTAAGGAGCAGTCCCCAAAGCCAGACATAACCCAATTCCTGTGCCTTTTCACTTCAAAGAGCCCGTAAGGCAGGCCCTTTGGGAAGATGTGAAAAGGGGTATCATAACCCCAGTACCCGTCGGCATGCCCACTGATTGGTGTAGCACTATGGTAATTACCGCCAAGAAAAATGGCAAACCACGAAGAACCATAGACTACCAACACTTGAATTCACAGTACAAACGGGAAACACACCATACAGGGTCACCATTCCAGCTAGCACTACAAGTGCCACCTAAACAAAAGAAAACAGTGTTGGATGCTGTTGATGGATATCACTCCATCCCCTTAGATAAAGAGTCCCAGCCACTCACCACCTTCATCACAGAATGGGGAAGGTTCATGTACCTGAGAATGCCACAATGTTACCTAGCATCTTGCGATGCCTACACCCGAAGGTATGATGAAGTAATAAAAGACATCCCTCGCAAAGTAAAAATCGTAAATGGCAACACAGGAGCCCAAGGATCGTTGGACAATAATCGTGCAGCAAGAGCCATCCTCCAATACAGGAATACGCCCATTCAAAACATTGGGCTATCCCCTGCTCAACTACTACTCCACCGCCGACTACATGACTATATACCATCCCACCCCACACTCTATAAGCCACATGCGAATTGGATAACTGCAGCCCAAAATCGCGAGATAAGTCTGTCCCGGCGGAACGCTCGTCTCATAGAGCGATACAACAGAACAGCACACACCTTAAACCCCCTTCAAAAAGGACAAATAGTGGCACTACAACGACCAACAACCCGCCGATGGAACACAACAGGTCAGGTCATTGAAACCCTCCCCAACCACCAATACCGTATCAGAGTTGATGGATCAGGTAGAATTACCTTACGAAATCGGCAATTCCTCAGGAAACTGGATACACCTACAATTCCAGTTCCAAGACCTAGTGCCTTACCTGAGACCCCTACACCAGTGCCACAAACATTCGACGCTGGAATAACGTCGAACACTGCTCAGTCGTCTACAATAACACGGACAAAAACCCCTCGGCATTGTCCAGACTACTTCCGCACAACCAGCCAGGTTTAAAGGAACTCATCCCTCCACAAAAGGCCACTACCCACACGCGATGGGGGAGAAGGAGATGTAGAATAACAATAATAAACAGCACTTACCGGTGTAAAGGTCCCAGCTAGCGTCCAGCTGGCAGACAAAAAATAAAGCAGGTTGTAACTTAATACAAACCCTGCAAACTAACAGATGAATCAAGCTGGTATTTATATAGAAATACCGCCACTCATGTACCAGCAGCCAATCACAGCCCAAGCAATGGACTATCCCACTTTAGCACAATGAGATGCTCTATGGCAACATAAATAGCTCTCTTTCTAAAGGTTGGATTATTGCTCACTTAGCTTGCTCCACAACTAAGTGTTTATCTCTACCACATGATTTTTCTACAATATATATATATATATATATATATATATATATATATATATATATTTAATGAAAAACAGACCACTTTAAAGGTACCATTACAATAATTTATTTCACCAAAATCCTTTTTTAAGGACTCCGGATCATCAGGTAACAATTCCAACAATGAACTCGTTGTTGGAATTGTTACCTGATGATCCGGAGTCCTTAAAAAGGATTTTGGTGAAATAAATTAAAGTGGTCTGTTTTTCATTAAATATTAGCTCTGTATTCACATTGAGCTCTCAGGATTTCATCCTCCTTGGAATTACCCATTCGGTTTACCAAGTTCTTCGTAACTTAAATATATATATATAGATATATATATAATCCTCTTATGTATATATAGGTCTGAAGATCACATTTCCTGAAACATTCTTGGGACAACTCACTTCCCAAAATTTGATCCAATAATCAGACATCCAAATTTCTTAAAGAAAAGGGCTTTTTATTTGGTTTTCATCTTCTTCTCATATATATATATAGCTACACATATCTGAGTAGCCTGTCTGCTGAGCTAGCTAGACAATCTCTGTTGCAGACACTTGCTCAGGCACATTTGTGTTTATTCAACACCCACAGACCACACCTGTGGTTTATACTGCAACTATTCTGAGTGGACCTTAGTTACAGTTTTTGAGAGAGAGCGCACTATCTAGCATGATCAACAGTCTGGATAAAGCCAGCAGGCTCAAACCCTCGGTCACAATGACTTGTGATTTCACTCTAGCACAACCATCAAAGGCTCCCAGAGGGTTCTGTCTATCCAATTTCAATCACAAGGCTTGGGTTAATCTGTCGTACCGTTTTAAGGTACTTTCTAAATGTGCCTCAGGCTGAGAATGTCTCCCCCAAACAGATAACATTAAGAAGTCACTTTCCTGACAAACTGACCATGGTGAGATTTAAACCCGGGTCTCATGGTCAGAAAGCGAATGTTCTAACAACCCAGTCATGTGACCCTCATTATATATATATATATATATATATATATATATATATATATATATATATTTTAAATGTATGTGTGTGTGTATACAAACACACACCCATAATGTGCATCTATCAAGGATGCCTACAAAAATGCACATACACAGAAACTCTTGTACATGTGTTGTATTTTATGCACTTAGAAAATTACACACACACACGTGTGTGTGTGTGTAGACTGTAAATACACATGCACACATACATGTATGTCAATGAAACCCACACAACTAAGTATGCATGACACCAGTTTTCCTGCATTTAAATCTTTCCTTTCTTGTCATAGTTAAACAAGATATCAAATAAAGAAAGCAACAAACTGGAGTGTTGGATTCCTACAATTATTTTCTCGTGAGTTGGTATTTGATGGCTCCTCAAATACGGCACGAAGTTCTAAAAGAAAATGGTTGCATGGAGAACAGTAATTGCTGTTGGGAATTTCTGTAAGAACTTTGCTTTTATTTTACCCCAATCACCAGATCAGCAACAGACATGGATGAGGCCAGCATGGAAGCCTGTTCCCCATGCATAAATAGCAAGATAGAAAAGAAATGTACATCATGCTTACATAAGTATGGCACTTTTTCTTCTTAACCTTTAAGCAGGTTTGCAATCTGAACATGATTAGTATGATGTAATAATCAAGTTTCAAAACTCTTTTATATATATATATATATATATATATATATATGTGTGTGTGTATGTATGTTTTTGATTTAAATATAGTTTTAAGGTATGCTATATTTATGATCAGAGATAGAGTAAATGTAAATTTAAAATTTGGAGACTGAGCTCAACACATAGCAGTGACATTGTTTCTTGCTTGAGCACAATCTTCAGGCCATGTGTTGTGTTTTGACTTCATTATTTACATAAGCTGGTCAGTGGTTCATTATGGGTAATAAGGTTTATTGTATTATTGTAAGGGTTATTATATTGTTAACAGTTATGTTTCAAATTATCTCATAGGTTGTAGAGTAGGAATAATTGTGTATCTGAATATGGTCATTTGCAGGTATTTTGTTAACTTTTCACTTGTTATTTATTATTGACTAGCAGTAGAGCCCGGCATTGCCCGGGGATGTAACAGTAAGAGATAGATCAAGTATCGACCATAATAAAGACTGAAAAATAAAATTGACAAAGATTATTGTTTAAGCTTGACGGACACGCATGTCTTAATTAGATTTTTTTCCTTTATTTTTTATGAATTGCTTAAACCCAAACTCAGACAAAAACATTGTTTTCAATCATTATGAGTCTAATGATTGAATAGAATTTTATTATAAACACTTGTCTTGTAAATGGAATTTTTAAAGCATTCTGAATGTAAAAATAAAGAAAAAAATGTGCAAAGACAATAAAAACACTACCTGCCAAAAAAAAAAAAAATGAAGTTTTGTTGAAATCAGTTGAAAAATGTAGGAAATCTGATCCCATATATAAATGAACACACACACACACACAAACAACTTGGGTTTTATAAGTATAACTCGATATGAGTTGTCCCCCTTTCATTCTCACAATGCCTCTTAATTGTGTTTTCAAATTGATTTTGTGCAAAAAAAATTGTGTTTTTCCAATTTTTGGCGCTGTTAGAACCACCGCAAGGTAATTTTATGTATGGGTATATGTGCTTCATTTTTGTTTGATGTATGTGTGTATGTGGTTTGTTTGTGGAACAATTTTCAATAACACTTTCAAACCTACACATCATAATTTCATCCATTTCACTTCGGTTGATTTTTTTCACTTTGAAGTATTTTGACGTTCCTTGAGGAAAAGTAATTTTTGTTAGGTGTTTTTAATTTTAGATTTTCTTTTGTTTTTCTGATTTCTCAATGTTTATTTTCATTATGGTTTTAAATATTTAGATTGACAGGGGGTCTGCATATGTAATTTTCCTTAATTTTTCATTAATGGCCTTCGTCCGGCCTGCGACCCATCATTATAACATGATCCGGCCCGCAGGGTCAAATGAGTTGCCGATCACTGCACTACAGGCATACACTTGCAATCACCACCACAACCTCATTTCATTGATACAACACCCAAATCGAAATCAAACTGAACATTTCACTGATCTACCAGCTACACCAATCCTTCATTGCCAGTGCCATCACCTCAGCAACCAATTGCACCCTACTATGAATCTACCCACCACCATGACCTTGATTGATCAACCACATGTGTGTCAGACCCAACCAATGACTAAATCCACTCTAGACCTACCCTGTCAAACAAACCCAAATAATCTGTCAAATCCTGACACTACCCTTACACCTAATCACCTTCCTGATGATCAACAATCAAAATCGACATTTTCTCTAATTTTTAAACAACTGTAAATATATTGTGTATATTAAATGAATACACGTTGTTTAATAAACCTTATCTTTGTTATTCCCTTACTCTGACAACCAAACACTTGTTATAACATGAAAATCTTCAGGAATCATCCTTATCTGCCACAAGGCCTTGCTTAAGAAACTTTATTTCAACCAAAATAATGTTTTTTTTCTTTGACTTTGTTTAGTGGCATATCTTTGGGTTATTTTATGCCAAAATCTAAATATTTTGAACATAATTTTATGGCTTCAGTTAAATATATTTTAATGCAATTGTATGCCTTCAACTACAGATATTGCTGGTAATTTTATTATAAAAATGTATTTTTATACTTTTATTTTTGTTGGGACTGTTCACTATTTGTCCATAGCTGGAACTTTAACAGGTGCACATTTGGACACCTATTTTACTTTGTATCTTCAGGTTGTCTTGAGAAATATCTTCTTTCATTTCCTTGAGATTATTGTTTACACCACTCCAGATTTCTTTCAGCTGTTCTTTGCTATAATTTCTTTCAATGTACACCTTATAGCATTGCTTTAACTGCAAATTACTCCATATTACATGTCCAAATCATTGTAGACTTTGGGCAGTTAGCAACAAATCCACAGATGTTCATATTGCAACATATGGCAAATTCAAGTTGAGGTGATACAGATGCAAAAGAGGCCCTAGATACTTCTAGTTACTTATGGATTTTCCCTGATAGAGTAGGACAGCTTGGCAAGCCTACATGTCCCTCTCTGCAATTAGTCAAGGTCCAGGTCTTTGTAAGATGCCTCAAACCAATAAAAGCAAGATGGGAAAACCAGCAGTTGGCAAGACATGGTGTATTGTGAAGTCAGTGCCATGCACATTTTCTTCATGAAGTTGCTGTGATTTCTGAGGCCATGTTATTTTTGTGACTTCCTGTCTCTTTCCTCTCTCTATTTATTACCCCATAGTTTACTGGGAGAGTTATCAGTTAGGTGTTTCTCTCTCTATTTTCATCTCTGCCACTTTCTCTAAGAAATGATTCCTACTATATCCTCCTTAAAATAAAGTGAGAAAAAAGAAACTGGCAGAAATTTGTCTGTCATTGATTCAGTCTGCTGGTGCCACATTGGGGAGGAATTGCTGATAGACCACCTAAATACAGAAATTATATGCAATGCAACTCTGACATGAGGAACTGTTTTGGAAACTGCTGTATTTGCTTAAACAAATAGAAATGGTCAAAATGAGATCAGATTTACAGAGCTTATATTTACCATTTTCAGTCACAAAGAAAAATTTACAATATTTAACCATATAATTTCAATGGATATTTCATACTCATTGTACCTTCTTAGGCTAATGTTCACAGCTTACATGAAGTGGAAAGACTGTATTAAATCCACATTGAATCCATTGCTAGATCATTGGTGTCTGTAGTTGAAGGCATACAATTGCATTAAAATATATTTATTTGAAGCCATAAAATTATGTTCAAAATATGTAGATTTTGGCATTAACTAACCCATAGAAGTTGATATGCCACTTAAGAAAATGTAAGAAAAAACATTATTTTGGTTGAAGCAAAGAATGTTGTTTCTCTGTATCGTGTGAGACAAATTTTCTCTACTAATTCTATCTTACATATCTATAAGTCTACCATTCACCCAGGCTTATAATATTGCTGCCACATATGTCCCAGTGACTCTGCTACTTACCTTGACCTTCTTGATAAAAACCAAAGAAGAATGAGCAATATTATCAGTCCTGATCTGGCAGCTTGGCATCAGTAACTTTCCCACTGCCATAAGGTTTCCTTTTTCTGTCTTTTCTATAAATACTTTTATTTGTAATTGTTTGGATTAGCTCTTTGCTATGGTACCTAGACTTTTGTATTTAAGTTCAGTACTAGACTGACTTTGAGATCTCATCAATTTAGAGCTAGATCTAGCTGTAAGTTCTATGTTAACAGTTTCTTTTCTTGCACTTCTCGCTTGTAGAACTCCCTTCTGGCTCCATGCTTTCTAGTCAACTTTAATCTGCACTAACTTAAATGCAATGTCAATCACACTCTACTGTCCTCTTGATTACTCTTTTCATTCATTAATAATGTTTCTGTTCCTAATTCTTCCATACCTTGTAATCCCTTGTGTCTTAGTGGCTTTACTGCTTTGCACGGGATGATACCTTTAAGAGGACTTGTATTTTACAAAAATCAGTAATTGATTTCTTTCATCATTGCCATTATCATAATTTCTTGCAGAATCAAGTTGGTTAACAATATAATGTATATTATATTTCTTTTTGATTTTGAATCATTGAATATTAAAAAAATATCTATAATAATCTCAATCATTTCTATATTTCTCACAGACAAATGTGCACAGGAATATTCTTGAATATTTTGTTAAAAAAAATATTCTTCTACCTTTTAGGATATAACTCAAAAGAAAATTATCTTGGTTTCTTGATTCTGAACATTATGTCTTCACCATTGTTCCAGGCACTCCACTTACCCTCTTTACAGTTCAAGAAGAAATCTCAGAAAACGTAGATTGACATTGTCAGTGGCCAGCTGTATTTTATTTGACATTATGACAAGAGAAAATGAAAAAAAAGATATGTACATTAGTTTTCATTGTTTCTTCTCCCTTTTTGACAAGGCAATTATTTTAGAAAATTACCAAAATCTGAACATGCATGCCCACTTAATATACAGTATATCAAATTGAAGACAATATTGTATCAATTGAGAAGACAAAATGTGACCATAATGATATAACAGACAAAAGAACAACAACAATATATATTATTAGTCGAATGTATATTTAAATGGTGAATATAATTTTCTCTTTGATAGTAAAAATCTGTTTTTGATTTGATTGATTTATATTTTATTGCTTAAGAAGCTTTTACAGGTTATTGTTAGAATTTTTTTTAGATAATAATTAAACCTTAGCTGTAGTGGGAGAAGAGGTGGATTCATACCTTTCCCAAGGGTATTTGCACATAAATGAATATAACAAACCGAACTGGAATTGGAACTCAGCTCTCCAATTAACAATTTCAAACCATTATCCATTTGTGTAACGTCCACAAATCCAAACTTACAGCACCTGGTATTTGCAAATGTTCATCCAGCTAGGTACTGACCAGGCTCAATATCCGGGTCTGGTGCTAGGGTCTTGTAGCCCCCTCTTGAAACTTTGATACAGGGGCCCCCACCTCTCTACTACATGTTGATTCCAAAGTTTCCCAGTTTGAGGACCACAAACCTTTAAAGGAAAATTGGTGAGATGGGGAAGGACAGCCCTTTTTTTAAATTACCAAAAATCAGGGAATTATTCAATTTCAATGAAAATTTCAGTACATATTCATTAATTATTTACTTTCATAATAAATAGTTTTTTTTATTTTATTTAAAATATCTGAGAAAATGTTGTTTTTTTGTAATAACTACCAATATTTTCATCACTAAACTTTACTGAAATTAGCACTTCTGTTGGGGGTAAGCCACACTGACCCTGTCAACATTACTTAAATCCGGCGATCTAACAGTAACCTGTGTTTCAATGAGATTTGGTCATAAGCCGAGTAATTTCTGAGATTAAGTTTTGTTACTCTTTTTTTACTGAATCACATGAACAACTTTTCCCATTTTTTGAATTGTCTGTCTTCTGAATTGTGTGGATCATTTTCCTAGTCTTAAACAAAATAATAATAAGCTGAAACTTGAAGGAGCAATTTATTCTATCACATGTAATAACTGCTACAAGAAATACACAGGAGAAACCTTGAGGAATGTATATAAAAATGTTAACAAATGCTACTTTAATTAAACAATTTACTAAGTTGAAAGTGTATAGAAAGTGCTTTAATTGCTAAAGCATCTACAGTAAATTTTCATCCAGGGTTTTTATATTTCTTGGTAGATCTTCTATTATCCCAATGGGGGATATTTAACAACAATAGTGATAACAATATAAAGAAAATGAAAAAAACAAATTAAATTGGTTAGATTATATAACCAGACACATCTAAAAAAAAATTTGTATTTAAAAGTTTAAAATTTCAACATCCCAACATTTTCAGTGTTTTCTGTCAATAAATATAACCACCATTTACACTCTATAAAGCATTGAGTAGAAATGACTAGAAAAGCGGCTATTCAACACAACTTCTGTTACACAATTTGTTAAAAATGACTGGATAAAATATCTGGCCAGACATATAACTCATCAGCCTGTGAAGAAGACAAGCATGCCAACCCTTGTCAAATACTTTTAAGATATATAAAACTGCAGCACACACCTTGGCATTCGTATCTAAGTCTTGAAAGATCATTTCAGTAATGACCATTGACACACCAGTTGTTGACCTAGAGAAGGAAGAGCCAAATTGTTTACCTGAGAGAAGGCTATTTGCTGAACCAATCTGGAGTTGATTAGAGCCTCTATTATTTTGACAAAAAAAAAAAGGTAAAAAAAACTTACAGGATGATAATTCAAGGGATCTAAAGGTACACCAAAGTTCTTAAAGACAGGAACTACAGAAAAGGATTTTCAATAAGCTGGAAAGCAAGAAGCGACAAGGCACAGAGAGAACAGGAACACAATTTCTGAGATATCATTAAGCCCATATGCCTTGTGGGGACCTAGTTTGGGAATGATAGCAGAAATCATATACAGGATGTGGCAGAAATATCTCTCAGATAATGGTATTATATTAGTGGCAAGTAAGTCTGGGATGTTTTATATTGTGGGAAGTAAGTCTGGGATGTATTTCTACCACACCATATATATATTGACATGTTTTGACTGACCTTTTAAACACCTGATGAATATTCATGAATGTTTTCAAATTTAAAAGACTTGATACACCAGTGACCATCCTTGCTCTTATATATAAACACATGCTACAAAATAAATTCTACATTTGCCTTTATAAAGTCCTTCAGGGGATGAAATGTGTTGACTAGGAATAGTTTCTCCTCTTGTCTTTTTAATCATTTTGTTTCTTTACTAGATACGCTCTATCTGAAAATAATTTATATATATATATGTTTGTGTGTTGTATTATTCAATTACCACTCTCTCTCTCTCCACTACACTCCACTGGGAACAACAGTAATTAAGAGGTGTTTCCATGTTCCTCAAAACCTCAAGATTAGAGACCTTGTTTATCAGATATAGTTTATTGTCATAGCCAGGACCTCTGCCAATCAGAGGCCTTACTGCTGGATGCAGTTTATCACCATTATCAAGTGATTACTCTATGCTCTTTTCTCTCTCTGGGGGACCATGTGAGATTTGATTCCCAACCCTTTAGTAATTGCTTTCTGAAGTCTTAGGTGGTATTTTGGAATTTTGCTTAGAAGATGGAAAAGAATTCCCAGGCTAAGAACTAAGTCATGTAAAGGCTTAACTGATTAATTCCCAAAATCTTCAGATATTTTCAGATATTTAATGTTTTTAACTGTCATGTTGCACTATTGAATGAAAAGATTTCAAACTTTTAGTCTAGACAATATATTTAAGGTCATAGAACTTTTAAATGTTAAAAATCTTACTTGCAGAAATACACAAAGAGAAAACATCATGTGTTTCGTCTTGTGATTGATAAATTTTATTTAATGGCTTTTGTACTTAATTTTTTTGAATTTCTTCTCAATGACTGTTGCCTTCCAGCACAAAGAGCATGAAAAGGAAGATGGAAATTGAATCAATGTTTTTTTAAAAAAAAGAATTTAGAAGGAAAAGGAATAGAAAACCAGAAATTAAATTTTCATTAAGCAAAGACGATTTCTCTCTTTCCTCTTTGATGCTAAATACATTTTTTTTTCCTTCTTGACCATTTCATCCATTTTTGCATAATAACTAGCTTACCCATGGTGTCAAAAAATGAGAATATATTTTCTAAAGTATTTATAATTATTTGATTTCAGCATGTGATTCTTAAATATAATTTTGTTCAGTTATTCCATGGATATCTAGTAATTCTAGCAGAGAAGATAGATTTATTACTTAATAACAATAGAAAACCAACCCACCATTTTATATCTATACTTTACACTAGCTTACCCATACTGTCAAAAATGATGGTATATTTTGTTAATTCCTTACTGTTATGTTATGATACATGAGACTTTAAATAAATTTTCTCCAGTATGTTATATATTATTGGGGACTGGTTTATTACTTGCTAACAAAAGAAAACCGTTCCCCCACTTTATGTGAAGGAGACTCTCAGAGATTAAAATTGGTTTGGTTTGCTTTACGACATATCAAACCATTCAGCCATTTAATTTTATTTACGACATATCAACCCATTCAGCCATTTAATTCTGAAATTTAATATTTTTTAAATAAAGTCTTGTAATACATGTTTGTGTGGACATAATTACTAGAGGTGGTGATATATGTGTGTTTTATATTGTAGTTTTGTTGAAGGTATAGTTTGGAATACAGTTTCATTTCTTTAAGAAATTGTAGGATATTATATGGATTCTCATGAAAGAGTACTTTCATATTGATTGATGTAGTGTTGATAATTTTACTATAAATAAGTATTGTTGGTAATTTTTTATATAAAAATGTGTTAGCGGTAATTTTACTACAAAAATGTGTTTTTATAATTTCATGTTTTTTGTTTTTGGATTCACTATCTGCCCATATAGTTTGACCTTAACAGGTGTTAACACTGTTATATTCCGTATTTAGTTACGCGGGCGATGTGAAATCAATGTGGGCGAAATACTGCGTTTGGTTGCAAACAATGGAATTCAGAATCGAAAGAACAAGAAAGACTGTAGATATATTTTATAATCTCTTTTAGTGAGGAAAATAAGAACAAGTAAAAAGTTCGTATTTAAGAAGTTGAGGGAAAGGTACCCTTAGACAAGGCGTAGGACGAGAGTTCAATAGCAGCAGCAGTCACATGCTTCGTTTCGTCGCCGGGCCAGCGTGTCAGGAGCGAGCGACGTGACCTTCTGCCTCCACTGTTGAGTGGCCCTCCTTTTGACTTTCCCGTGTTCTTATACGCCTATCGGCTCCAAATGGCAATTTTTGAATACGGCGGGAGACGGTCCGATTGGTTGATTTAATTCTTTTCATTTTTTTTTTCTAGTTTATCCCAAACGGAAGTATCTGTGTCGAGCCTATGCGTAGACGCAGTTTTCATTTCGAGTCGGGGACTCATGATGGTAACTTCCGTTTATCGAAGCAGGGCAAGATCTCATCTTGTAACAACACCCTGTGTCAGAGTGGACCTGGGAACAACATCAATTAAGAGGTGTTTCCATGTTCCTCAAAATCTCAAGATCAGAGACCTTGTTATCAGATATATTTTATCATCATAGCCAGGACATCTGCCAATCAGAGGCCTTGCTGCTGGATGCAATTTATCACCATAAAATGGACTAGAGATTAAAAGAGATAACAAAAATACAAACTTTGCTAAATTATGCAAAAATGAACAGATATATTTACCAAAATTATACAAAAGTATCTTGAAATATTAATAAATATATTTATTCAATAAAAACACCATTGGCTCCAACCATGTCCTCCAGATAACTTTGGAGTCTCCTGCAACTGTTCTGGATGGTCTCCTTGTTTAAGTTGATGAATGCTGCCATAATCCTTGTCTTCAGTTCATCTTTCGTGTTACAAGGTGCTTTGTTGGTTTCTCACTCAACTGCATGTCACTCATAATAATCTCATAATAAGTTGTAGTCTCTTTGTAGGAATGATGTGGTTGTAGAAACTGTCTGATGGCCATGACTGGGTTCTCCTCTTGTGTGGCATGGTTCATAGTCCTGTTGCCAACTTCTTGACTCAGGGTAGCACTACCTACCTGGCTATAGACCTGATTGATTTGGAAAGATCGTTTTCTATCATGGCTTGGATCTCACAACAAATTCAGGAGGTTTTTTCCATATCAGAACGATCAGAGTGAGTTTTACAAGCTGCCTTCGTAATTGCTATTAGACTCATCCAGCTCTTTCTGAATCCACTGCACTGTCCTCAGATTAACACCTAAACATTCTGAAATTTTTGTACTAGAGCTTCTGCCAAGCAATACAACATGCTGTTTCCAAATTTCTGGCAGACTGAATTGCATCATGGTACTTTTTTTCTCACAGATGATGCCCAACAGATCCTACTATAATATGCAGTTGACAGGATCAAAAACAAACAATGTGCATGCATGAATTTAAAAATAAAAAAATTGTCACAATTTAGCCATTGCACCCTGTACAGCAGGAGTACTAGACCAGATGTGGCAGCAATATTAAAATCAAAGAAAAATGGGAGACTTATAAATATATAAGATAGATACTTCTTTTGCTATTTCAATATATATATATATATATATATATATATATATATAGTCAATATCTTTGGCTATTTCAATATATATATATATAGGTCAATATCTGCTAACTCATTCATGTCATCTCTCTCCCCCCTCACTTCTTCACTTCGTTAATTTACATATATTTAATACGGCCCATCAAAAATATGTAAATTTTCTTTTCATTTTTTGTTTGGAAGTAAAGTCTGATGATCCACAGTCCTTTAAAAGGGCTGTGGTAAAATAATTTATTACATGGAACCTTAAAGTGGTCTGTTTTTATTTAAATTATTTGCTCTGGATTTACATTGAGTTCTCTGGATTTTATCCTCCTTAGGTTTACCCATACAGATTACCTAGTTTTTCATAAACTATATATAAGCATATATTATTAAATATAACAGACAATGAATGTCTATTATGTCTGATCATGAGCTGTTCTAATGTTCAAATGTTAGCTTTAATTTCTGATGAAAATAAAGACAAAAATTGTCCAACATTTGGATATTTTTTATTAAGTTGGTTCTAAGATTTTAGTTCACTTGAGCCATCTGTGGAATAGCAGACACAGATTGTAAGTTCAAGATGTTGTTCTATGATGTCATTCCACATGATAGACCAAAGTATTACAACAGAACCAATGTCTAGATGCAATGCAATGTGTTGTGATCAGTTTGAAATGTAATTTTGTTAAGTGTTCACCAGAAATTAAAGCAAATATTCGAACATTAAAAGGGCTCATGCTCTCACATAACAGATAGTCTGTTATATTTAATAATATATGTTTAAATAATGATCTGCTATCCCAATACACTATATATATATATATATATATATATATATATATATTCTGTTCTTATATAGATATCTCACATATTGTGTATTCTCTCTTTCTCATAGTGTTGTTGCTACTGTTTCCATAGCAAGTAGTCCTACTTTTAAACTGGTTGCCAACCAAGCTGGTCTACTCTACTATTTAGCCTATGAATGGGAGTGATAGATTCATATCTTTTACAAGAATATTTGTGCAGAAATGAATATAATGACCTCAAGTGGAATTTGTACACAGCTCACTGATTTTTGCTTCAACCTCCTCATGATTATATCAACTGCATATCCATGCAGTTTATTAAATCAGTGTTATATTTTTAAGTCCTGTGAGACCCCAAAACGTTTTGTATGACTAACACAAATGAATTCCCTGCTGCTAGCTCAAGTAGGCAATATAATATTTGCCTTGCACATAAATAAATCATCCTGAGTATGACAATAAACTACATCGTGCAGCAAGACCAGGAGGTTTTGAGGAGCATGGAACCAACTCCTAATTGCTGTTGTTCCTAGGTTCATCCTATTAGGGTCCCAGCTATGGGTAAAACAGTTAACTCCCAAACTGGAGTCAAGACACTATGAAAGTATAAAAATAGATTTTTATAATAAAAGTGTAAGCAATATATTTTCATAGCAATAAAAATTACCAGCAATATATTTTTGTAAGAAAAAAATTACCAACAACACATTTTTTGTATCTGTCTATATTTCTGAGATGAGGTATTATGTACACTAATTACATTATTCAGACTATTGTCCTCACTTTGTTGTCATATTTATCACAATGTTCCGTCTGTTGTACACTCCGGACTTGTACAGTTCGACATTCCAACCACCTGAAGAAGGCCGGAGCATACAAAGGCTGAAACATTGTGATAAATATGGCAACAAAGATGAGGACAATAGTCCAAATAATGTAAATAATGAACACAATTTTTGCAAAAGAAATTACCAATACTCCCAAGAAAATTAAATTTTGCCATTAAATGATCCACTGGGTTGATATGCCATAAAACAAACCAAACCATAAATAAGCTATGCTTCTATGTTCAGTACAGATTAAGAATCTGTGTACTTCATTTAGTCTCCTAAAATGTCATTTGATGAGGTAGCAGACCTCACATTTTTGTTCCTCAGTGTAGTTTCCAAGTAAAACTAGGTATCCCCAGTCTTGTGTATAATGCAATATCCTGTTGTGACAAAATAATTTAGTCTAAAGGACGTTTTCCTCCCAGAAGTAAAACCTTTGTTGTTCAGTGATATTTGTCTACTGTCAATTTTCTTTCCTTTCGTCCAAGAAAACAAAGTGAACACCCTAAAGAAAAAAAAGCACAAGTGTTTTTTATTGAGACAAAAGCATTGTAACCAAATAAAGATTTAAAATACAGAGAGAAAAAAATATTTTTAGCAAGTTATCGAATATCTGTGATAAATGTGTCTTCTCAGCAGTGTTTGCTTTTGTAGAACCTATAAAGTCTTTTTCCTTCCAACTTGCTTTTTTTTTTTTGGCATTGCAACTTATTAAATATATAAGTGAGGATAAATTAATTCCATCTCATTCATTTCTTTTATTGGCAACTATGTCAGCATCAAATTGAAACTTGCATCCATATTGAATTTTTTACTTTCAAAAATTAATTGTTAGGACATATCACTATTCATTAGTTGTACTGGCAGACAAAAATCTTACCTCAAGATTTCAACCATCACTTCTTAATTTTTTCTTCTTCTCTTTAAATAAGTCAAAACTGATTTTCTGGGATGAGGAGTTATCATTACTATTTTCATCATCTTGGTTGTCATCTAACATTTCAGCTCTCCAGTCTATATTGATTTGGGTAACCCACAAGGAATTCCAAAATTAACTCTTTATTTAATCTCGTCTTGGGTATAACGATAAACTACATCCGTGTCATGGGTAAGACAATAAACTATGTCCAACAGCAAGGCCTCTTATCAGGAGGTTTTGAGGAGCATGGAATCACCTCTTAATTGCTGGTGTTCCCAGGTCCACCCTGACCCGGGGTGGTAGCACCTGTTAGGGTCCCAGCTATGGGCAAATAGTTAAAATCCAAACTTATGTAAAAATAGGTTTTAATACCAGAAATACTTTGTAATAAAAAAAATTAGGACCAGCAATAATTTTCGAAGGAAAAATTATGATCAGCAATATTTAAAAAAAAAATACCAGCAATACAAACAGCTATACATTCTTTGAAAAAATATGACCAGCTATAGATTTCTTCAAGGAAAAATATTCCCACAAATAGATTTTTGAAGAAAAACATATTACAAAATAAAAATTGTTAGCATTAAATAACACATTGAGGTTGATATGCTGTAAAACAAAACAAACCAAACTAAATCTTTATTTAATTTACAGGGAGTAGACTGTTCTTGTTACACTGCCTGTGTCTAGGGATATCTTATCTACTTCTTATTTTTATTGTACTGCTCATTTATTAGTAGCCCTGTTTGCACCACACTGGACCTATTGGATTAAAGTGTTGGCTTGTGAAATTGATGACATAGTAATTGTGAGTTAAATCCTGGGTAAGATTAACTAAATTAAATCAAGGGTTCAGTTCAGAATTCACTGTAGCTTACGCAGATGATGATGGTCAGAGAGTACAACAGCTGAAATGTTGTGATAACAACAACAAAGATGAGAACAATAGCCCAACTCCTATTCTAAATAATCAAAACCCTGTCATCTGATCTTTTAGTGTATTAGATGTGTTTTGTTCATTTAAGCTTAGAAATGAAAGCTCAACTTTCTTGTGACCTTCAAAATTTGAAGAATGATTTAGAATTTACTGTTTCTGGAAATTCTGAAGGTCATGAAATAATTATTTGAATTTCATGCTTCCAAATCAATAACAATGTTCATGCATTTCACAAAGGAGGTCAACAACGATGACTTCCTCCAAACAGATGAATCTGAAAGATGAAAAAGAAGTTATTCAAATGTATAACACCTGCAAACTATAGAGGTGGCTGGGAATGACAGGGTAAAGGTTTGAGTGGGATCAGAAGAATCTTGGAGAGATTAAGTTGTCTTATGTTGCCTGGGGCAGTGACAAGAAGCACTTGAAAACAGAACATATCAGCCCTCTTGCGAAACCATTGATTGCAATTTACAGTAGCAACAACAGCATCTGTTTCATCATAAAAGATAACTGAATTTTAGATTGTTACTCAAGACGTGCTGCAACTTCAGGAAAAAAAAAACAGCTTCAAATAACTTCATTTATTAAGCATTATAGAGTGACAAAAATAGAATTGATTTTTGTATTTCTCTTGTACAGTACACATTCACAATACATTCAATTTGTTTACTTACATTTAATGGCATTTAAAAACTCTAACTTATTCCATTCACCTTTAATATTAACATGTTATGGAGTTAGGTCAGGTACAAGTAACAGTAGATGATGGTGTCTGGGTAAACTTGAGCCAAGTAGATAGCTCAGTTTGGTATTTAAGACATGAGAGATATTTTGAAATCTGTGGGGAAAAATTGGCAGATTTCTTACAAGGTGCTGGAAATTTGTCAGTTTGTTCTGAAAGAGAGTTTTTATTTCTGATATTTGATGATTTAGAATTTGGAAAATAGGTTAAGCTAAGGATTTTTTTATATAAACCATCAACAACAGTAACAGTATTTTTTTGATTTTTTCTCTTCCTCTTGATCATTGTAATTTCATGTTTTTTATCTCTCTCTGTGTCTAGGGATATCTTATCTATTTATTTTTATTGTACTGCTCAGTTATTACTAGCCCTGTTTGAATTTTTTTTTTCCATTTTTCTCTTCTTCTCTCTTTACTCCAATAAAATTAAATTCTGGCATTAAATGACCTATAAAAAGGTGATATGCTGTTCAACAAACAAAACAAAAAACATGACTTGAGTCTCAATGGCTGCTCAATCAATGAATGCAAAATGTTTCCTTATAGGGAAATGGCTATAATCACATAATGTCATTCAGTGGAAAAAGAAGTGGCACAATGGTAAATAACAGTGGGTTGTATTGGTTTTGAAATATTCTATGATGAAACAGATGCTGTTATTTCGAAAAAAAAAATTACCTACAATACATTTTTTTAAAGAAAAAAATATTATCAGCAGTACAGTTTTATGAAAAAAGAAAGATAGAAACACAATACAGTTTTGTAAAAGAAATTACTAATGCTCCCAATAAAATTAAATTCTGGCATGAAATGACCCATAAGGAGTTGATATGCTGTTCAACAAACAAAACAAAAAATATGACTCATGGCTGCTCAATCAATAAATGCTAAATGTTTCCTTATAGGGAAATGGCTAATATTATTATTAGCATTATTTTCTTTTCTTTATTCTTGATCATCTTCTTGACATATCTTTTTTTCATTTAATTTAAATTTTAGTGGATTTCTCTTTTCTAAATGTTTTAATTTTTCACTTGTATTATGTAGTATTCCTTCTATAACCTTTTGTCTTTTTCTTCTTCTGCCATTCTTATTCATCTTTTTTAAAATCTTCCTTTCTCCAGTTACCTTGTTCTGCTTCTCTTCCTGATTACCAATTTGGAACCCTTTGCTTCATGTTTCTTTATTTTAAGTCTCACACCTCCTTCTCATTTTTCTCTTCTCCTCTCAATGAGTTTTTCTCCCCTCTTTCTTTTTCAGCTCTCTTGTTTCTCTAATAATCATCCACTTCAATTCTGGCAAAACCCATCAAAGCCAATCTCTTGCTTTTTGACAACAGCTTTGAACAATGTCCTGCTTGTTTCTGCCATTGTATTTGGAGATTAAGTTTAAACTATAACTTTACATCTGACTCTTTCAGACATAGCAAACACTTGAACTAATGCATTATTAAAATATAATCATTTTATAGTTGATTTTTTTTAAAATGTTAAGCTTTATTTTTTTGCCAAAATTTATTCCTAAATATGAAATTACTGAATAATAAAGTAAAACATCTTGTAATGTATTTTTGCCACCATGTCCCATTAGGACATAAGTGATCAGAGCTGTCCATAGATTTTTTTATTTGTGAATTCTCATGGCATTTTACTCAAGACCTGCTGCAGTTTCTGGGAAAAAAAACTGCTTCAAATAACTTCATTTATTAAGCATTATAAAGTGGCAAAATTAGAATTGATTTCTGTATTTCTCTTGTACTTTCACTTTCACAATATATTCAATTTGTTTACTACATTCAATGGCATTTAAAAACTCTAACTTATTCCATTTACATTTAATATTAACATGGCATTTTGAGAAAGATAGTGAAATTCCCTGTTGATTTGTTGTCTCTCTTCTAGATTAGCTACCACTCCAGGTTAAAGTGCCCAATTCACCTTACAATTTAACCTATAGCTGGGAAGAGAAGACAGATTAATGCTTTCCCACAGGGCATTTGTGAGGAAGTGAATGCAGTTGGTGGGAATCTGAACTTGGATTGGCTATTTCGACCAATATTCTCATCCTGCTTGTTATGCTCACAATGTTTTTAATCACGGAAAAATCACATAATGTCATTCAGTAGAAAAGAAGTGGCACAAAGGTAAATAAGACTGGAATGTATTGGTTTTGAAATATTCCTTCAGCATGAAAAATGGAATAAGAACAATCCAATCCCATGGATCAAATGAAGGGTTCAGTTTAAAAATTCAAAAGGTTACTGAGAACAGATACCTGAAGAAGGTTGGAAAATACAACGGTCAAATGTTTATGGGTATTACAATTGAGATAAGCATACTGGTTCAAATATCAAAGAATGCAACAATGACAATGCCTCATCTTAAGAAGTCTGGCAGTACATATATATATGATATAGTTTTAAGTTATACTATATTTATAAGTAAAAGTGCTCAATATCAGGGATAGAGCATATGTAAATATAACAGTGGACATGGAGGTCAATTGACTTGGTGTTGATCTCAGTATCCACTTATATATATATATATATATATATATATATATATATATATATATATATATATATATATATGTGTGTGTGTGTGTTTGTGTGTGTGTTTTTTTTTTCTTTTTTTTTACCATCACACCCCAAGCAAGACAATAAAGCCAATAAGATGGAGTGGGTTATTGAGTGTTGAAGAATATAAGAAAAAGATAATTAAGCAGCAAGAATAATAAAAGAAAAGAATTTAATAAAACAGATGATAATGATTGAAATTTCTTCTCTGCCTGAAGAAATCTCTACTGTTGGAGAAAAGTCCTGTTGTTTTCGCTACTACTTTTTGGTACAATAAACTACATCCATTTTCAAGGCAAGGGAATTGGATGTTTTCAGGAGGGTGGTACCACCTCTTAATTGTTGTTATTATTAAGTTTGTGAAGATCAAATTTAACTGGAAATCAAGATGCTGGAAGAGTTTTCTACAAGTGAGAAGTGTGAGAAAACAATCCATCAGTATAGATCTTACAGCTACATCTAGACATTTCCATTGTAAAATTATGAGACTATGCTATCAATTTCATATTGCACTTAAATATTATAGTCTATGTACCACAGAGGAGTGTTCATCAGAACATTTACCATGAAAGTATTTATAGAAAAGGCAGAGGGAATCTACACTAGGTCAGTGGGAAAATAACTAAAGTTGATATGCCAAGTCAGGATCAGTGATATTGCAGATTCTTCTTAGAATATGATCAAGGATTTTTAAATATATAACAGACACACAAGATCATGTGTCAGCAAGGATGAATATTATAATTTATTTATAATGTTAGAAATTTATATATATATATATATATATATATATATATAAAATTAATATGAAAAGGTTTTTTCACTTAATTCTTGTTTACTTCGAAGTTATGTGGCTACATAGATTTAATGACTCAATCTGATGAGTGGTTACATCTATATAGCAATGAAACTTTAAAGTAAACATTAAGTGAAAAAAAATTTCATATTAATTCTATTAGCGCTCAATCTCTATCTTCAATATTGAACACTCTACCACAAAGCCCGCTTACCTTAAATGCTTCCTTATCAGCAAACCATTGATAAAGCAGCAACTTTGGCTTCAAAAAACATTCTTTCAAATTAATGCTATATATATATATATATATATATTGTTTTCTTGATAGCACAGCATGTATACATAATACTTCTACTTTTATCTATCATCTTCCTTCATGACATAAAATATCATGGCCCTCCACATCTTCCTGGCCCTTGTACCTCTTAATAAATTTTGTCTTTTTATTATTTTTCCAAAACCTTGTTCTACCATCCATTTGCCCAAGCTCATCAAGTATATTACACACTGATTTCCTCTGTCTCGGAATCTGTCCTGTGAGTATCAGATTTTCCAGGTTCTTCTTCCTCATTATGTACCACAGAAATTTCAACTGCCTCTCCCTGGTGTTAAGTATGAATTACCCTTTTGTTTCCATTTTCTCTAAAACCTCATTGTTGCTCAAATGTTTGGTCAGAGGTATCCTCAGTATCCTTCTGTAGAACCACGTTTCTGTTGCTTCAAGTCTTTGAGATTTTCCAGCATTTGCTGCCATACAGGAGGACAGGTATCACATATTTCGATACTCTTGTTTCTAACAAAATTTTTCTCTCTTTTAATATTTTGCTTAACTTTTGGAATGTGTCTTTGGCCATCCCAATCTACTCGAAATCGAGTATAAAAAAATAACATTTGAAGTAATAAAAATGTTGGGTTAAAAATCCATTTATTCTTTAGAAATTGCTTTGTTTACAACTCAAATACGAAATTGAGTTGATATGGGCTTTCAAAAAATTATGAACGAGAGTATATGCATTCATTAAAAATGGATAAATGGAATATTACTGGGCTGTGATGCTCTCTGTTGCTGAGCAGTTTAAAGCATACCAGATTAAATAGTGGTTACACATACAAGGAGATGCAGGTTCAAACCCTGTCAGAAACCACATTTTCTTTATTAAGTTTTTTAAGTGTGCAGGCCATTAGACATAATACATAAATATTTGTACAGACAAACCTCTCCTCAACAGACTAATAGGGGGGATGGGTGGTCCATTAAAGCTGATTGTTCATAGATGGGATGGGATTATTTTTGAGTTGTAAAACCACTAATGTAAATACTATAAATATGTGTATATGGCATAAATAATTATATATTTAATATAGATGTATTATTCAAAATAACAAAAAATAATAGATTTCTCACAAAATAACAAAAATAATAGATTTCTCACAGCTACTTTCTCAGGCACATTTCTAATATATTGTATCTTTGTTTACAATTGAAAGGCCAGCTACCACCAACAAGCAGTCACTTTGGGAACTAATATGACTCGTTCTGCTATTATGTCTATCAACTTGTGTATTTGGGAAATCTTTGTAAACAAAAATAAATATAAATTCATTAATTCTTTAAATATAGACACACAACGTCCATCTCAAAAATGTATAGACATTTCAGGAAAGAAAAAACTTACCTTTCATAGTTTTACAAAATTGTCATAACACTGTTTACTGTAGTATCATATTTTCTTGACAGATGGCATTACATTGGCAGCTCTTAAACAAGAAATTGAAAATGTATGTGCAGCAATTCCGCTGGACACTTTCACCATTATTGCCCAATCAGTGGTTTGCAATACTAATTTTTTTGTCAGACTGTGTGTGTGTGTGTGTGTATATATATATATATATATATATTATTAATACAACCATTTTTATAGCATTTACAAAAAGGATATTTTGTTAAGTTCTTATTATGAGAAGGATTTTATATTTTGAGTATTTGAATTTATTTTTTTCCAATTTTTATTAAGTAGTAATTTTGGGGGTATCAGTTTAGTATTTAACAACGACAGAAAAACAATCAGCAACTTTATGTCTGATAAATGTCTTCATGCCTTATATTAATATGAATTTACCCACGTCCTCGAGTAGATTGAACTCGACAGCCCAGGAAGGCAAACCATCTTGCGGAAAGAAAACTCTGATTTTAAACCACAGCTGCCTTGTGACTATATCTCCATATGTAAAAATAAATCCTTACAGAAGATCCAGTGTGGAACCCCCAAAATGGTTGGTTGATAGATAAAAAGAAAATGATTATCATGAAATCTGACATTACTTTTGGGACACCATGTATTTTCTTATTAAACAAATTTCTAAATTAAGTTGTTCCATTGAATATGACTAGTATGTTAAAATTTGAATCATTTGTGGATTTCTTTTATATGGACTTTTGTTTTTGTTTAGGTGTGTGGAGCCCACTGCCAAAAATTGTAAAAGTATTTTTGATACAACCTCTATATATATATATATATATATATATATATGAAATATTTGCATGCATGTGTATATCTTTGTAAATTGTGAATGTGTGTGATATGGCAAAATATAAATGAAGTTTTTAAACTTATAATATTCTAGAATAATATAAGCATCATGAAAAATTGTACCACATAATTTTTTTTTATTTAGCAGGCTAGAAACAGCAATTTACTTTTTTTGTAGAAAATGTTCATAGCATTTTTTTTCGTAATATAAAAGATTAAACTGAGGATAAACTGCTTAATATAATTTTCTATTCCTTCTGAAATTCTCTTGGGTTTATTTTATGGAGATACATTAGGATTTTAAAATAAAGAAACATGGATTTCTTTTTTTTTTTAAGTAAATACAAGTCCCTGTTTTTTTTTTTTTTTGGAGGTGGGTGTCTTTTTTGCTTCCTATGTTGTATCCATTATTTTTCTGTTGATGTCTTTTTCCAGTCTGAAATTCGGATTTGTTTTCTGGTCCTTCTGGAATCTTTCTACTGATTATCTTACATCTATCATCTCCTCCTCCTCCTCCTCCTCCTAATCTTCTTCTTTTATGTGCCATATCCCTTCAGAAAGTGGGTGATCACAACTCTCCACAACTTTCTGTCTTGTGTTGTTTGAAGTAACTTTTATTCCTTCACCATCACTCTTTCTTTTTTTCTGATTTCCATTCATATAAACTCGTTAAATAGCTTTTTCTGTTTTCTGCTATTGCTCTTGCCTTCAATCGATCCTGTGTGTGTTAAATTATCTAGGCTATCTTTCCTTGTTATACATTTCAGAAATTTCAACTGTCTCTTTCTGATTGTAAGTATAATTCTTCTTGGGGTTCCTATGTTCTTTGTTACATATTCTGCCTATTGTGTTCTCAGCAATTATCAATAGAACTACGTCTCAGTCACTTCAAGTTTCCTTTTCATTTATGAAGAGACTGACCAGTAATCACTGCTCTATAGAACATAACATTTCAACTCTCTTCTGTGTTTCTAAAGATATTTTCTTATATCTTAATACTTTACTTTGTTTCTGGAAGTTACCTTTCACAATTTCTTTTGCTGACAACCATCTATTCCAACTTACCAATGGAGAAGACTATCATTTGGACAACTCACTATATGATGAACTAAAATGCAAGAAGCAGATTGATGTTAACTGGGAACAACTGGCTTCAGTCTCTCCTGAATGGTGCCAAATACTTTATACTGGAGTAGCAACAATCAAAGCATTGAGGCCGGCCAGCCAGTTGTCAGTAAGCATCAGCCTGGTGACATAGTCATCACAGTATTCAATCTTCCAGACCTAGATGACTCTCAACCTTGTGTCTTTGTTGAATACAATGGTGTCAATGATGATGATTCTATCTGATCTAACTTTAACAGCTCTCTGGGAGAAGACTGACTTGTAACTTTCGATACCTCCCAAACAAAGTTAGTAATGTTTCATCAGTGAGCAGACCCTGAATTTACTCCAGGCATGATGAATGATTGCACTATCAATGAAGCTCCATGCCATGAATGTCTTTTAGAACTTGAGTTCACCCCAGACCTCAAGTGGAACTCGTATATATGATCCATTGCTAAAGATGGCAGCAAAATAGTTGACTCCTTGTACCACTCCAGAAAGTACTCAATTCCTTCTTCTATGCTTACAAAAGTTCAATCAGATCAAAAAATGAAGTATTGCTGCCATATCTGGGCTGGAGAAGTCAAGTCCTGTCAAGTCCTCACTTTCCAAATGTGACAGAGTTCCAAAACGTTTATGGGTGTTGACATTTGTTCAGTCCTATAACCCCTTTCTACAGAGGCAATATCAAAAGCATTTCACTATTACTATTTCCATGGCAAATGTTTCATAGAACTCATTTCTTTAGTGCCATCAGACCTTTACACACAAGACCTGTCTTACGAGATCCAAAAAGCTGAATCACTTTTATTACATAGGTAAGAAGGGTGTCCCACTATAAAAGCATCTCAAGAACTGATTCTTTGTCAAACAGGCTCCTGCAACTCTACAATCTCTTTAAGTCAAGGGTCAATAGTTATCTATCACACATATCCTCATAATCTTTACTTGCTACTCTTGCATTTATATGACACATTTCATTTAATAAACCTTTATAATGTAAATAGTGTACATAATACCTCATCTCAGAAATATAGGCAGGTTTAGGAGAAATAACAAAAAGACAAAATTTATTAAGAGCTACAAAGAATAGGAAATTGTGGAGAGCCATAATTGCCTACATCCTGAGGGAACATGGCATATAAAGAAGTTGGGTGCTGAAGAACCACAAATCTTTTTAAGTTGTAAGAATTTTTTTTAAATAATAATGATTTAGGGATACAATTCTTACTAATTAACCCATAGCCAATGGGTAGAAGAGCTGGATTCATATCTTTTTTCAGGGTATTTGTGCATAAGTGAATATAATGTACCTAACTGGAATCAGGAGTGAGCTCTCCACTTAAGAATTCCAAGCCATTATATATTAAATCCAAGTTTACAACACTTGGTATTGCCATGCAGTCACCAATCTAGGTACTGACCAAGCTTGACATTGCTTAACTTCAGTGATTATATGGGAATTGGTGTTTTAACATGTTGTTGCCATAAGCCAACGGGGTTTAGCAAACCTCCTTAATAGATTCCATAGTCTTCTCAGATTGACAGATGCTGACTACTACTACTAATACCGTCCCACAATAGTTGTTACTTTTGGTGCATGAAATATATATGCAAATGTACCAACAGTAATGGGATCGAGAAGGATAGAATTTCAAACAGGCTAATGGACAAAGTGTGAGTGAATTCCTGAATTCTAAAGTGCAAGATATCTACTCAAGAAAACTTTTAGAAAGTAAAAGTAGACAGTTTTTATTTTAATATTGTGCAAAGTTATTTTGCTTTAGAGAAATTTAAATGAAGATCTGCTGTCAAAAGCAGACAAACTCTTCTTGCATTCTCCATTAAATAAATGAAATTATAAGAATATAGGAAAAAAATGTCCTTGCTCTCTTGAATATACTTGTGTTAAGCAACACCTGCAAGAATTCCAAGACTCTACAGCCATAACAATAAAGAAATGACTTGTAGGAAAGATTTGATTGAAATCAACAGATACTGATATATGAATAACGGATGTTTTATTATTAGTTTTTGATTGCATTTGTGTGTTTATATAAGACTACCTATTGTTATCCAAGATAATGACTCGCTCAATCTCTTGAGAGAGAGAGAGTTAGAGAGATAGAGAGAGATAGAGAGAGAGAGTACATAAGCAGTTAACGGATTTCTTTTTTGTTCTTTATATTAATTGGAAAAGAGTATTATTTTTTTAAAGGATTTTTTCATCCAATATTATTTCTTATTACTGCAAACATTATTCTTGGTGTGTACAACTCCAGCATGTGTAGCCACTAAAAATATTGTTTATAGCAATAAGGACGAATGTCAGATAAAAAAAATTCTTTCCATAACTTTGTTTTGAGTAAGAAAATGGCAGATATAGATTTGTAGAAGTTCCAACAAGAAATGTGCTTTCTTTAAATAAGCAATTCAAGCCTTACCCTTTTAGGCTGCTCTCTATGGTTAAACTGTTAAAGGTATGCTTAAGGGTGTGGCATGTCTCCCCTTTATATTTCTTTCTGCAGCTGCATGGGATAGCGTACACACACTCTTTAGTCATGTTCTTCTCTAGGGGGAGGGGTCTTACTCAAGAGAGATATCTGCAAAGTGTCGTCCAGCTTTTGAAGGTTGTTCTGATATTTTTTGTGTAGTCACCAATCTAGGTACTTATTGCTTAACTTCATTGATTATATGAGAATTGGTGTTTTAACATGTTGTTGCCATAAGCCAACAGGGTTTATTTAGCAAGCCTCCTTAATAGATTCCATAGTCTCCTCATATTGACAGATGCTGACTACTACTACTGTCCCATAATAGGTGTTACTTTTGGTGCATGAAATATGTATGCAAATGTTAACTTAAATGAAGATCTGCTGTCAAAAGCAGACAAACTCTTCTTGCATTCTCCATTAAATAAATGAAATTATAAGAATATAGGAAAAAAATGTCCTTGCTCTCTTGAATATACTTGTGTTGAGCAACACCTGCAAGAATTCCAAGACTCTACAGACATAACAATAAAGAAATGACTTGTAGGAAAGATTTGATTGAAATCAACAGATACTGATATATGAAACGTCTCCAGATACCTCGATCCCTATCCCCTATCCTTGTCTCCATTCTTTCCTCTATCACTCTTCTTTGCTCTCACTCTAACTCTCTCTCTCTCTCTCTCTAACCCCTTGCATGCTAGTGGCTTCCCGCCTTGCTTGGGGTGAAATGCTTAGGAAAAAAAAAAAAATTATGTATGTCAATTTTTAAAATGAATTTTAAAATAATTATCTACACACAAATGCAATCAAAAACTAATAATAAAACATCCGTTATTCATATATCTGTATCTGTTTATTTCAATCAAATCTTTCCTACAAGTCATTTCTTTATTTTATCTGATATATAAAAAAAATTCCATTCAAAAGTGACTTGTTTATATTTTGGGTACAAAACTTAAATAGGCAATTCAAGCCTTATCCTTTTAGGCTACTCTCTACTGTTGAAGCATACATTGGCTCAAATAAATTATAAAAATTCCATTCAAAAATAACTTGTTTACACTTCAGGTACAAAACTGAATTTAGCAGATATAGATTTGTAGGAGACCTATCTGTTGCTCACACCTTGGCCCCTTCTCTCTTTGCTGACAATAATATATTTTGCTACGTTATAGTAAATTTTAGGTATGAAACTGAAGGATGCAGCTATAGATTCATAAGAGTCCCAACGAGAAAAACATGCTTTCTTTAAATAGATAATTCAATCATTGCTCTGTTATACTGGTCTCCATGGATGAACTGTCAGAGGCATATTTGGGCTGAAAATGTAGTTTCCCTGAAAGAAAAAAAGAGATTCAGGTTCAATTTCTGTCAGAGGCAGAATTATTCTTTTGTAGGACTCCTCACTTTAGACCAGTTGTTATTAATTTCCCTTTTTAATAAAAAAAAAAAAAAACATAGGTAGCAACTGAAACATGTGTACCTAATATAAAAGTTTATAGTAATATGAAAGAAGGGTATTGTTGCCATATATGGTCTGGAGCCCCTTCTGTTTGTCTCAAGATCCTTGGTAAAATCCAGAAACGGATATGCAATGTAATTGGCTCCGATCTGACATCTCATCTACAGTCACTCTCTCACAAACATGCCATTACCTCCCCTCTGTCTTTTTTACAAATACTTTCACAGTAATTGCTCTGATGAGCTGCTTTCTCTGGTGCCCAGACTTCATGAGTTTAAGCATTCAACTAGGCTGGCATCTTGATCTCAACCTTTAACTGTCAAAACTATTAAATGTAGCCGTCTCTTCTACTCCAATAGCTTCATGTGTCGCACTTCTCGCCTGTGGAGCTCCCTCCCCATTTCTTGTTTCCCTGATAGCTATAATCTCCAACAATTCAAATGTAATGTCAATCATCATCTCCAGATGCTTTGATCCCTATCCCCTATCCTTGTCTCCATCCACTATCACTCATCTTTGCTCTCACTCTAACTCTCTCTAACCCCTTGCGTGATAGTGGCATCCCACCTTGCTTGGGGTGAAATGCTTAAAAAAAAAAAAAAATTTGTATGTCATTTTTTAAAATGATTTTAAAATAATTATCTACTTTCATAATTTTAATTTATCAGGTCTGCTTTTTTGGTCTTTATTAGGCCTGCTTTTAATTTTAATTTATCAGGTCTGCTTTTTTTGGTCTTTATTAGGCCTGCTTTAATTTTAATTTATTAGATCTGCTGAAAGACAAAGTAGACTAATGTTAATGTTAAAAAGAACATGGCTAAAATCTTGTCTGTCCGGGTTCTCTTTTTTTATTTCTCTTTTTAGTTCTGCTAAATTTTAAATCCCTCCTTATTTGATCAACAACTGACTGAAATTAAGAAGATGGTCTCTGTCAGAAGAAATCTCTACTGTTGAATAAAAGTCCTGTTGTTTTTGCTACTACTTTTTGGCATAATTAACTACATCCATTTGCAAAGTTATTTGCTGTTATTTCCAGATCCACCCTGTCCCAAGGTGGTAGCACCTGTTAGGGTCCTAGGTATGGGCAAAGAGTGAACTCCAAAATAAAACATTATAACAATAAAAAAAATTTTTTAGTAAAATAACCAGCAATACCTATTTATAGTAGAATGACCAACAATGTATTTTATCTGTAGTTGAAGGCATGCAATTCAGAGATGAGGTATTGTAATTATTTACATTGTTCAGACTGTTGTTAATCTTTATCCATGTTTTGGCCATTGTACGGTAGTAATGGACAGATCGCAATATAGAGGAAAGCTGGAAGACCTCATTAGAAATGGTAGTTACAGTAAAGGAAAGAAAAATTCAACAATGAAAACTGTTGCAGATACTAATCAAGAATAAGGACTACTTCCCACATAAGACATACAGACAGTTGTTACAGTATTACACAAAATTACCTCACATATCCCCCAAATTCACAAAGATGGTTTTCCACTCTGGTCGATTGTTAGCTGCCAAGGCTCTCTGTGCCACCCTTAGAGTCACTTTCTAGTAGAAATAATAGATCCATTAATAGGAAAGTTACCTTCATACATCCAAAAATTTGCATACTTCATGGAAATAATCAAAGATGCTTCCATCCAATTCAACCAGATGGTAAGCCTGAAAGTGGTGAGTTTTTTCACTAAGGTACCCACAAAGGAGACACTATTGGTAGGCAGGGGCAGACTGGCCTCAAACTCATCCCGAGGAGAATAAACCAGCGTACCAATAGATAACTTGATAAAAATGGTGACTTTCTGTACACAAGCAGCACACTTTGGAATGGAATCAGACATATATCAACAGGATGAAGGCTTAGCGATGAACTCTCCATTATTACTAGCAATGGCAAACATTTACATGGAATACTTTGAAGAAATACACTAGAATTCACATCACTAAAGCCAAGCCTATGGCTGAGTGAAGTAGATAAAGCCTTTAAACTGGCCACACCAAAAAGAGGTCCAGCTACTACTGGATCATGTGAACTCAATAAGATCATCAATACAGTTCGCAAAGGAGCAAGAAAACGACAACAAACTTGTCTTCCTGGATGCACTAATATCTTGAACAGAGCATGGGTTCAAGACATCCACATACCGCAAGCGAACATTCACCGAACAATATCTCAACTTAAACTCCCACCAAGGATCATCTGCTGCTTATAACATTGAGCAAAAGTGGCAATTCAGAGACCTATGATCAAGAAATGGTCAGTATAAGCAGTACCCTACAACATAACAACTACCCTGGCAGCAGTTTATATCATACAGGTTCCCTAGAGAGGCTTGTTTGCTAAATGGTTGTAGAGAGTAAATATGATCAGAGTGTTGCTAGAAGGATAAAAATCACATCAAAGAACAAGTTAAAACTTGTTAATAAAGGTTCTATATTATTCTTTTAATGAGGTCTCATATATTTTCAAAAAGTAAACAGAATCTTTTTTAATAGAAGATTAAAATTTATTATATTTTGTTCAACTGTTTCAATCATTATTCACTAAAAAAACATGGCTGCTTCCAGTACAGTTAATAACTCTTAGTCTTTCAACCTATGTAGAGAAAAATAAATGAAACATTCTTAGATCATATTAATGACATATAATTTTCACAAAAAATATATATATACCTTCTTTGAAATTTATTTTTTGCTTTTAAGCAATTGATGCATATTTACAAGTTATTCCTCAGCAATTATGAGATGATATCGTAAAATTATGACTTTATATTTACTTATAGACTTGTCTAAAACAAAGGCAAATTAAGATGCAGTAAAAGAGGCACTAATTTAAAATCTCATGGAGAATCTCCAAGAAATATTGATTTGCTATTCTTTTCACTCCATTCCAAAAGTTGTTTGAAAAATCCAGTTTATTGTATTGCTTAAGCTACTCCCTCAATGTCTGAACTGATTCACATGATAGGCTTCTTTAGGTGTACAACCCATAAAGAAATTAAGATGTCCTCTCTTTCTCAGTATATCAAAATATAAATTAACATGAAGGATTTATAAGTGATTTGAAGATATTTCAATGTTTATTCAAATCATCTTCAGAACTTGAGGTGAATTTGCATTTTCTGACTATTTATCCATGAAAATGCATGCAAGATGCATTGTTGTGTTATTTTTTCCATTTCTTTTAATTTATTCTATTGTACAGAAAGATAATGTAGAAACAAATATAAATATTTACTAAATTGCCATTATGGCCCTTGTTAACAGAAAAATTGATAACCAACAAACTTAATTTTCAAAATTAGATTGCTTTTATATAGTCTTATGGAAATTGAAAGAAGGCTTGAAAAATCTGATCATGAGTCTCTACCTCCAAATTATTCAGATCTTTTTTTTTTTATATTATAATCATTTCACATCTTAAATGTTTTGCTTTTTATAAACAACTAGATGACAAAAAGAAAATAGTTACAACATAAAATGAGTTGTTTCAACATCTCTTGTTTGAAGTGATAATCATTTTTCTCAAAATTATAGGCATTACTCACTCCATGGCTTTATTAAAAGAAGAAGGACATGTTGGTTTATCATAACTATGATGGAGAGGAGAGTATCCAATATTGTTTCATTTCCTTACTGCACTTTAATTGCATTATATATATATATATATATATATATATATATATATAAAATCCAGGAAAGAATGAGCAGCTCTGAAAGAGTCTGTCCAACAGTAGCCTACTGGCATAAAAGTGCTCAATGCCATAAAAAATGGCAGAACTTCAATATTAATTAATTATAATGGCAGTGACTGGCCACGACTATAAGTTTCATGTGCTTGCATGCACTCATCAGGCAGCCAGATGAAAATGGATGAAAAAAGTATTCGTACAATACAAAAAAGAATACATAATCTTCATTTAATACTTTGTAGAATAGCCATTATTCACTTCTACAGCAAGCAACCTCTTCTTGTAGTTCTCAGTTAATGATTTGCAAATTTTAGTTAGTATTTTGTTCCATTCTTCTTCACATATGGTCTTCAGATCTGGAATGTTTGTTGATGTTCTCAATTGGATTTGAATTTCATATTTTAAAACTTTTTAATTGCTTTAATGCTCTAGATTATTCAAGTGGAATATTCTAGAATCTTCCAATAATGTTATCAGTAGTTATTTTTAGCCTAAAAAATACAAGCAGAACTTTCTGTAATTGATATTCATGCAAGAAGGTTATCATCATGGCAAGAGGTAAAGAATTGACAAGTTCACAAGTTCTAGAAAGAAAGTAAAAGTTAGAGGAAAATCTCAAACAACCTGAATATTCCATTTACTACCATTAGGTCATTCATTGCAAGGTATAAAAAACTCAAAACTGTTGAAAACCAAAGAAGAACAGGTACTCTATAAAAAATCTTTGAGAAAATTAATGCATCAAATTAAACAAAATCCAATTGTTACTCATGAAGATTTGCAAGAGGATTTGCTTTCATCAGGAATCTGTGTCACTAAACGGAGAATAAGCGATGAAATTCATAGGAACAATCTAAAGTCACACACACCCTTGGAAAACTCCACTGCTATTGAAATGACATGGAGATGCCAGGTTGAAATTCATCTTTGAACATAAGGATAAGGAAAAATTGTATTGGAAAAGAGTAATATGGACTGACAAAACCAAACTTGAGTTGTTTAGACATAATTCTAGGAATCATGTATGGAGGAATGATGGCAATTTCTTCAAACAAAAGAACACAATTCCATCATTGAAATTTGGTGGTAGCAGCATCATGGTTTGGGGATGTTCTTCTCCAAGAGGTACTGGGAACATAGATGGTAGAATGAATGCTGCAGCATATCAAAATATTTTGGAAGCAAATTTAATGACTTTGGTTGATTCCACCAAGATAATGATCTTAAGCACACTGCAAAATCTACAAAGAAATGGCTGGCTGAAAATAATGTAAATATCTTGAAATGGCCAAGTCAGTCCCCAGATTTAAACCCAATCAAGAATATGAGGTGTTATTTAAAAATTCAAATCCAACTGAGAGCTCTATCAAACATTTTGGATGTGAAGACCATATGCAAAGAAGAATAGAACAAAATACCAAATTAAATTTGCAAATCATTTATTGATAACTACAAGAGGAGGTTGCTGTAGAAGTGAATAATGGCTATTCTACAAAGAATTAAATGAAGATTATATATTCTTTTTTGTATTGTATGGATACTTTTTCACCCATTAAAATGCATAAATTGGATTAATTTCTTTAAATCAAATATTTTTTAGTTTTCTATGCATAATTAGTTATTATGCATCTGTGTACAATTAATTATATGAAAAGTATGTTTATTCATTAGTTGGAAATACAATAAATTAAAAATTTGTATGTGTATGAATATTTGTTTCCTTCACTGTGTGTATATATACATATATATATATGTATAGAGAGAGAGAGAAAGAGAAAAAATGTATGACAAAGTGGGCAAAGTTTTCATGTGATGCATTTAGGACTTCATCAGAATACCATTTTGATATGAAAAATGCTACTCTAATTAAAACAGAAAACAATTCACTAAGACAAAAATGTTTAGAAATTACTTCAACTGCCAGATCATGTACAGTAAATTTTTGTCCAGTTTCTTACAGTGTTTCACCATTATTGGCAGATCATTTATTATATAATGTGGGGTATTTAATAACAAAAGTGAAGAAAAAGAAAAAGAATCTAAATGAAATTGATTAGATCATATACACAAAACACATATAAATAAAAAAATTAAATTTAAAATTCCCCTCATCTCTCATTAGTGTGTATGTGTAGTCGCATCAACATGAACATAAATTTAGTCTGATGAAGTCCTGAATGACGAAATGCAACGCACAAAAACTTTTTCCACTTTGTCATATATATATATATATATATATATATACACACACACACACACACACATATATATATATATATATATATATATATATATATATATATATTCATTCAATTGGATAGATATGAGTTTGTAAGCTTTTGTGATTTGTCTGATGATCACAAAAGCATGAAACTTGGGTATTTTGGCAACAGTCTCTCTTTTATGCAAATTGCATTATAAACAACTGACAAGGTGCTGGGTTTAAGTTTTTTATATAATTTTTCATATGTTTTTATAATTTTTTATTTTTTGGGACTTAATTTGTATAATAATTGTTCGAATGTTTTATATATCCAAGTGTTTATTATCAATGAGTATGTTACAGATAGAGTTTGGTAGGTCTCCATGTGTATTTAAATGAGACCTAATTGAGCTATGGTCAGAGAGAGATGTAACATGAGTCTTCTATGTTATAGTATATAAAATATAATTATTTACAAATTTGGTTTGGTCAGGGACACAGTTCCTTAAGGGACATGCAAATTCATAAATAATATATATATTTTTTTAACCAAACTTGCATATTGAATATGTATATATTTTTAATTTATTTGTTTAGACAGTACATATTTTTCTAACAAAATTTCTTGAATATTAATTCCAATAAATAAATATACTGCTTAATAATAAAAAACAGAGCATCTACTCAAAAGTTATTTCCATTAAAAACGTTTAAACAAATAAATAAAAATATGTCAGATTTAATGCATTTCCTAAAATATATGTATATATATATGTTTCAAGTCCACACTCTCTTGTTAGCTCTCTGTTTGAGACCCCCACACAAACTGGCAAATAATTTTTTTTCTTTGCTTATTTCATTCATTACTTATCTGTTTAATATAATTTTTATGTAGTTGTGTTTGTGTATGTATATATATATATATATATATATATATTACAGTTCAAAAGTTTGAAGAAATCCCTAGAATTTGCAAGGGATGAACTTGACAGAAGAGTGAAATTTACATCCAAAAAATGAAAAAAAATCTCAAAGTCTTTGAAAAAAGAATGGAATCAATTATCAAACTTATACTTTGAGCAACTTTTGCAATGAATTCCAAAAACTTTTGCTCCTATAATCTAGGATATTTTGACGAGAGCAATTTTTAATCAAAAAATAAATTTTTTTTTTTCTTTTTGTCATAATAAAATTTCTAATAAAACATCATGTCTGACTTTTTTTTTTTAAGCATGTATAATAATTTCCTCTTATTTAAAGTACAAAACAACTACTTTTGGGGCCAAATTAAAAAATAACCAGGGGTGACTTCAAACTGTTGTACTGTAGTGTACATGTATATAATCTGAACTTTTTCCACTTCCTTGTGTTTCAAAAATAGTCTGCCTAAATGGTGGTTTAGTTTCCTTCACCATTTTTATTTTTAAAACACCACAACTTAAACTAGATTAAAATCTAAATATATAGTTAAAATTGATTTAGGAATGGTAGTTGCATAATTAAATGTCCTTACCTGAATACATGTATTTGATTCACACATGCTGTTAATTTAACTCTATACATCTACTGTCTCTTCCTACACTGAAATTTTTTTTACAATTTTTTTTTTTCAATAGGAAAAAATAGATTGGCTTATCACCCAGTTTCCCACTTCTTTCGCATCAATTGAAAAAGAGTAGATATTTATTCCTTGTTTTCTTGATTTTCCGATTCCTTCTAAAGTCTTGTCAGTCTCTTTCACTCCCAGTAGCCCCTTGTGTCTTAGTGACATTATCATCTTGCTTGCAGTGAAATGAATAAAAATGTGACAAATAAGGAAAATCCTAAGTTCTTAGAGTTTTCCCATTTTTTTTTCCGTAATGATTGGCCAATTCATTAGTCATTTTCAAAGAGTCCATTGTTAATGCATTTCCACACCCATATGTTGTATAGGAGTAATCATAGGCTATGCAAAAAGATGTGGCATGACTTTATGTTGAGGTTACTTCTTGGAAGTCCACCAGCAATTCAGGCCAGTAAATGTTTTTAATACTGTTTATTATAAACAGAGTATTTAATATTTGTATCTATAAAAATAATTTACAAACAAAAAATATATTAAAATAATTGTTGGACTTGGTCCATTTCATAATATATATATATATATATATATATATATATATATAATGATTCTCTTCATTGATTACCACATGACTGTGTGCACTTATATTAATCTTTAGCTCAGCCTCAGTCTTCTTGATCATTTTCGTCTGTGACACTTGAACTGTCCATCTGTCAATGGCCACTGGTTAAAAAACATACTAAGCCACATGTAAGATAAATATACTGTGTTGGACATGGTAGCAAAACTTCTTCACAAACTTGCTCTTGAGAGAAAAATGTGTCCATACACCTCACATACCAGTTCTTACTGGACATTTGAGAGCATCATGCTTGTTTCTTGTTCTTGAACACTTCCCTCCCATACATTATGCTTCACTTGCTTTTATTTAAAATCATTGCATCCATCCCAGATCAACTACCTTCAAGTAGTATGACACATTGTCAAATTTTCCAAAGTATCCACACCAATTTCCTAAACTTCTTAAACTGCTTCCTTGTGTAGCGATATCACTTGTCAGTTGATGTCTTTTTATGGAAAAATTATTTTCACAATTATCATTTTGACAAAGAAGGTTTGCTGAACAAAGCAGACCTCACAAGAATCATGTCAAATGACCCTAACAAAGAAAATCTGCTGAGTGAATTGGACATGATGAATGACTTAGATGAAAGCTGACAGGACAAAGAATTTTCATTCTTTATAAGAAGAGTGGTCCCTAGCAGCCTAAAACAGAGCACCATTTGCCCATGATGTGAAAAATAAAAGTGCACACTGGTTATACCTCACTCTCTCTTACTTATCTACAGCCTGCTCTTACGAGAAGGTTGCAGCAAAATAAAATTTGCCGACTGCTACAATAACATCTCATGGCTTTATTTTGTGGGCAATGATCTGTCCAAAGAATTATTTTCCTTGTATTAAGCCACAAATGTTTGACTGAAGGAATCTACACTCTGCAAATGAAGCTGGTGTCTGCTGTGAGCTACAACACTACACCTGGTTTATGCTGTAGCCTTTTCCCTCCTGTTAGCTACCTATAATATATATATATATATATATATATATATATGTGTGTGTGTGTGTAATATTATATGAAAAGATTACTTAACTTTTAAATATCAATTTTATCCTGACTTCAAAGTTTCTTTTTAAAATTTCCAATCTTCAAGGGTTCTAATTTTAAATGGTATTTTCAATTTTTTTCCATTTTTTAATTTGTTCCATGTCTTTTTCAATCTGCTTTTATACTCTGTTTTGTGAACGTGTGTATTCCTGAAGTTAATGTTCTTTTAAACACACATGTTCATGAAATTTTGCTCTTCTTTATATCTTTCATTTTTTCAGCTGTAGATTTTTCTACATATATATATATTTTTGCAAAAATGATCTGCATCTATCCCTTTCATTTTTCATTGTCAATTTGTTTTAATTATTATACTGACAAATTATCTATGCACATGCCTTGCCTGTAGTGATCAAAGCAGAAACAAAATAACTGAAAATGTTCTGAGAGAATTAAAATTGGTTTGTATTTTTCTATATCATAGTATAGAATATAATATTAAAGAAAAACTATGACTTCTGCTACCTGGTAATCACTGACCCTCACTATTGAAGGCCAAGTCTCCACTCAATCATTGACTCTCACTCTTGAAGGCCAAGTCTCCACTCAATCATTGACTCTCACTCTTGAAGGCCAAGTCTCCACTCAGTCATTGACTCTCACTCTTGAAGGCCAAGTCTCTACTCAATCACTGACTCTCACTCTTAAAGGTCAAGTCTCTACTTATAAAAATTTTAAAAAGTAATTTTTGCAAATGCATTTTGTATTCGAATACAAAACAAAGGTAAGTATGCTAAAGCATCTTCATTTCTCACTATACATTTATGATAAATGATAAGCTTCTACTGGATATAAAGTGGGTAATCGGTTTCTTCTTCTTTTATGTGTTGTGTCACTTCAGGATGTATGGCTCTCCACAGCTTCCTTGTAGCTCTTAATAAGTTTTGTCTTTTTGTTATTTCTCCCAAACATGTTTCTACCATCCATTTACTTAAGTAAATGGATGCTTTTCTCTGTCCCTCTTTGCCTCAATCTGTCCTATGAGTATTAGATTTTCCATTCACTCCTTCCTCATTATGTGGCCACAAAATTTCCACTGCCTCTTCCTGATGTTAAGCATAAGTTTCCTTTTTGTTTCTCTAAAACCTCATCATGGCTCACATGTTCTGTCTATGGTATCCTCATTACCTTTCTAAAGAGTCACATTTCTGTTGCTTCAAAATCTCCTCTTCATCTTTGAAGAGTTTGTTCAGCATTTGCTGCCATATAGAAGGTAGACATCATGTAATAGTTCAATACTCTTTTCTTTGTTCCTCACTACTCTGTTTAGCTTTTTGGATGCATCTTTGGGTCCATCCCAATACGTCTTTGAATCTCAGTGTCACACTTTCTAACCTCTGTTAGGACATTTACAAGATTATTGTTGTTAAGTAATAAATTGTACGAACTTAAAATTACAACACTATGTCAGATTTTATTATACAAGTAAATGTTTTCACAATAAAATTGGTATTCATCAACTGATGTAAGCAAAACCTTCAAGATATGTATATGTATAATATATATATATAAATATATATCTATATATTATGAAATGGACAAAGTCTGACAATTATTTTAAGACATTTTTAAAAAGAATGTATTAACGTAAAAATGTCTGTCTCTCTCTCTCTCTCTATATATATATATATGTGTGTGTGTGTATAATATATATAATATATATATATATAAATTATTATTTTATATTTTAATATTAGTTCTTTGACATTCTACAACCTTCATCAGTCACTCTGCTATTGATTTTATTAACATTTCTACTGCTTCAACTGTAACATTACTTGGCACAGTTTTATTTGCTTCTCTGTATTTGAGAATGGAAAACAATATTTAAGCAATCTACTGTCCTTGATAATTTTTATTTGGCAAGGTGGGCAGTATTCCCCTTTGCAGAATATGAAAAAAGCCCTAAGATGCATGATACTACTTCTTCATCTTTTGCATTTCTCTTTGTAATCTATATTTCAAGATGTTACTTTTGCTAAAGATATGAAAGCAAACATTGTTTTGATAATATTCTGAAGCTTTTCTGTTTATATTTACAACATCAGCATCTTCATATATTTTCTTGCTGGTCAATTCACTTTTTTTTATTGTTACTCTGTTAAATATTTCTTCCAACACTTTCTGCAATATTCTTAAAACAATTTTCATGTTCTTTCCAAAGTTTTCAATTTATTTTTCATTGTTTTGTCAACTTTTTCTTCTTGTCACCCAACATTGCAATCAAAATCCAGAGATGAATATGCAACTTTGTTGGTCCTGATCTGGCACCTCGTTTACAGTCACTCTCTCACAGACGTGCCATTGCATCCCTGTGTCTTTTCTACAAATACTTTCACAGTAACTGCTCCGACGAAATATTTTTGCTAGTTCCCAAACTGCATGAATTTAAACATGCCACTAGGTCGGCATCTTGGTCCCACCCTTTCACTGTCAAAATGGTTAAATGTAGCTGTCTCTTCTACTCCAACAGCTTCATGTATTGCTTTCCCGTCTGTGGAACTTCTTTCCTCTGACTTGCTTTCCTGAAAGCTATAATCTCCAACTATTCAAATGCAATGTCAATTGACATCTCCAGATGCCTTGACCTAATTCCCTGTCCTTCTCTTCATCTTTTACTCTCTCACACCTCTTTACTCTTGCTCCCAATTTCTGTAACCCCTTGCATGCTAGTGCCAGTCCTGCCTTGCTTGGGGTGAAAAGTTTTAAAAAAAACAAAACCACTGCAATCTTAAATGGAAAAATATATATCAACTATGTCTCTCATATGGATATCCTATATAGAACCAATTTCTCGGATCAGTGATTAAAAAAGGCTTCAAATGAATTAATCCTTTATCTTTTTAAGAAGAATTCCATACTTCGTCAGACCCTATAAACCAACCCCTTATAAAATCACAAATGAAGTGCTTTACCAAATAACAAAAACCATATCACTTGATGATGTTCAACAGTATGAACGAACTAAAATGGATAACTCTACATCAGATCTTATTGGCTGGTGCTGCAAAATCTCAAAGAAAGATCTTTACCAAATAATTAAAACCATATCATATGAAGATATCCAACAGTAGCAACAACTAAAATGGATAGCTCAACATATGATATTATTGACTGGTGCTACAAAATCCCAAACAAAGGGCTTTATTAAATAACAGAAAACGCATCACTTGAATACTTCTTGCAGCAACAACAACAACAAAGATAGATGGTACATATTAGTAGATCGAAAAAATAATATCTTCAAAATATTGAATTTTTACACTACCTTAAACAAAAGGTTTGGAAGAAAACTCCCTATTACTACCACAATGAGCAATAGCAGTTTTGAGGTCTAGTTTCCTGAAAAAAATGATACAATGTCAATAACTATTTGGTCACTGAAGACTGAGTGTTTTTTTTTCACATTGCAATAATGTTATATATATCTTTTACAATACAATGAACAATCCTTGAGTTGTACAATAAAATTTCATGCTACCAAATAATTATAAAAGATTCTTATAAAACAGATATTATAAACTGAAATTCATGTGACATATATAATATTCTCAAAATTTTACTGACATTAGCCAATTCATATTCTTTTTATTGTTAAATTACTGATTTTTATAATAATATCTGTCATAATTTAGGTTTATACTCTATTTACATCATTCTGACTCTTATCCTTATCTTTATTGCCATATTCACAATGTGTACATAATTGCAATACCTCATATCAGAAATATTGACAGAATTTAGGTTTGATTAAAATGTCAAGCCATTTGTGCAACAGACTATAACAAAAAGTGAAATTTTAATTTGCAATATATTTACCAAAAACAAAGCTGGAAAAAAATATCCAATCTCTTTCAGTAGGGACTTCTCTTTATCTCTCTTATTAAGACATAATAGGCTAAAAATGGATCCTTGTTGCCATATCTGGGCTGGAGCTGTTCAATACTCACTTTCCAGCCTTGATAGAGCACAATCATTCAGGCGGTCTTCTAGGGGATGACTTATTTTCCACTCAGCAACCTCTTTCTCAATGATGCAACCATATTGCTACTTCCACAGAGTTGAATCACCCTTACTTCCTCCATATTCAAAAGGTAAGAATCCCACTCAAGCAAATTTCTTTTCCTACTGATACTTTGTGAAACAGTTTCTTCTGGGGATGCTTCCCGGATTGCTACTATCTTAACCTCTTCAAGTCAAGGGTCAATCATCTATCCTCCTTATCCTCATAATCTTCACTCATTTCAACAGTAACCCTCTACCTTGAGTAGCTTTTAAGCCTTGGATTGGGTGAATTTCATTAAATAAAAACAAATAAAAAAAATGAAAGTTTTTTATGTACTAATCTAATTTTTGGTTATTTTTCTTTATGTTTAAAGCAGGATTTATTTTTTTCACACATGAAAGCCAAAATTGGTGATAATTTAATAAGTCTATTCAAAGTTTAAAGAAAATGATTGTGTTGTAAAAAAATCTGGGAAATCAGGTGATTTGTCATATGATCCTTTGACACACTGAAATGAGATTATGAATTATGGACATGGTGCTATGTCACGTCAATTGAAACAAAATTGTCATAAAATGTCACACAAGATATCCCCTGTCTTTAATCACACATGATACAAAAATCTGCAAACCCATTCACTGAATGAAAATTTTATTATTGAAGCTGGGGTTGCATCTGTCATTTTCCAGTGTTAAATTCATTTTAGCTGTCTCTGGGGAAATTAGCAAATGTTGGATTTTCAGGAAACATGACAATGGGTAAGAAAACAACAGAAACAGATTATTGATTAATTCCGTGTACACTAATTGGGTTGTCAAACAGATAAGTTCTGAAAACAGATATAAAAGGTCCATTCTGTAATGATGTCATGCTTTATTTTAACAAAACCTAACAAAGAAACAAATTACTGGTTTAATCATCTTATGATACATGTTTAGAATAAGTAGAACATTTCTTCATCATCTTTTATGTGCTATGTCTCTTCAGGACATTAGTGATCATGACTCCCCACAACTTCCTACCCATGCAATATTTATGCACCATCCTGCCCTGTCACCCAACATTGCAATCAAAATCCAGAGATGAATATGCAACTTTGTTGGCCCTGATCTGGCATCTCGTTTACAGTCGCTCTCTCACAGACATGCCATTGCATCCCTCTGTCTTTTCTACAAATACTTTCACAATAACTGCTCAGACGAGATATTTTTGCTTTTTTGTTCATTTACACAAATTTGTTGGGTGGGTTACTCTCTGTTTTTCTCTGCCTCTTCATTATGCTTATGTGAAAATTCACCACCATATAGAAAGGTTAATATTACATAACAGTTCAGCACTCTTTTCTTTGTTTCTGTGGCCTTCCAGTCTATTTTCCAACATTTACTGCAGTATCGAAGGACTGATATTACTTTTTTTAATGAAAGTAAAATGACAAAACTATAATAAATATTCTTAAATGATGATTTTGATTTAAAATTTCCTTTTTGCTCTCATGTAATGTCCATGGTATTCTCAGCATTTCTCTATAGAACCACATTTCTGTTGCCTTAAGTATTCTCTTCATCCTTGAGAGAATTGTTTGCCATTTGCTGTCATATTGAAGGATTGATATTATGTAGCAGTTCATCACACATTTCTTCAGTTCTAACAAAAAAACTTTTTGTGCATTTTAATAATTTGTTTATTTTAATTTATTTTTTTATATGCTATTCCACTTCATTTATGGATTTCAGACTCACATTTTCCATCATCTTCAGTAATGAGTCATAGGGTGACTGAAACTAATTCCCCATTTTAAAATACGTAGAATTCATTTATGATCTATAATTTTTACAAGAAATTTATATGAGAGGAAAGCATTTAGTATGAGGATATTTTGCTACCAGCTTCTCAAGTTACCCAGGAATTGCATCAGTTGACTTCACCAGGAACTCATGTGGGATGGAAGACAAATTCTTTTACTTGCCCTTCAAGTTCATCCAAAGTCTTGGTTTGATATAGTAGAATTGCTCCTTTAAACAACCCCATAGAAAAAAATGACAGGGTGTTAAGTCAGGATTCTTGGCTGGCCACATATACATAAAATAGGGAATTACTTTTCAATTACCCTGTATTATAATATGTCTCAAATAGTTAGATTTATCTACTTACTTGATACATCCAATACATATCTTGCAATTTTGGCTGTTTTTTTTGCTAATAACTACAACCTTGTGCAAATTAATTGAAACTGTCATATTCCGTGCTAATAGGAATATATACTTGAAAAACAAGGTGGATAAAATAAGTAATGGTTTATTATAAAAAGCCAATACAATATGAATAAAGGTAATAGGTCATCGCAAGTCAATTAACAATAATGCTCCAAGTCATACCGCTTGAATGGTTAAAAATTGGTATGAAGAGCATAAAAGTGAGCTAGAACACATGGAATGGGCTCCCCAATCTCAAGATATCAATATTATTGAACATTTGTGATGCATTTTGGAGCAACAATTTAGGAGCATCTATCCTCCACCATCGTGTTGTAAAGAGCTGGAGAAGGTTTTAATGGAAGAATGACTGAAAATTTCTTCTGGATGAAGTCAGGAAGCTGTATGATTGCATTCCTAGATGTATTAAAGCCATCTGTGAGGCTAAAGGAGGACCAACTCCATATTAAATAATTTTTCTTTGAATTTAACAAGCGTTCCAGTTATTTTGTCCAACCCCTGTACATTTAATGTGTTACAAATAATGTGATTGGTCAATTATAAAAAAAATAAAATTTGCATACATTTATTTTCACATCGTACTATTATCTCAGGTGCTTGTTTTGCATTTTTGTTTTTCTAGTTTGTTTCTTTAAAAAAAGGCAACCCCTTCTCTTTTCTGATGAAAAAGGCTGTAGAATACTGTTGTTAAAATGAATCAAGATAAGGAATGAGTTTAAGGGACTAAACAACTCTGTTCTATTCATGTCATATGTGTGTAATTGCAAAGACAGCCAGATAAATGCCTTAAAGCAATTAAGACTCCTGTTCATTGGCAGTTTTATTATGAGCCAAGAGAGTAAAACTATAAAAAGAAATAAATACATATAAGACTAGTTAATCTGAAAATGCAAACAAGGGTAACAAGAAATATGACAAAAGCACCTGGAGGCTAAACATATAAGTAAGACCATTTGTCAAAATGGGCAAAGGAAGATAGTAAATACATTGTTTACGTAAACATGTATACAGTTTGCTACAGGAACATGTTTCTATGTTGCAGTGAGTTCACGGAAATGAAATTACATGAAGGTTTCATTTGTCAACAGTGTGTGCGGACAGTGGACATGTGTTGTATGTATTTTACAAAGAGATAAAGTAAATAATACGGCTACTTTAAATAAATATTCAAATAATAACATGATAATAAATTAGCCCAATGTAGTGAGAAAAGGTATTAATTATGAACAGGTAATGGTAACCTTGGAGGTGAGAGTAGGAGGATGATAAAACTAGGAACATCATGCTTGGAGCATCTTGTTACTATGTGGGTTTTGGTGACAACTAATGGCTAACAGGAAGTACTCAAAAACGGTGAGCAGTCTAAAAGGTACCTAAACTAAAAAAAGGAACAAACAAAGGGGGAGTAAAACAATACAGTTTCTGTACTGTGGCAACAGAATAAACTCTTAGAACAATAATGACTCTTCTCAAATATTTGTGTGGGTGATAGGATATAAAATCAATCTTTCAGTTCTTTTTGTTTCCCAGACAATCATTTTAAGGTGAATGTTTGAAAACTGAGACAAAGTCACAAAGTGAACTCTTGAAAAAGAAGAGAAGGGATTAATACTGATAAATAGATGGAAACCTGTGTAATGAAAAAAAATAAGATATTGATTTCAAATATGGATTCCACTATTATTTTGAAATATTTGAGTTAAAGAAGTGTAATTACTGAAATTATTTTGATAATTGACTGATTTATTTTCTTTTTATGTCTTATCAACCCTTTGTGGGTTATTTAAAGCCAAAATATATTTTAGATTGGAAGAATAATTACTGCTATCGGTGGTACAAAGTGAAGAAAGAGCACTATACTACACTCAGAACATAGCCTGTTGCCGCACACATTTCATCTAAAAATATATATATATACATCTCAATAATAGTGAATGACAAGACAAAGATTCTCTGTGTCACAATACAGTTTTCCTGTATGTATCATACCATTTACTCATGCACATACACACACATATATATATATTATAAAATATTGAAAATTAGTCATCCTGATTTCCTATAAAATCTATTACTTATTTTAAAGCATTAATAAATTGTATCTAGGGCCCATCATTGCCTTTTTTGAATTGTCATATACTTGTAATTTGATAGGCCATTACATCTTAGGTAAAAAATATTTCCCCCAGTGTGTGTGTTTGTATGTGTGTGTGTGTGTGTGGGGGGTAATGGTTGGTTTTTGAACTCTTTAAAAACTCTTTATTTTACTTGCAACACAATCACTTGAAAAGACACCAGAAGTGTTGAAACAAATGGCTATTTTTGTAGTGATGTTATAACATACCTATAATTTTTAAATAATATATATATAATAGCAGGGAAAAGTATGACAAAGTGGACATAGTTTGCATTTTGTCCTTTATGACTTCATCAGAGTAAATTGATTTTTATGTTGATGTGACTAGACATCTAGACATGCACACAAAGGAAAGCTGGGAGTGATGGAAATTTTTTAATCTTTTTTTTTAATATGTGTTTGGGGTATTAAAAAATAAACAAAAGCAATCTAAATTAAATCACCTAGATTATCTACCCAAAACATATTTAACAAACAAAGCAAAAAAAAAAAATTTGATTTAAATTTTCAGTGTCCCCTTTTCTTCATGTGCATGTCTAGTTGCATCAGTGTAAATATCAACCTAGTCTAATGAAGACCTAATGCATCACACAGAAATTTTTTTCCACTTTGTCATACTTTTATGCTAAAATTATTATTGATATGTAAAAGATATATATATATATATATATATATATATATATATTGAGTGATTACAATCTGTTTCATGATTGAACGCAATCTTCAGGCCGTATGATATATATGTAATAATTATATTTTGCTTTTATTTTAACATGTTCCTATGAACAGATCTCATCACATATATTTTAGTCATTGTTAACTTTTCAAATTAACAAATGTTTTCTAAGTAACAAGATTGCCATGGTAACAGTTTTTCCTTTTTTCTTTTTCCCTCATTCTGATGATGTTCTTATTGAATGAAATGTTGACAACACAATATAAAAGTATTTAAACATCAAACTGGTTTCCATATATTATATTTTACATACTTTGTTCAGATATTTCATATCAGCCATTTTATCACACAAACACACTGTGTATGTGTAGGACTTACTATGTATGAGAAGTCAGTAATATACATTGATAAAAATCCAATCTGGAGTAAAAAGCTCTTCTTTTGCTTTTTTCCCTGCCTTGAAGGCTGTAGTGGCCAAACATATCCATAATCATCCTCATCTTCATACAGATATACTCAGAGGTTCATACCTACAGGTGTACTATGCTTTGTGCATAAATTGTTTTCTGCTTACCATCTTAGAATATATCTAACACTAAATCACAGAAAATGAGCTCATGGCAAATATCCTTGGGCATTTCCAACATACTTTTTCCTTTTTCTTTTTTTTTTTATCTCCCTTTATATTTTTTTTTCAATATTCCTGTTTTTTTTTATTTTATCTGTAATTTAACCATATTGCATTTTTGGATATTTTTTTCTGTCCTTCTCTAAATCTATTGCACAAGATATCCACTAGGTGGCTTCTCCTGTTCCTGCTCCAGCCACCTGTATGACAAAACTTATTGTGGAAATGGACAAAAAACAACAGGTATTCTATCTGAGCAGTGTGAGTGTCTGACAGGAGAAATCATTTGTATACAAGAACAACTTATACACACACACACATATATATATATATATATATATATATATATATATATATATATATATATATATATATATATATCCCATTGTCCTCAGCATATTAGTATCTAGCAGCTCAGTTCTAGAAACAATAAGCCGGATTGCCTGCACATATGATTTGATTATAATAGTGAAGGCTTTTGCAGACCCAACAACACTTTCTGGAATCACTGAATACAGAGAACTGGTACACATATCATGCCACAAAATCTCCAAATGACTCTCCTTGGGTTTTGAATTCAAGGTTGTCCTTCTCCTAGACTGGTTGTACACCAAGGCTAAAGACCCCAATGTTCCCTCGTATTTAATGCACAACTACATACATATATATATAATTTTATACCCATAATTAATATTGCTTTTTATCACTTTTTCTAAATTCACATTTTAGCATATATTTCCATTAAGATAAGAATAGGTTTTACCTGTTCTTCAAATACATTTCCAATGTATTTTAATGATATGTGTGGAAGACATCTGCTTGAGAACAGGAAAATAAACATCTAAAACTAATTTGTATGCAGGCGGATCCATGAATAATATACAAAAATAATTAATTCTGAAAATATTAACAATAATAAACTCGTCAAAAGTTTTTGCTTACAACTGTTTTGAACCAACAACTTCCCTATTTAGAAGCTGAATCACTTGAAACAAACATCAGGACAATATTTAAAAGCAGCTCTGCCCTATGGAAAAATTTCGGCTAGGTCAAGACTAACATAGACAAGAATATGACTAAGAACTGCATGTATTCCATTCCCCTGCAGTTGTGGCAAAGAATACAAAGGTGTAACCAGCCACCCACTAAAAGTAAGACTAGAGGATTGAAAAGCTGTAATTTGTGGCAAGACAAATGATTGTCATGTACTGGTGAAAAAGAGTCATCACCATACTCCAAGCATTGAACTAAAAATATTAGACACTAGTGATTTCGATGGCTGAAGCAATCAGTACATATGCTCTGTAATGAGGTAGGCCTAGTGTAGAAATAATTATAAGGATCAACAGAAACCTGAAGAATCCCAAAGAGCATAATATTTCTGTGGTAGATAGTCGCAATGAACCCGGTTTTGAACAAGTCAATGTCCTGGATTTGATTCCCTGCTCATCTGTGCAGCTCATATTTTATTCATGCATGCAAATTAGTGAAATTTTTAAAAGAGCTAGAATCAAGTATGCGCTTGCAAACGGCAGCTTTTCTAGGAATGCTTTCATGGTAAATGTTCAGAAGAATTCTCCCCTATATTATTTAGACTCTATGAATTCAAGTGCAGTACTAGATTAGCAGCAAGACTTCACTGTTTTACAATGGACATGGCTAGATGTAACCTTAAGTTAAGTTTCTTTTCTCACACTTCTCACTTGTGGAACTCTCTTCCTGCTTCTTGCTTTCCAGTGAAGTTTGATATTCAAAAATTTAAATACAATAACAATTGTTATCTATTGTCTTCTTAATTCCTGCTCTTTTATTGTTCTTGCTCTTTAATAATGCTTTCTTATATTCTTTCACACTCAGTAACACCCTGTGTTTTAATGACTTTATTGTTTGCTTTATCACTGGATAACATATTAATGGTGTGTGTGGGGGGATGTAATATTACATCATGTCAAGTAAATCACCAGATAATTAGTAAGCAATGGTAGAAAAAAAATTCTCACAATTTTCATTTCCCCCATTATGGGCTTTACTATTTCCATTATATAATATTATATATACCTTATTTCACACATGGAATGAAATAACTGAAAAAAAAAAGTATGACAAACAAGCTTTATGCTTTTATACGACTAAGTCATACACAAAATTATATACATATATTTACATTTTCCTATGCCACATTTGAAACTATAACACCTGTATACAACAACAAGCAGTGTAAAGGGAGATGAAAAATGAGGTCTTACTTGTCATAATTCCAGTGTAAATTGGAGCAGCCAGAGAATTTTTCTTGGTCTCTGGAAAAGCCATATTTAGGATTCCAGGACAAATTTACCTTCTATGACATTAGTGAGGACATATTTCTCTCAAACAGCAAACAGATTTTCCCCAACATGTGCACTGTTATTCGGTTTTCTATTACATCTCGTGAAGATATATTTCCTAAGGAAGAGAGTGCTCTGTGCTTGTAAGCTGCATCATGTGGCAGTTGGCCAGGGGAGACATTTAGTTTTGATCCAGGTGAAGCTAGGCCTCATCCATGCTAAAAAGCAACTGCTCGGTTTGATTTCTGGAAGCTGACTAGTAGACTAGCCACTTTTGTCTCACTATGAAGTGGCATCACTAAGCAAACATCACTTGACCCCATTAGATTTCAAAGGAAGATAATCGCCTTTTGTTTCCCTGAAGTACTGAAGAATTCAGCTCATGCATTTTATTTTAATTGTTCTCATTTTATTCTCTGTTTCTTTGGATTTTTTGAGAAAAACTTTTCTCTTCCCAAAACATGTAAGTCACTTGTGACCAATGAGACACTTTAAAAGAAAAAAACTTTGACATTCATTTAACAGTTTGCATTTGTAGCAAATAACATATTTTTTCTAAATATTAAATGTTTTATTTCTGTGTTGATATTAGAAGGAATGCTTTGAATTTATTTGTTGTGGAAATATCTATGATATTAAATGTTTTCCTTATTATAATTTCATATTTTATGAAAATAAACACATCAAAAATTTAAAGCAAAACAGCACAGCATCTTCAGCCAAGAAAACCAATGTAATTATTAAGGAAATACAACCATTTTATCAGAGATGTTTCCAGTCAGTTTTACCTGAGGCAATATCCATAGAAAAAAAACTACTTCTGGAATTAAGGAAATTCAAGAAAAATGTTATTCCTGCAGGCATGTATTTTAAGAAAAATGTTTCAAGTGGATTTCAAATATCCATTTGGTTTTATGTCTTTGAAAAATTAGTTACTGTTTCGGATGTCATGTCTTCTCTCCTCTCCCAATGTCTGTTAGTTAATTAACAAAACAAAAATACCCCAATCAGAATTAGAATGCACCAAGAAACACGTCGCATCATTCTTCTTCTACGTGCTGTGTTCCTTCAGGATGCTGATGATATATGCATGTGTGTGTATATATATATATATATATATATATATATATATAGCCATCCACAGACAGACTGTTTCGCTGTATCACAGCTCATCAGTGTGGCTAGACATCCGGTTGCCTCTAGCTAGGATCGAAATCCAACTGAATTGACGTCAGTCGATACCACTAAGCCATTGGCATATATATATATATATATATATATATATATATATATATATATATATATATATATATATATACACACATACAAACAAGGTGGAAAAGTTTAAAAAAGGTAAAACCATACAGCAATCATACCCAAATTTGCTACTTTTGTCAACATGAGAAATTAGCAATCTTAAGTCCTTGCCTTCATATCAAAAAATTTTTATTAAGTGAATACGGAACCAGATAAAAAATTTAATTTAAAGCCCCACTGTTATATTTACAATAAAATACATCATTCTCTATACACCCTTCCTTAAATTTATGTTACACTTGCTTTTCTTTTCTACTTCTTTTCTTTATACATTTATGATACACTTTCTTCTTTTCTCTTGTTCGCTTCACCCTTCTTCCTCTTCTTTTCCTTCTTCTTACCTCCTCCTTTCTATTGCAATCAACATTATGTGTTGGACTGTTGTGTGTTTGTTTATTTATTTTTGAAAAATAATAATTTGCTGTTCTTTGTGGATTTTTTAAATAAAGTATTGGATGGTCAGTTTATAGAATTAGCCTGATGAGACCGTGAGGTCAAAACCAAGTCGTGTATTCTATCTGATAATTTATCTTATATATATATATATATATATATATATATATATATAAAAATATATATATTTATATATATATATATATATATATATATAAGTGAGGAGGCACGGTGGAGCAGTGGTTAGCGGCTTGGATTGAGGAATCGCAGAGCCGAGTTCGAATTCCAGTCGAATCCACTGCATTCACTTACGTGCTAATACCCTTGGGAAAGGTATGTATCCTCTTCATCTCCCTCCAGCTATGGGTAAAATAGCAGGACAGACTGGGTTCTATAGCCTTGGATGGCAACTGGTCTAGGAGAAGGACAACTCTGAATTCAAAACCTGCGGAGGGTCGTTTGGGAACCTTGTGGCATGCATTCGGTGCACCAGGTTTCTGTATTCGTCCCTCCAAAAAGTGTGGCTGGTCCTGCACAAGGCCTTCACCACTATAAACAAATCTTATGTGCCGGTGTCGGGACGTCGGTTTCCTGGGGACTTATCGGCCTGACCCTCATACGTCGAACGCGACGGGAGAGTCGATTATATATATAAGTATATGATTTGTGTATACGGAATAAATTCTAATAACCAACAATTACTATTCTTAAAAGAGTGCTCAATACAAAGTAGAGCAGATATAATTATTTATTTAAAAATTTTAACATAAATATGTGTCTTATCGAGTGATGATTTAAACATCATCACTGGATAAGACACCGGAGGTGTTGAAACAAAATGGTTATTTTTGTAGTGATTTTATAACATATTTATGTTATAATTTTTAAATAAATAATTATATATAATATATATATATGGCTTTGAAAATGACAGAATGCATTCTTTTAAATGGACCTTTTTCCTCCAACACTTCTTCAGAAAGATTTGTTAGGAAAAAAATAATGAAAACAGTGAAACTGAAAAGGTAGATTCCAAAATTACTTATTTAAAGCCCCCCCCCACTCCCCGATTAAAACATAAGTTTAATGTTCATGGTTAATAAAAATATTTAAGGATTTAAATCTTAATTTTAATGCTAGATCTGAGTGAAGTATTTTTCTTTCGTGCTGAAGGAAAGAATGGTGTGAGGGAGAAGGATTAAAGAAATTTCCAGTTAGCAAGTGTTACAGAGGATTATCAGAAAACTGAGGGTCATGTGTAAGGGGATTAAGGGACCCTCACTCATGTCATGTACATTAATGCAGGGTAAATTTGGTTCATGTCTTGTGGCACTCAAACATCTGAAGTTTATCATATGTGGCTCTTACATTAAGCAAGCTTGACCACCTAATATATATATATATATATATATATAAAACCCAATTACAGCCTCTTTCTTTTTACTTCCCTCTCTCTCTTCTTTCTTTTTCTTTTCTTTTCTCCCTACTCCCCTCCCATTTCTATATATCACTTCCATTAAGTTAACCATCTAAATAGGTCAAGGTCTGGTCACTCCTCCTCCCCTAATATAAAGTATACTTGAGAGAGATATGAAATTAATCCCTCCCTATACTCTACCATGTCTCTTTAACTATCCCTCTTACACTCTCTGTTAAATTACAAAAACTTACACTACCCATCAATTTTAATTCCATTTTTCGTTTCATTTCATTTTTGGAAGTGCTATCTGATGATCCAGCATCCATTAAAAGAACTTTGGTGAAATAAATTATTATAATGGTACCTTAAAGTGGTCTGTTTTTCTTTTAAATATATATATTAGATAACAATATATATTTTTATTTATCAAGAAAAGTATTGGGGAAATTGTATGACAAAGTGGAAAAAGTTCACTTGTGACGCATTTTGTCCTTCAGGATTTCATCAGATTAAATTTATGTTGGTATGACTACACATGTGCATAAATGAGGTGTGCTGGGAATTTTAGAATTTTTTTTTTTTTATATCTATCTGAATTCATTTATAGTCTTTTTCTTTTTTCACAAAAGTGATGAAAAGAAAAAGACTCTAAATGAATTCATGTTGTAACCTAGAGAAGGGTTACTGAATGAGGAATAACCAAAACGAAAGTTGGAAATGAAATGGTAATCTTTATAACATCAACAAAATACAATACTCGCCCGCAGCATGAAGTAGGTAAACCACTGCTAGTGGTAGACTACTTAGACAGCATATCATCCCCCACTTAGTGTCCAACATATTTATGACAATAGCGACATACCCATTAGTGTCCATAGGTATGGTATATAATAATATAAGAAAAAATTACTAAATTTCCCAGCATCCCTCATTCATGCGCATCCTGAAGGATGAAATGCATCATAAGTAAATCTTTCCAACTTTGTCATACAATTTCTTCAGTATATATATATATATATATATATATATATATATATATATACATACAGTACCATGCAAAAGTTTTCAGCCACTTTAAACTCTTTTAAATTTCTAGTTATTACAAGCTTATAAGTGGATTTTTTTTCTTTGGGTTTTCTACAGAGGAAACTTTGACCTATTAGTGCCCCCAACTGAGACCTTTATCATCAAGTCCTGCCTTGTTATGCTTTGGTAAAATGCATTGCATTCTAGAAGATTCTTCTGAAGCATAGCTACTTTTTGGAACAGACTCCTGCATAAATGTTTCCCCATACACTAAAATCTACAGTCAATCATTATCTATTCACCATAATTCCTCATAATTTTCATTTCCTAGCTCCTCCTCCTCTTATGTTCATATCAAACATATTCAGTAACGCTCTACCTTGAGTGGCTCTTGGGCCTTGTATCAAATGAACTATAGAAAAGAAAGAAAAACAATAATTACCATGTTTTGTAGCAGGTGTTCTCAATGCGATACAACACAATTTCCCAAAATGGCTGTAAAAAAGTTTTCAGATACCTCTCACAAACCAAACCAGATACAATATATAAAAACAAAAATATCTATAATGAAAATTTGCAACATAATGTTCATTTTCAAAAGTTACTAGTCATCATTGGCATTTCATGTGGTTTTCCTTTGCTTGAATAATTGCTTCCATGTACCTGGGAAGGGACACATACAAATATTTTGTCACCTTTGCTGGTATAAGATGCTGTCCTTTCTGGCTGGGCTCCCCCCATCTCTTCAATGCTTGCTGACATTTAAGTTAAACGGTCAGATATAAGACTGCTTCAAATGTCAGACTGTTGTATTCCATGCAGTTTGCGATATAGAGCTCTGTAATACTGACAAAATCTTGCCTTCATTCAAGCTTGGCATCAAATTGCCCTTCAGAATGGGATGTACTTGTCACAATTCAAGCTACCACCAAATTTCACTGTTTTTATCATGTTATTTTGATTGTCTTACTTTCCTTTAAGCCTTCTGAAAAATTTTCACTTGTTTCAGTTAACTTCATTTTCGTTTCATTGCTGAATGTGATTTATACCATAACCAAATTAATTTCCCCTTCAAATTCTTTTTCTTTAATTCTAGTTTCTTAAATGAAATGTAACCTTTCAGCCCATTATTCACATTGCCTTACCTTGGGATTGAATTACATCAAAAAATTCACAAACACTTATCCACTAGGCCATTGTCCCATAGGACACTTTTTTGTTGCTATCACAATATTTCGGCTGTTGTGCCCTAGAGCCTTCCCCAGTTGTATATCAATCTGGGCAACCTACAGGTAATTCTGAACAGAACCCTTTATTCAATCTCTATGGATAGACTATTCTTGTTCCATGGCTCATGAGATATAGTTTAGTTTTTATTTTATTTAGTACTGTTCAGTTACTGTTTGCACTGAGAGCAAGTACACACTGCCTTACCTTGGGATTGAACTACATCAACAAATTCACAAACACTTATCCACTAGGCCATTGTCCCATAGGACAGTTTGCTGTAGTAAACTTACAGCTTTAAACTTAACCTAGCTGCTGTTTAGGTTGCAACTGCTGCTGCTGTCCATATTTTGATTGCTTCTGCTGCTGCTTCAGTTGAAGACTTGCTGTCATTTGCCTCATAGTCTAGCATATGTGCTGATTCTTTCAGATGTCTAACTTCAGTGTTCTTCCCTGTCCAGTATTTACATTTCATTCAACAGCAATTGATGACTAGAAATTCCCCAATTTAGTTCTGTTTCAAGATTGGCTGATTCATTCATTTAATTTCTACAGCTTATCAAGCTTTTTGAAGATTATTTTAAGCCAGAAAATATTCTTTTTTTTTTTAGATTGTAAGAATTTAAGGAAATAATAATGGTTTAGTGATACAAGTTTTACTAATTAACCCATAGCTGGAGGAGAAGAGGTGGATTCATACATTTCACAAAAGTATATGGACATAAATGAATATAACGAACCTAATAAAAATTGGAACTTGGCTCTCTAATTAACAATTCTGAGCCATTAATATTACACAATCCAAGCTTACAGCACATGGTATTCCCAAGCGGTCAGACATCTAAGTGCTTGGAAGACACAATGCTGTATAATTTTGGTGATCATACACGAACTGGTGTTTGAATGTGATGTGGCTGTAAACCCATCTAGAATATTCCCACATAAATTAAATAAAAAGCTTAACCACAGTACGTTGTCAGTTGTTTTTAGTGAAACTTGTATAACAGAGGGATTGTTGGCCAAATACACAATTTTACATATACAGTGTCACCCGGATATAAGAGAATTGTCGGGACCGGAGAAGAAGTCTCTTATATCCGGGTTTGGTCTATTTTATATACATTAACACAGACTCTAATTAGGGACTAGAGAAAATCTCTCTTATATCCGGGTTACACTGTATATATTATTTATATGTTATATATGTGTGGTACCTGTTGGAAAGCACTTAATATCAGTGATAGTTCTAATATATTTAGTTGCATTGATGTGAGTTTTTGAACCAGGGTTTTATGCCCTTTATATATAAAATGTGTGAGTATGTTTATTTTAAGTGGATGAAGATATTTTTATGCATTCAGATTCATAATGTGAGTATGGATAAATTATTAAATAAGTATGAGTTTATACTGTGTAAGACAGAGAAAAACGTCTAAGAGACTGGATACATACTTTTATATGTGTGTAATATCAGGATCTTGAAGACATGAATATTAATAAAACAGGTACATTATGCTTGTGTATTAACATTAAAAAATAATGGAGCAAATTTTATCAAAATTTAACTTAGTCCTCATTTTGTGAACTTGATAAAAGGTCTTAGAAAATAATTTTTTTTTGTTTTATTTTCTTAATTCTATTTAGAATTATTCCCAAAATATTTCTGGTGCCCTTGTTCTTTGTACTTTTTATTTTATAATGAGGTTATTCTCCAGGCCTGTTTTTTTTTTCTACTGTCTTGCCAGAACTTTATCTTTTCTTTCTCTCCTGTATTGACAGACATTTCTCTACATTCTATATGGTGAGTTCTTCTAACACAATAATGCATGTCAAAACTAGATGCAGATGTTTATATAGATGTCAGAACATCAAATGTTAACATAATCAGTCAGTTCCATGACTCTCCCAATTTAATAAAAGCAATGTTTCTTGGATTTTTATTAAATACCATTGATTCAATGTTACATTTGACAATAGTAATAAAAAGATCGGTATAAATGCATCAGGCCGCCAGTAAAGTCACCCAAACTATACTCATTATCAAAAGAAACTAGGAACAGTCTACTAGAACATGCAAATACAAGGGTCATATTTTTTTCAATCAGTTCACCCCAAGCAAGGTGATGATGTAAGCGTCTTCTGGGAGTGAAGGAAAAAGAAAAAACTTTAGAATAAACTAGAAACCCAATCCTAAACAGGAAGCAAAGAATACTCAAAAGACCAGGAGTGTGAAGCAGATGATAGGCAAACCTACACCAATGAGACAAAAATCATCGGTAAGTATTATGTAATGGTGGATGGTGTCACTGTACTTTGGTCACATTGAAATCTCTTTCATATTTGCAGAGTTAATGTGGACACCAGCTAGGCTGCACATGGCAAGGTGATATGGAATATCTGAATCGGGTTAGAATGGACACTAGATTATTGTCAACTGTCAATCTTATTATTATGTGTGTACTGGCAATATTTGATGACCAACATTACTACCTACTTTGAATAGAGCAATGGCTAGCTACATGTGCTTAAGGATTGTAATCAGAGGTATCTGGCTCAAATTATCTGTGGTAATAGCAAAGGAACACTGACTTAAAACACATTCACATTCAATATAAGCTGTACCAGCTGGTTCAGTTCAGCATTCTTTATTTTTCATGGGATATGGGGGTAGGAGGCTTACAATGGTACTCCTATACATACCATTTTAAATCGTTAATATAATTTGTGGCATTCCAAATTCAAGGTATGATGACGTCTCCATACCAAATTGGTAAAAATGGTGAAGTGGAAGTTTTGAAAATTCTTGGCCTGATACATTTTCCAAAGTCTGATCAAAGAGAATTTATTTTCAAATACCTCTTTGGTCAGGCCAGTAACTTTCACTACCTATCATATATACCTCAATTTCAAATATAAAATCCATGACATATATTTTTCACCATTAGGGAATATTATATAGCATCATATAGAATAATTCATTCATGTGATCAGCCATTTAATACACTGTAGAAAATATCCAATCAAACAATTTGATTTCTTTCCAAGTTCTTATGACAAAATAATTGCATAGAATTCGGAAGAATGTCAACCTTTCTGTAAATCAAAACTGAAGAATTTTGGCATAAGTTTTTTTTCCTCTTCAATTATTCCAGTTGTTGACAACAAAAATATTTTCTTGTTTTGATTTATTCTAAGAGAATGGAACCAATTTAGAATCTCTCGTAATACACAAGAATGAAACTGTCTATAATTTTGGTTTACTAATTTTTCTTTTTAAAATATTTCACCCCAAGCAAGGCAATAAAACCACTATGATGCAAGGGGTTACTGAGTGTTAGAGAATATGAGGAAGAACAATAATTAAGAAGACAGAAGGTAATGATTGACATTGCATTTAAATTTTTGACGATCAAAGTTGACTGGCAAGCAAGAAGCCGAAAGAGAGTTTTAAAAGTGAGAAGTGTGATAGAAGAAACTGTTAGAATAGAAATTACAGTTACATCTCACCATTTCAACTGTACAATGATGAAACCATGCTGCCAATCTTGGACTGCACGTAAATTCATGATGTCTAGATACCATCATCAGAACAATTAGCATGAAAGTATTATACCACCTTAATTAAAAAAGAATATAATTCTTTAAGGAGAAAGTATTTTGAGAGCCTAATAATTACAATATTACCAAGTATATAAACATGTCAAAAATTTTATATTACGTCACTGACCTTTATTGAATCCATTCTTCTAATGTATATTTATCTAAGACAGATGGTATGTACGTAAAAATGTTCCCAAATCCACAATGCAAAAAACCAACAAACATAATGTCTTTTAGACATAGACACATTATCATCTGGTTCTTATATAGACAAACTAGAATTTTTATACACATATAAATATAGCAATATTTATGGTTTTTCATGTAGGCTTGGAATATGATAATTTCTTGAAATTTGGTATGGAGACATCATCATACTTTGAATTTGGAATGCCACAAATTATACTAACGGTTTAAAAGAGTTGAATGCATATGAATCATGATTGATCAATGAAAAATCAAACAACTGTATATGGATGTGTCTTCTCTCCTTGAATTCATAATTATACTAACATTGGTTTAAAATGTTTAGAAGGTACATGAATCATAATTAACCAATGAAAAATCAAACAACACAAAAGTAAAAATAACAATTTCTTTCATCTTTTTCTCTATATCTCATTCTCTGATGAAGTTTAATAAAAGTAAAACATGTTAGATTGATAAACCTTTCCTATTTGTTCTTTATCTTATCACACACATGTATATATAATAGAAATTTCTTTCCAATTCATCCTCCTGCTAAAAGTTCTCCTGATTTTAATTTAAAATTTCTGTCCTGAGAGCCAAATGTCCTCCATCTGCAAATTATGAGTTTAAATAATGAAAGAGAATTTTCAATCAAATTCTTTCAACCAAGAAAAAGAAAATAGTTTCATACTATATTTTGTCAATGCAAATTAATAATAATTATTTTATAAAAAATAAATTGAACTTTTATGAAATCTGAACCAATTTTCATTGTCTCCGAAAATAAGACATTACTTCCAAAATAACCTAATATTAGTGTGTAAATATGCATATGTAGACATACAAATGGACACAACCTTATTTCTACACACAAAGATATGAAGAGATTTATTGCCTGTCAAAGGTGTGTTCTCAAATAAATTGTCCCCCCGCCTCCATATATATCCTTACAAAGAGATATACAAATATAAAATGTTCTACACTTTCTGTTTTTTTTTTGCTTAATTAAACTCACATTTATCAACAGTACCTTTTCTACTCTGATTTTTAACTTTATCAATTCATAATTTAAATGTTAGTGCTGTCAAAAAAGTAGTAAAGATTATTGTTATTATATGTTATAAATAATGACTTCATAATCTCAGAGTATTTTAGGCTTAAATCCAGATCTACATTTTTCTTTTTCTTTCTATCACAAAAATTACTCAGTTATCTAAAAATTTATCTGTGTACAACTCTTTTGTAATTCATCTTGCTTTCTGGTGTTTCTGTTTTGTTCTTTAATCATTTCGTCCCAAATAAAGTTATAAAGTTGCTAAGATGCAAGGGATTACTGAGTGTCAGAGAATAAACTAACAGAGATTAAGAAGAAAGATTGATATTGCATTTAATTTTTGAAGATCAAAGTCAATAAAGCCACCAGGATGTTTTATATATTCTCAAGGTTTTCATAGACAGGTGTGGTAGGGGCATCTCAAATAGCCTTTGACAACTAAGTCCTGTCAAAATTATATATATATATATATATATATATATATATAGATAGATAGAGAGAGAGAGAGAGAGTCATCCATAGACATATTTTTATATATATATTCTCATTAATTATATCTATTCATAAAAGTAAACACACACACAGACACACGCATATATATATATATATATATATAGGGAGAGAGAGAGAGAGTCATCCACAGACAAGCTGTTTCGCTGTATCCCAGCTCTTCAGTGTAGCTAGACATCCGATTGCTTCAAGCTGGGATTGAAACCTGACTGATTTCATGTCAGAGATCCTACTCCTAGGTTACCATCTCACAGCAGAGAGAAAGGGAAATTTTTATGTTTTTCTATGCGAAATATGCCAGTGGCTTGGAAAAATCAATTTGTACTTGAAGAGTAATGCAGTAGCAGCTGTTGTTTTTAAAACCCCTTTCTCTCAACGAGAGCTCAACCAAATTTATCAGGGAGCATATATATATATATATATATATATATATATATATATCCTTCACAGAAAAATTGTTGATCCATGTTGTATGCATTAAATTCAAGGATCAAAACTGCACTATGGATGAACAGGATTTTAATGCATATATTATGTTTTCTAGCGATGGATGTCGCCAATAATCGCATTGATACTTGATTAATTTATGTGTGATTATTCTTTGTATGTAAATCATATGCTGCCTAATGTTTTATATTTATATATATATATATATATATATATATATATATATACACATATTTTTAGATATATATATATATATATATATATATATATATATATATATATAAAAAAACATTTAAATGCTCACATCTACAAGTATATATAGACAGATTGAGGAAAAGAGGAAAGCAGCATATAATCTACCTAACAAGCTTATGAGTGATAGAACAGGATTAGGAGAGACAGCAAATGACAAAGGACAGGAAGTTATGGAGAGACATGAACACCCATGTCCTGTAGGGAGAAGATTGTATCTGATTAAAGCCATCATTGCTGCATATATCCACCTTTCTTCTTTTGAAATATTAATATTGCAGACTAAATCAGTTTTTGTTATTTTGATGGAAATCTGTATAGTAAATGCCAATATCAGCATGTCACCGTGTCTCAGTTTTTTTTTCACTAAAAGAGACAACTCTCAATAGCTCATCATCTTCTATATAATAAATGTGAATGTCAGTGTGTCATACTTTTTCTACTTTACTCCTAGAGGCTGTAGCCCAACATATCATACCATTTTGGAATCAGTCTGGCTGTGTGAGCAAATTAAAAGCATTCCAGGCCAGATCTACACCCACAATCCTGAAATTTTGGATATTCAAGATTTCATTACTGTGATTGTTTTTGGATTCTGATTTTACTGATAAAAAAAATTAAAGGGACACAACTTTACCTTTCAATAGCCCATGTTCAAATGAAAAAAAAATTACTGTTCTCAAATTACAGTGTTTTAAAATAAAACTGTCTGTGATTTCAACTTTACTCCTAGATGCCATAGCCCAACATATCATACCATTTTGGAATCAAGCCATTCCATGAGCTAATAAAAAACATTTCAAGCTGGATTTTTGATTCCCAAGTTTTCATTACTGCGATTGTTTTTGACAATGTTTTGGATGAATTTTTGTGACAAATTTTTTTCTATGATTACAATTTTTATCATTTAGAAATAAATTTAGAAACAATTGAAATTAATTACAAAATCCAGTGAAAGTCACCCATGAAATAAAAATAATTGTTTTTATGGAAAGTAAGGAACTTCATATGTCAAAATTGCACTTAAATTGGCGGCAGAAGAATTATCATTGAACTTTTAAAAGGTAAGCTTAAATATTAATGCAATATTTAAATACAGTTATCAATTTTGAGTTCTTCTGTAGTTTATTGTTGCCTATTGCATCTACTCCTCCCTAAATATTGTGATGAAGGCAGGAGCTAGCTTAAATGTTGTCCAATAGGGTGGCTTTTAAGCTAGTATAGAATAAACATCTAACACATGCAACTTCAATATACTGATGGCAATGTTGACCTTTGTCATTTAAAAGAACTCCAACAATCTGTGAACAACTTTGCTTTGACCTACCATTGTTTTGGCCTTAAAGTAAACATCAAGAAAACCAAAGTCCTTGCACAGACAGTCCTAATTATCATCTTACCAGATTTTGAAATTGCTATCTGTGATACACCTCAAGTACAAGTAGAGCATTTTCTAAGCAGCCTTTTTATCAAACAAGATCATCTCAGAAAAGGATGTGGCTCAGAATAGGAACTACCCACGAAGCATTTGGAAAGTTAATCAAATGCCTCTTAAAAACAAACACCTGAACTTAACAACAAAAACTACAGTCTATTATGCTATTGTCATTTCAACTTTACTATATGGTTGTAAAACCTGGACTCTATATTGTCGCAACATCCAAAAATTACAAAGCTCTCACCAGCAAAAGCTTTGTTCAATCTTGAATGCTAAATGGAAGTTTCAGTGAAAAAGACTATGGTTGCCCTCTTCTGTGATACAAGGACGAAATCAAAACAACACAGAAACCTATTGGACTTAAGCCTGAATCATTTGAAGCACAAGCCTGAGACCATACTAACTAGTGATGTTCCATCACCATTGGAGTCAAATCTTTGAAGCCGCTAGAAGTGAAAAGAAAGTAGTCAAACAACAACAAAAAAAGGATCACCAAAATCCACCTTGTCCTCCACCAACTCTACTTCATCGTCAAGGCCATCAACATTAAGGAAATGATTAGAAATGAAGAAATTAAATTCTTGGATATGAGATAATGCCGACATTGATGAAAATAAAGGAAACAGCAAAAATGCATTGTATAATAAAGTTGCTGTATGTTTTCTGCAAAATGAACCCTGTTGAGAATGAGTGATATTTCACAAGACCTGCAGCTCCTTATCCTACAGATGAAATATGAAACTTGCTAACCTCTCACAACTCTATCACTAAGGCAGATGTTTGGTTGAGTTACATTCTTTAATTCTACCAACTCAGACCTATGAATAAAAGAAAAATTTCTTACTGTGATTTAAAATGAATTCATCAGTCATGATGAAGGCAGTGAAAGAAGTTATTGTCCTTGAGCAAGTAGCTTTCCAAATGTCCCATGTGCAGCTCCATTTCTGAGTTGAACATGTTTGATAAAAAGACAGCTTAGATATGAAAAATGTTCAATTTGTCCTAAATATCACTCTAGAAATTTATCTCAGTTCTTCTTACTCTGACAGTGAAATTTATATTGCTTCAAGACAATTCACAGATAGTGGCCTAAGTAACAATGAATGTCTGAGTAGCTGAGGAGTCATTCTGAGAAATTTCTTATGCATGAGATTAAAGCCAACGTTGATAAAAATAAAGGAAACACCAAAGATGTGTAGTGATTCAAGAAAATTCATACATAGGTTGGTGCAGCTGAAAAATATTTCATCAATATGATGTAACACAAAAATATCCTGACTCCAAAGTGGTAAACAAATATTTTTAAAAATAGAAGCACAAAATTGCAAACTGACTCAAAAATTTATTTAGAGACAAAGTTATTAAAAGAAGACAATAATTTTGGTTGAAGTAAAATGGTAGAATATTTTCATTTTCCCCAGTTTTTTCGTGGTCTTAAAGATTATGATTTAGCCAATATTTTGTCCTAAAATAAACTATTTTCCTTTTCTATTTTAAAGACACAGAATATATATATTAATCATTAGCACACATATACAAATCTATTGATTGACTACTTAGGATAGATATAGAAAGCTCTTTTGTTCATACATTATATATATATATATATATATATATATATATATATATATATATATATAATGCAGCTAGCTACAAAACGTGCAAAAATTATGAGAATCTAATATATTTTTTCAAGCTAGCAAAACTTCTGCTAAAAAACAGCTTGATAGATAACTAGAGTCAATAGATCAAGAAAAGTTCAAGAGGCTTATCTGATAAACCAACTTTTGCCTTGAAATGCTCATCAGGGCCAGATGTTCAATAAATTTATTGAACATCTGGTGTTGATCTCAGATAAGTTACTTGAACTTTTCTTGATTTATTGAATATATATTAAAGTAATATATTTTTACTTACCTTGTCACTACTCTGAGTTTTATGGAATTCCATCCACTCATCAGGAGACTTGTGGATAAATTTGGATTTATTTTGAGTTTTTGAAAATAAGAGCGGAGACTAGATAAAGGAACATATTTAATCTTATTAATTATTAATTCCCTATTGCTTGATACCAGACATTATAATTACAAAGACTTCTTCCAGACTTATGTTTTGACTTTTTCATGAAATACAATTTCTTTCTCTCTCTCTCTCTTTATATATATATATATATATATATATATATATATATATATATAGAGAGAGAGAGAGAGAGAGAGATATGCCCATAATACATGTGAGTATGCAAAACCCAGTTATTGAGAATTCAATGTGTATCTCAGTAAAGTGTTAGTCTTGAGATTTTTATTTATTCCTCAGTCAACTTTTCGCAAGAATTTTCTCCTTTTTCTTTCATCCTACATTAAGACTCAGTTTGTCTGGCCAAAATGTCTCTTTGCTAAGTACAAACGATTTCCAAGAAAAATTTCAATATTTTACTTTCACAGTCAATTTAACTTTCATATTTTTCCCCTCCACATTTCTTTCTTATGTTTTCTTCCTGTGTTTTTATTCTTTTTCTAAAACCTTTCCTGTTTTCTATCATTATTGCATTTTATTTTTTGACATTTTAATTTTTTATCAGTGTTTTGACTCTTATTCTTTACTTATATTCAATTTCTTTCAATTTCAAAACCATTTTGCCTGCTTTCTGTTTTTTTAATTAATTTTCCCCTTTTTCTATTTTTCTCACAACTTTTGCCACCCAATTATTGAGTTGATGTTTTTTTCTGTTTTTAACCCAAGACATGTGCCATTTTCATGAACATTCTTACTCTCTTAATACTCTCTTTTTGTCAGTTCATGTCAAATAGTAAAATCTGTTTTCTCCTGGCTCTTGTTTACAAAAGACTACTTTTATTAATTTGTCTCTTTCTGCAGACATCTTTGCTCTATTTTTTGACAGCCTTGGAACCAAATATGGATATAATTTGCTTGACATTTTTTAGCAGATTTGTCTCAGGAAATAATTTACTATATACCATTTTCCAGAATCTTCTTTTCACTCATTTCTCAACTAAGCTAAAATTACATCACTTTTTTTATTTTTAACATTCAAATATGGATAAAGGTATTTTAATTGTCACCATATTCTTATATATAAAAGTAAAGTGTGTGTGTGTTCAAACAACTATTCTGCTCCCACTGGTTCAATTACAATGATTCATAGCTTATTCAAATACCCTAGAATAGTTAGGCTCAAGTAACAATTTTCATTGAACTTAAATTCAGAGTTGCCAGATTATGCAAAAAAAAAAAAAATTCATATTAATATATTGTACTAGCCATTACCATTGCTTTCAGGGTTCAAGGGGAGTAACTCTTATTTTCCTTTTGTATTCAAAATTGCACCTAGCTTAAAAATTTAAGCTAGCTTAAAAGCTGCCCTGTTGGGTGGCATTTAAGCTAGCTCCTGTGGAGGATTCTTAGTTTGGACAAGATCTCAGTAGCTGGGGAAGAGTAGATGTGATAAGTATCAATAAATTACAGAAGAAATCAGAATTGATTGCTCCAGTTTTGAATTAGTGTTTAAGCTTACCTTTTAAAAGTTCAACAATAATTCTTCTGCTGCTACTTAATTTAAAGAAAATTTGATGTACGTAGATACTTATTTTCCTTACAAACAATTATCTTTATTTCATGGGTGACAGACAAGGGGACAATTTATAATATAAAATTAATATAGTGTAAAGATGGGAAAATAGAAATTAGAATTAGCTATACATTCAACATTTGAAGAGTTAGAGAAACATAATAGTTAATTAAGTAAAACCTATATTATGGAATCTATATGAATAGATGCAAAATTGGAGCTCAATTTTCCCATGAATTCTGAAATTAAAAAGCTCCAGCTCTACTTTATAGTAATTTGTATTTACTTAATCCCCAATGTGGTCAGGTTGTGACACAAGGTCAGTTTAATGTGGGGAGCCCGAGCGCATACACCTGGGCTAGGAACAAAAATTTCATGAGCCCTAACAACTGTGTGTGTCCTGATCCCTCTTTCTAGTGCAACGAGAGGGTACAGCTGTTCCCTAGGGCTGGCACCTGTCAGTATAATTTTTCTCAGTTGCGACTCTGTCCCTTGACAGAGTCACCCCTGAGAGCACTCTGCCCAAGGACAGAGATGCAACTGAGAGATCATAAGTAATGTGTTACAAACCACTTGAGAGAGAGTAATTTACAGACAAGGTATTTACTCTGTCTTCCCACTAAGACAAGTTATGACACAAGGTCTTTTTTAAGGTGTGGACCTAAGTGCATACACCTGGGCAAGGTACAAAAATTTCCCACAGCACCCGCAGTCCTTTGACGGAGTCACCCCTGAGAGCACTCTGCCCAAGGACAGAGATGCAACTGAGAGATAAGTAATGTGTTACAAACCACTTGAGAGAGTAGAGATTTACTTGACCCTCCACTGATTCAGGTTGGGTCACAAGGTCAGTTTTTAATGTAGGAACCTTAGTGTCATAACTCAGGCCTCTGGGTTTAGCTTGTCCAAGCTGGTCAGAGCTAGTCTAAGCTAGTCTTAACTGATCATAGCTGATCCTAAGCAGGTCAGTGCCAGTCCAAGCTATTCATAGCCATGATACTACCAGCAATTATGTGTATTGATTTAATGACCCCCAACTGTCAGGTTGTGACACAAGGTCAGTTTTTAATGTGAGAACCCAAATGTCTTCACTCGGGCCGCTGGTCATAGCTTATCCAAGCTGGTCAGAGCCAGTCCAAGCTAGTCATAGCTGTGATACCACCAGCGCAGGGACGGATACCTGCCATTGGTAAACCACTCAAAAGAGAGGAATCTGTATTATATATTATCTACTTCTAGGCAACATCACTCTTCAGGTTTAACTAATTTGCATATTGATTTTAAAAAAAGTTTATTTCATTAATTAACTGTCCTTCATTACTGTTTAAGGATTGTTTTGATTTTCATATCAAAAATAATTCTTTTTAGAAATATTGTCTTATATAGTGCAGAAAATTGTTTGAAATTTGTATTTTACTTGGCCTTCAAAAAGTTGGCATCTATTTCTAAAACTTTCATTTACTATAACAAGCCAATTTATGAATGAAATGTTCATTCAAAATTTTTGTTTCAAAGATTTCAAGTAGTGAATATATCTTACTTTGTGAAGTGATAGCAAGCGGACAAAGCCTGCTAGTTAAATATAAATCTATATTTCATGAATGAAGATCATCCAAAATCTAGTTTTCTTCTTTTTACTGTATCAAATTACTCGCCATTTATATTATTGGCCTTTAACCAAGCATATGGCACTTCAATTCAAAGAATTTTCTCTCAACAATCCAAGAAAGCTAAGTATTTCAAATTATCTCCATTCATCTACTTTTGAATTTGAATGCCTGCAAACTATATATCTCTTCAGTGAGCAACAAACTCTTTTACCTTTGTTTTAAACACTTTTGAATATTATTTTGTGTCAGATCATTTAATCTGTTGAATAAACATTTCCTCTTCATGAAAATTTGTTGAAGCTATGAACATTAAAAATTTGATTTATTTTCCTGAAATGAGCTATTGACACTACTTCAAGCAAGTAAATTTGTTTTGTTAAAATTACCCATGTGTTTCCTCATCATTACCAATCTTCAAATAATCTTCCTGGTGTGGGCAAATCAACTGTTCATTTGAACCCCAAAAACCCATGCCATGATAGAATTACCATTTACAGAATAACATGAATGCACAATATGGAAATTCTTTAGTCATTTTTTTTAGATTAAGCATTCTCATTATTATTAATTTTTCAATATTTGATTTTTCATTGTTGTTTTTTTTTATATTTAATAGTAGATGCATTATGAATTATACTTTTGCAAAGTATGGGTAGTACTTCATTTACTATCATTCCACCTGTAGGATAAAGGTAATCCTGCTATTAGATGTTTCCTTATAAAGAAACATTTGGGATTTATTAATCAAACAGCCAATACTACATATAGTTGAACTTTATAAAATCTATCTATTAATACAATTTCTAAGAAAATTGGTTTCTCAAGTCTAGTTACTGTTATCCCTCATTCCACTATTGATGGGGAAGGGCTTCCTGCCTTACCTTTTGTTTGAATAACTAGGTAGATTTAGTTCTGTAGCCTTTTTTTGTGTTAGCGATGTTGATGTAGCACACTACTTCAAACACAAGGTTGATGGGGGCTTCCTTCCTAACCTTTTGTTTGAGATAGTGTGTAAAGTCAACATCTAGATAATATCATTATTTTCATTGTGATTTATATGCCATCCATTTTAGTTATTGCTGCTTTTGAAATTCTTCAAGTAATGTGTTTTCTGTTATTTGGTAAAGCTCTTAGTTTGTGGCTCTGTAGCATATATTCATGCTATCTGATGAAGAATTGTCCTCTCTAAGACCTACAGGTTTTATTCGCTCAAAGCCATTTTTAATCATTGATCTGAGAATAGTTGCACACAGTGGATATATAATGTGTTGCATCAATGGACAGTAAAATGAGGATCACAAAGACAAAGAGACATAGCTAACTAGTTACTAGGGAGATGTTGAGAGCCATGATCACCCACAGCTGGAAAGATGACATATGAAAGAAAAATTTGAAGTGAAAATAAAATCTTATTAGGAAAAATGTAGTTCAATGGCTAAATTTGAATGATATCTAATAATTAGTTCTCATAGGCAATGAGTGAGGCACTTTCTTCATCAGAAATGGATAAAAGGATAAATTTTTTCCAATTGTTGATTCTTGCACAAGTTCACTTCTACCTTTGATATATGAAACTTTACCTTATACCACAAGATGCTCATGTATCTTGTGTGGTAGTAAATGTGTTAATAGTAAAAAATAGTAAAATGACTGAGCATTATGCTAAAATGTAGTAAAATAAAATGTAATAAAAACTTGTCAAATAATAATCATAAAATGTTGTTGAAATTCTTCAGTCAAAATGTTCAAACTAATTCCTAGGCTTCCTAGATGAACTAATTTGTGCTTTGAAACTGATATAATGGAATATGCAAACACCTGAGTCCCCCCTCACTGGAATGTGATTGGCTAGTGTCCATCATAAATACAGACGGACGTGTAGGTACGACAGAGTTTAAGTCTATGACAACGCCCATTGGACTACGCCATTGGCTATCCTATTGGTCTACATGTATTACCTGCAACTACAACGAGTACCAGTCAATTACTGCTACTGTGTACTACTTGGTTACTGTAGCCAAAACCACTTAGCTACTTCAATCAAATATATCCATTTCCGGGACAGAAACTAACCTAAATAGAAAATCACTTGATGCGAGAAATGGGCCTAAATAGAGAACAACTTGATGCAAGAAACTGGACTAGATAGAAGAAGACTTGATGCAAGAAACTGGCCTTAATAAAAAAAAGGATTTGATATGAGAAACTGGCCCAAATCAAAGAAGACTTGATGCAATAAAAAAAAAGGATTTGATATGAGAAACTGGCCCAAAAAAGATTTGATGCAAGAAACTGAAAATTTGATATGAGAAACTGGCCCAAATCAAAGAAGACTTGATGCAAGAAACTGGCCTTAATAAAAAAAAGGATTTGATATGAGAAACTGGCCCAAATCAAAGAAGACTTGATGTAAGAAACTGGCCTTAAAAGAAAATGATGTGAGAACTTGAGTAAATAGAAGAGAACTTGAAATTGACCTTAATAGAAGAGGAGTTGATGTTAAGTCAGAGAATTGGTGATGACTGTTACTTATTATTACAACTGTCTATTGACTTTGACTGGATAATCATGATAAATGGTTAAACTTAAAATACCGTCTTCACCAGCTCCATTGACAAGAAGTAGATTTAATCTACAACGAAGTGTCCAGACAGCCATTTGAGGAATCTACGTGTCCTGATATTAAGCTAGCTGAATGGATTGACATTGTATGCATTGGAAATTCAAATAACAAAAGAGGCTGGAAATTCCCCTGTTTGAGTCACAGAGAATTACTGATAGATTCATTTTGGTATGGCCAGAATGAGTATAAATGAAAATTGCTCTGACACTCTTTTATTTCTTCATGTTTATTGCATCTCTTCTCTTTTCTTAATTATTATTCCCATAGACAATTTCCCTCACTGTTTTTTGTCAAATCTATTTTTGGTATTTTATTTAAAGTTTTATTTCTTCTCTTAATTTTTTTCTGATTTTTTTTTATAACTATTTTTATTTTCTTCAAAACATTACTCTTTCATTTTATTTTCCTTCTATTTTCGATTCTGAGAAAAATACCTTTCTCTCCTCCTCCTCCTCCTCCCCCCCTCATCAGCTTGAACCCTTTGCTTTCACCATTCTCTCAGTTTTTCTTTTCTGTCCACTTTCAGTTTTTAAATAATAACTCCTCCTATGTCACTTCTTCACCATAAGCTATTTTTTTATCCCATTCCCTCCACTTACCCCCTTTCCCTCTTCACTTAATAATTTTTCTTTGGTCTTTTTCACCCATGTAAGACAGAAAAGCCACTAAGACACAGGGGTTAACTACTTGAAATCTTTGAAACAAAAATTTTAAATGAACATTTCATTCATAAATTGGCTTCTTATGGTTAAAGAAAGTTTTACAAATAGATTCCAACTTGTTGAAGGCCAAGTAAAATACAAATTTCAAACACTTTTCTGCACAATATAAGATGATATTCCTAAACCACATTATTTTTTATATGAAAATCAAAACAATCCTTGAATATATTTAGAGTCATTATCATGAACTCATGATGTTATCTACTAATATTTGTCAATAGTTTGGTTGTTCACCCAAAATACTTTACAGTGACCAATGCAAGGAAAGACTCAAGAATCTTGAAGCTGTTATTATACAAAATAAGCAACCCACATTAAATAAAATGTCGTTCACCACAGGAGATGATATCTTGAAGTGCATATAATATAATATGATATGATTAATGTGTGCACATATTATATTAGTATTACAATAATACAAAATAAACAAATTAATTAATAAAATAGAATAAATAAATTACATACTTTTTCACTCTCAAGCAGGCTGGCCTGTCAGCTCTCAAAACTCAACCAGCACTTCATGAACAACCAAAATACAACTATCAACATAAGACAAATATTAGTAGATAATACCAAAAAAATACTCTACAGTGACCAATGCAAGGAAAGACTCAATACACTAGAAGTTATTATTATACAAAATAAGCAACCCACATTAAATAAAATGTCATTCACCACAGAAAATAATATTTTGGAGTGCATATAATATAATTAATGTGTGCACATATTTTATTAGTATTAAAATAATACAAAATGGACAAATAAATTAATTAATAAAATAAAATAGAATAAATAAATAAATTACATTCTTTTTTGTGTGGTCTCGTACCCAACAGCTGTTACACATAACATCATGAGAGCCCATTTCAAACATTCAGCTTCACAAAGAATACTAGGATGCAGACAAAAGATTCTAACTACAACAGATACCAACACTGGCTCTTGAAAATGAAAATGCAATAAGAACTTTAGACTGTTTATCCCAAAAATCAAGTATTATACTCAAAACATTAACTGAAAATTGGAAATATATATATATATATATATATATATAGTACAGGTAATAGATACATTGGTATATAATCCAGGTTGGTCCTAGTAATATCAGATATTAAAACTGATCCAGAGAGAGAGAGCTCAATGTATTTATTATACCAGAGCATATATATTATACAGCAAAAAATTCAAAATTACCTCATGTGGGTATAATTTGTTTCAAACTGGCACAACCTTATGTCAGTCTTCTTTAACCGTAGACTGTCTCGGAATCAGAGGTTTTGAATTTAGTTTAGATAGCAGTGGGGAGACAGTACATGCCTACTGAAAGGGACACCTGGAATGGTGACAAGGAGAGGGCATGAGCTATCTAAGTAAGAGATGGGCCAGAGTGGGAGTTTATTTATGACCAAAGCCTTTAGTTGTATGTAAATGAATTTAGGTTCTTGCTAGGGGAAACCAAACTATCCCAACAACATATATGTTTTAATAGGATTGATAATAAATTGTATTTAGACAAGAAGGGTTTTATGTTATTAAGTGATAGGGAATTGAAAGACAAAACAATTTAAAATTAGAATAAATTATCTGAATAATAGATTCCCAAAATCCATAAGTAATATTGAAACACCCAATGGAATAAATCATGCTGTACAACACATATATACCCGCATACATACATACTTACTTGCATACATATATGTACCTATACACACATATATACATACTTACATACACATACACACACACACATATATATATATGTACCTATACACACATATACACATACTTACATACACATACACACACACATATATATATATGTACCTATACACACATATATATATATATATATATGTATACACACATATATACATACACACACACACACACACATATATATATGTACTTATACACACATATATACATACTTACATACACACACATACACATACACATATATATATGTACCTATACACACATATACATACATACATACACACACATATATATATGTACATACACACACATATATACATATGTACATACACACATATATATATGTACCTATACACACATATATACATACTACACACACACACATATATATATGTACCTATACACACATATATACATACTTATACACACACACATATATATATGTACCTATACACACATATATATACATACACACACACACACATATATACATACACACATTACACATATATATATGCCTATACACACATATATACACATACACACACACACACACACATATATATATATATGTATACAAACACATATATACATACATACACACACACACACACATATATATATGTACCCATACACACATATATACATACATACACACACACACATATATGTGTACCTATACACATATACACACACATACACACACACACATATATATATATGTACCTATACACACACATATACACACACACACACATATATATATATATGTACCTATACACACATATATATACATACTACACACACACACATATATATATGTACCTATACACACATATATACATACTTACATACACATACATATATATATGTACCTATACACACATATATACATACTTACATACACATACACACACATATATATATGTACCTATACAAACATATATACATACTTACATACACACACATATATATATGTACCTATACACACATATATACATACTTACATACACACACATATATATATGTATCTATACACACATATATACATACTTACATACACACATATATATATATGTACCTATACACACATATATACATACTTACATACACACACATATATACATACTTACATACACACACATATATATATGTACCTATACACACATATATACATACTTACATACACATACACACACACACACACACATATATATATATATATATATATATATATATATATATATATATATAACATGATGATGAACTCTCCTGTCATTTTCAAAGTATGAGTGTCTGTCAGTTCAGTTTTTATGTTTGTTTTGTAGGAGACAACAATCCTGCACAAGATTTACAAACAAGTCCACATGAGGGACATGCTGAAGGGTTGACCATCATATGGGTGGATATATTGGCCCAAGATTTAGTGTTTCAGATGGTTGAGACAATTCTTTTCAAAGTTAGTTATACCTCAGTAGCAGGTATTTCTCCAGTTTGCTCAATTTTGAACAGCAAGTTCAAATTCCTCTATAGGGATGTTTGCAGCATTTAAATTGTATTTGAGTTTGTCCTTGAAGCGTAACCAAGGATGGCCTACATTACATTTACCATGAAAAAGTTGGCTGTACATGACGATTTTCAGTGTCCGATAATCACTCATTCTGATGACATGACCAGACCATCTGAACTGTGATTGCATCAGAAAGTATTCAATACTACTGACACCACATTTGATGAAAAAATCAGGGTTATAGATTTTATTTGCCATGTATAAGTGCATATTGAACGAAGACAGTGTTTATGAAATGCATCAAGTTGATTGATGTGCATCCTGTATGATGTCCACGATTTTGACTCATAAAGAAGTGGGGTGAGAATGACTGCTCGATAGATACTGATTTTCATTTTCAGTGAAATCACATGCTTAAGCTTCCCAAAGGCATTGGTTGCCTTTGATATTTGGTTAACTTTTTGCATACTTTCCAGAGGGAACTCCTGTCAAATGCTTTGGTCAGATCGATAAAGACAGTATAGAGTTCCTTTCGCAAACTTTCTCAGCAACCTGACAAAGTGAAAAAATCATATCAATAGTTCCCCAACCCAAAGAAAACCACACTGAGATTCAGGATAGATGCCATCAGTGAGATATTTGATTATTCTGTTGAGAATAACATGAGTGAGAATTTTGTCAGCGATTCTTAGAAGTGCAATGCCACAGGAATTATCACATACAACCTTTTTGCCTTTGTTCTTGAAAAGATGTTTTATGCAAGCATCTTTATAGTCCCATGGAACAGAACCAACCTTCAATATGAGTTTCTTAGCCAGAGTCTTTCCACCATAATTAAGAATTTTGGTGTGAATAGCATCTTTTCCAGGGGCTTTGTTTGTGCACAATTACTTGATAGAAATCTGGATTTCCTTTAGGCATGGCTCAAGAGACAACTGGGAAATTTCTAGTTGCTGATGAATTGAAGCAATGATGTTGCCATTAATGGCTGAAGGTGGAATTAAGGACACTTTTCAAGTGTTTTTTCCATCATGATATAATTTCCTTCTTGTCTGTGTGTTATCGTCAGATGAGAGAACAGGTGAAATTCCATTTCCTTGTGGGCTGTACACCTTTTTAAGGCCTTCATAGAATGCTTTGAGATCTTTTCTGTCAGCTGCCACCTGGATTTTCACCAGGACTCTTTTTCTGAGTGCATTTTGCACTTCCTACTTAAACTGCTTATATATGCACTTTTTTGACAGACAATTTTTGTTGTTTATTATTATTTTATGCAAATGAAACATTGAACGTGAGTATCATTTACATCAAACCAGTCCTGATGCTTCCTTATGGGAGGTTCTAGAGTTTCAAGGGAGTGGGAATAAATGGCATCTCTGAGAGATTTCCAGGAGGATTCAATGTATTCTGAGGTCACAACTGAATCAAACCTCAAATCCAATGTGTCAGAAAGTTCTTTCTTTTTAAGATCAGAATTCAGGGATGAGAAGTTGATTCGCTTATGAACTGCAATGCTAATTAGAGGTTTCTTGCATATGAGTCAAAAGGATGCTTTGCTGTGTAGTAGAGCATGGTCTGAAAGATAGCAAGTATTGTGAAAAGAGCAGGTGAAATTGAAGTCTTTCGTCACATTTCTTGGTAATAATTTAATCAATCATATGCCAGTCTTTGGATCTGGGATGTATCCAAGTCATTTTGTAATGATTGGTCTGTGTTGATGATGGTGAGATCAAATTTTTGGCAGAGAGAAAGATGTTGTAGCCCATTAGAATTCATACTCCTGACCACATAAGTGCCAAGGACACCAGATCATGCCTGATGGTCAGCACCAACCCATGCATTAAAGTCTCCCATAATGACAAGTTTGTGTGGAACTTTGGAAATTACTAAATGTAGTTGATCATAAAAGTAATCAATTTCCGACACCAGGGTGTTCATGGTTGGAGTATAAAAGCTCACAAGAGTAGCAGAAGAATTGTACTCAAGTTCTAAGACTAAAGTCATAATGCGATCATTTATTCCTTTTGGAAGAGATGGCAGGGATTTAGCAATGTCTGATTTTATGCCAAAGCCTACACCTGATAGGCGGGGATCTTCTTCAATTTTGCCAATCCAGATAAAAGTGTGTCTTGCACTAAATTCCTCAAGTTGAGAAGTCCCTGCAAAATAAGTCTCACTGAGAACTGCAATGCCAATATTGTGCTTGCTTAATGCATCAACAGTGAGGTCTGAAGAAGTCTTGAAGTGTTCTTACATTAAGGTTAACACGTTTATGAGTTTTATTTCTACTAAATTGATTATTGCGACTGTGCTATTGGATAACTAGATAATTGCAGTGGGCTGCCAAGTTGATTAAGAGTAAGCAATGTTTAGGGCATCTTCTCTAGCCCCCTCTCTGGATTAGGGAAAGCAGTGCTATGTCTAAATAGAATAAACAAACAACACAATTGCTCAAGATTTTGTGCAAGAACAGCCATCACCCAATGGTCGCCACTGTGGGAATGCCAGCTAGAGACTTCCAGTACTATCCTGTACCTGTCTCCATTGCCTTAACTCTTTCACCAGTTGACGTGTTGCTCAGGTGGAATAGCAAAGAAGGAACATAGAACTGAACTACAGAATATTCGCACAAAAAATTTGTTTAGAGTGGTGAAGCCTTGTGTGGAAACAGCCACACTTATTGGAAGTGCTGATAACAAAGAATTGGTACAAATATTTGCCACAAACACAGCCCTGAATTTATTGATAAAATTACTGCTAAAAGCTAAAATCAGCATAAGCTTAAAAAGATATAAAACATGTGACTAAAAAAAACAAAAAAAAAAAAAAAAAAACAACCTTTATTCTAATAACAAGGTTTTCCTATGCCTGCATCTATTAAGGATTCCTCACCTCTGGTTTAATAAAATTTTTGGTTTGTTGAAGGTAGCTATTGCCAATTTCTCCTTCATTCATAATATACAGAACTTGTTGTTGGCTTTATATTTGCAACATTTTTTTAGTATTTCCCATTTTAGAATAGGATCCGTTCTATCTTCCTGTTTAATACTCCAAATGTATTTAGATAAGTTAGTGTTATACCTATACTTCTCATTCTTAAACCTACTTAGGTGATTATAGTAGCACTTTTTAAAATTGCTTTCAGTAGATCTTATGTACATTTTACTATTCCCATTATTAGTGGTTGAATTATTTCTATTAAATTTTCACTTTATGAATGACACATTCTTGTTGACACTTGCCCTTGAGTGGACAGGTTTTTTTTATTCCTACAGTTATATTTAGCGGGGTTAATGTCAGATTTGGTTATGATTTTTTCCTATTAAATTTATTAATTAAACTAGCCATACAGCTGTAACTTAGTTTAAGTTTTGAAAATTTTATTCCATATGTTAGATGGGGGGAGGAAACGCTTTTCTAATAATTTGAAAAATATTTTGCCTATTTTGGTTTTAATGGCTAGATTATATGGAGGATTAAACCATAAATTATTCCTAGCCCTATTCTTCCTTTTATTTTGCTTACTAGGAGGGAAATATATCAATCTGGTTTTATGCCCACTATTTCCATGGCTTTTTCATGCTGATTAAAAATACTAACACTCGAAGCATTAGTAGATAGTCTAAAACTAATACCACTGGGAATTTGTTCTAAAACATGCTTCAGGTGGTTAGAACCTATGTTGATGTAAATAGGTTACTGATTATTTTTCCTAAAAGGAGAAATAGTACCATTCCATAAATCTCAGGTAATATCTAAATAGCTTGTTACTTGTAAGTTAGTTTCTATGTCAAGCTTAAATCCAAATTTGCTGAACATCTGGTGCAGCACTTTCTGGATTAAATCAGCTTTTCTGGGGGTATATTTATCCACTATAATCAAACCATCATTTCTATATAGACCATGGTTACCTGGGTCAATGATCTCATTTGTTATTTAGTAAAAAGCATCCTACTAACTCGCATAATTCAGCACTGTCATATGAACCCATGGGGTTATCAAAATTACCACTGTCTCCTTTCTTAATTCCTAACTTATCATTGTGATACAATAATGATTTATTTCAATGCATAATAATGTCATTCATTTTTTGCCTTGAAAAAGTCCGCATGTGTCAGCTAAAAATACAGTTTTCCTATTGACTTTTTCCTTAATACATATATATCTGTATGAAGGAAAAATACAATTGGAAAACTGTATATGATGATCCCATGTGGTGGAACGTAGATAGATGGTACCTGACTCAATTGGATTTATTTATTTTACTTTTGCACTACTTAGTGTATTGAGAACTCTTCGTTTTAACTTATTACTCACTGTTTTTTTTTTTTTTTGTACCAGAGATTTAAGGTACTGGATGATGAAAAAATGAAATTAATTTATTGAAACAAAGTATCTATAAACAACAAACAAAATGTCATTAGCAACTAGAAGAATTTGAAAAAGCTATTGTAAATTCATATGGTCAACTGAAAAAACACATCAATTACTTTATGTTTGAAAATAACTTTTTTTTTTTCATGTGCAAAAATATTGTTTGTATTGTGTTGACAGATTCAACCATTTTCATTTGAATTCTTGATATATTTGTTGTATACATTGGTTTGGGAGAAGAGTGATTCTGTTAGGAAAAGTGTTATTGGGAAAAAACCTGGGCATAGATTAATTTTTGCCTTGAAAAGTCCACATTGGACAAAACATGTCAACTAAAAATACAGTATTCCTATTTCTTTTTCACTTATATATATTGTTTTTTTCTACAGGTTAATTCTGATAAATATATATATATATATATATATATATATATATAGAGAGAGAGAGAGAGAGAGATTATAAATTGCATGTTTTATCATATCCTGTACAAAGCACCATTTGAGTTTTATTATCTACCATTGTGTGAAGTATAGAGTTATTAACTTGGTTAATGAATGTGATCGTCCCTAGTGACCGTTTTTCATTTAACAGATATTCTTTGCGAATAATATTTATTTTAACATTTCCTTTGCCAAACATAACATTTTTATTTTTTATCATTTACATTTTGGGTCTTTTTCTATATTTTCTTTTCTGATTTTGTAATGTATTAACACTTGTGATGCATTAAGTATCAATGAACAGATTCTAAGTTTCTTTAATGAAGAGAAACATTAAAACATTTTTCTTGAAAAATAAGAAATTACCAGAAAAAATATTTTTTTTACAAATTAATAGGCTACTTTTTTTAGACAACTAACATGATCCACACAAAATTGTATGAATCTAACTTAATTACAGAAAGGAAGTCATTAATGTATGTTTCATCTTGTGCAGTGTTATCATTAAATTTACTTTGCATATTGATATTTTATTCTTCAGAAAAGGGACAAAATCTCATTACAATCCATTTTTACCTACTCTTACAAAAAGCAAATTTGCTAAATTTTTATAAATTATTGCAAAATGCATAAAATGTTATTTATAAATTATTGCAAAATGCATAAAATGTTATTTATAAATTATTGCAAAATGCATAAAATGTTATTTCCTGTCATAATGTGCACTTCTCTAATTTTATTATACTCAAGATGCCCCCCCCCCAAAAATATGGAAAAATAAAATCGATTTCTAGTAGTAAACCAGATTTTATCCTTGGGTTGTAACCTACTGCTATAAGCAAGTGAGGAGGCAAGTGCACAATTCAGTGGCCATCTTCCCTGTCCATTCTGTGAGGCCCACTTTGTTCCTTCTGTATGCCTTTTCATGGGATGGTCAGTTTTATAGATAACAATTTTCTTTGTTATGTCATCTTCATCTAAAAAAGTAGTTTGCCTTTCTCTCAGCGCTGTACTTAATTCTAAACTGTAAACCTTGGCTGAATTGAGGGTATGTTGTTTTGGATCTTTAATCAAACATTCAATCTTCATCTTGCAAGGATGTGAAAAATTCTCTCTCCTTTCAAAAGTCAAACCTATATTTTCCATATACAAAATAATCGATTGTTCACTTTTGAACTCTTTCAAAGTAGAATAAGTTGAATTTTGGACATGTGGTATCAGGTTTCTCCTTGAAAGTTCAATTTCACATCTGTGCAAGATTTTCCATCTTTCTCTCTCTTTTTTTGTAGGTTGAATATTTATACAAGTTCCAATTGTTTTGTGTGAGTCTATCTTAACTTCAGCTTGGTTCACTTTCTTGTTTATGTTAATACATCTCCTGGCATCCTTTGAAGACCTGATTGAGATCTGCGTAAATTTGAAGGTGTGTTCTCTGTGAACACTCAGAACTCCTAGGTATTTGCTGTTATATGATGAATAAGTATAAAACTTACTTTGATATTTCTTAGGGTGAACCCAATACATATTGGTGTCACCACAGATCAACTCTTCTTAGATCAAGGTTCAATACAGACCTTTAGTATTTCCTAATATAGTACACAACTTCTATACGCTATTCAATAAATATAGGTGCTTCGTCAAGTGATTAGAATCTCACCATGATCTCTCTCTTATATATATATATATATATATATATATATCTTATGAAAAAGAGGGGAAAAAAATTTATTTTTTTTTTGGGTTCAGTTAAAAGAGTTTGGGAAGAATGGAGATCAAGTGAAAACAAGGTGCACTGGGAAAAAAAAAATGACAAAATACTCAGTGAGATACAAAACCAAAACAATTTTATTAAAATAAAATAAAATTTTACTAAATATTAGGGATACGAAAATTTAGTGGTTTGTGTGTCTAGAAAAGGAGATAATTTTTGGACAAGTAACTTATTTTATCTAGAATAAGACTCAATGGTAGTTGTGGGAAAAAATCAAGTTTACAAACCAATATCAATCAAATAACATGGGATATCACAAGAAAAATACCAGCCTATACAAAATAATGCAAATTACAAGGAATAAGGTAATGTAAAAGGGTTTCAGTGATGTTGAAGTCAGTTAAAATGGTATATTTATGTTGAAGTTATAAAATGTGAATGTTCTTAAAATTTCTTGTGGATTGTTGAATTTAGTGACAGAATCCATTTGTGACTTCATAGTTCAAAGTCTTCAATGTGGTGCATTGTTTTGAGAACAGAACTTGTTCTCGGTTGTGGAAATGACTATTTTGTTACCATAGTCAGGCTGAAAACAAGACTTAATTCTGTAGTGAAAATGACAATTTGATTGTCAAGATTTTGTTGAGGAGTTGTTTTCCTTTTTTTTTAGTCTACACTGGGTCAGGTTTTCAAATGTTTTTAGAATGTGTGCCATCTCTAATTGCTTTTGATGGTTGCATTGCAGGGATTTTTTTTAACCAAAGATCATCATTGATTTACCAAAAAAAATTTGGCAGTCAACATAAAAATTTTAAAGTTTCAACCAAGTAGAAAGCTATTAGTTAAAAAATCATGTTTATCAAAACAAGTGTTTTTTTCTGTTACAATAATTTTTTTTTTTTTGTATTTCACCTTCAATTGACCCCTGTCCACTTTTTGGTCAAGTAGTTTTATATGCTGGGTGGCAAGGTTCAGATTTCAGTAATTATTTTTTTACCTTCTTTTTTTCCCCTCAAACCACCAAGAACTCCGATTTGCTAAAAAGATTTAGGAAAAAAATAGTCTAAAAATAATTTTTAACAATCTATATGTACAAAACCTTACTTGATTTCCTCTTCTCTTTAAATACATGATACTAAATTTTTACAATATAAAATAATTTTTTATGCCATCAGATTAACATTGGCCAAATTGTGGCTCATTTACAGACATCCCTCCCTCAACAGACTTCAGATGCAATGGACAAACTCTGCAGGCAAAAAAAAAAATCTGCAGGCAAAAAATTTCAAATTGTCAGCAATGTATTTCAAAATTTGCAGTCTTAGCGGAACAAGTCTTATTTGTTCTCATAGTGACTGCTTGGCAGCAGTGGTTGCCCTTTCAAGTGTAAACAAAGATAGGTGTACAGTATATAAAGTATGATATATTAGTGTGTGCGTGAGAAAGTAACTGTAAGAAATCTATTATTTTTGTTATTTTGATTAATATATCTCTATTAAGTATATATTTATTTATGCCATATATACATGTTTATAGTATTTACATTATGATCATCACTACTGGCAGTTACTATAGTGGTTTTATACCTAAAAATAATCTCAGTTACTATAGTGGTTTTATAACTAAAAATAATCTCTTCCCATCTGCTTTAACAGACTACCCATGCCCCTATTGGTCTGCTGATGAGAGGTTTGTTTGTATGTTGTGTCAGGGCTTTTGACATTAAAACTTTTTTTATGAGAATGTGAGGTTTCTCTTTCACCTCTTATAGGTCATCTTACATTTCTATAACTTTTTCTGGTTTTGAGGGTACATTCTATATCAACTCCTGAAACACTTCTTTTGACATTCTGAGGTAATATGGAGTAGAAAGCTTACTTTGGCATCGCTTAAGATGATTCCAGGACATATTGGGCTCACCACAAATCAACGTTTCTTTGATGGACATTAAATTCAATACAGATCTTTAGTATATTAATCACATGCCAAATATTTTATTCCCAAAAGTAGTGCTTTTTTCTTTTTATACTAAAGTTCACTAAATTCACTGCTAAAATAGTTATTATTGTTGTAACCTAGGAAGTGTTACTGAATGAGAAATAACCAAAACAGAGGTTGGAAATGAAATGGTAATCTTTATACCATCAACAAAACACAATACTCGACAGCAGCGTGAAATAGGTAAACCACTGCTAGTGGTAGACTACTTACACAGCATATTACCCCACTTACAATAGTGTACAATGTACTTATAAGGATTGGGACAGACCCATTAGTGTTCATAGATATGGCATATAAAATAATAAATGAGGTATGTGATATGAATGAAAATGTAGTTGGTAGCAAGTGAAGATTATGAGGATAAGGAGGATAGATAACAATTGAAACTCGAAGAGGTTAAGATTGTAGTGTTCAGGAAATCATCAACACAGGTGTCTGTTCCACAAAATAGCAATTCTTGGGGAAAAGCCACCTGAATAAAACTTTCTCATTACATTTGGAATATGGAAGAAATGAGGAGGATTCAACTCTGTGGAAATGGCACAGCATATTCTTTTCTTTTTTTTGTAACCAATTCACCCCAAGCAAGGCAATAGTGCCACTCAAATGCAAGGGGCTTGTGGGAATGAAAGAGAATGGAACTGGAAACCCAATCCTAAACAGCAAACTCGGGATAAACCTCTATGCCTGTTCAAAAAACCAGGAAGGAGTGTGAGTTGGGTGTCAGGCAAACTTATCTACTCCTATTATTATCATTTTAGCTATAAAGGTCTGATCTGGTGGAAGTAAAGAATAGAGCTAAACTGAAAATTTGCCATGGAAATAGCAGTAGCATAGCAATAAGTAGCATTTGCATTATCAGGTAAGATAAACATATGTTCTATCAGGTTAGAATTTATTTTAGCTAACATTTGTATTATTATGAAACTATGAAGACAAAATCAAGAATTGTTTTAGACTTCACCTACAGGATTATTTATATCATGCAGATTACAGCTCCGTCTTTAATGTAGCTGAGTGAAAATGGCTTGAATAGTTCATTATACCAACAGAAGACAGTTTGATGCCTGAAGCTACAAACTAGATGATAGTATCAATTTATTATTCTGAAGAATAAACAACATTAGACTAATTGAAGACCAAAATTTTCACTGACAGCCAAAACTTTTATCAGCATTCTAGATTGGCACCATACTGTGTTGTAACTTCATTAATACATACACAAAATTCATTAATTATATTCCAGATGTCACAAGATTTCACTTCATTTCAAATTCCCCTCCTTCCACTGAGGGCTAAACTTTACTGGTTGTTATATATATATAATAAAATTCCAGGTATTTCATTATTGATCTGCACTGTTGATATATTCTGTAATAACTATTTCCATGGCATTAGTCATCTGTCATTTTGGTAATAGCATTGGAACTGGAGAAAGGTTATTTAGAGCTACAAAGAACAGGAAGCTGTAGGTCATGATCAACCACATCCCAAAGAAGAATTAGAACTGGATCCAGTTTTGGCTACACTTAAGATTTCAACAGGCATCATGAGTCTAAATGATACATGAATGTTTTCTGGTTTTGTTATCACCCTGTACAAATCGAAGATGCCACCAGTGGTAGAGGATTATGTTAAGTTTATATGGAAAGGAAGGAAAATAATGGTTAATTCTAGACTTGAATGGGGTAAGATTGCAGAGATCAGGGAAACATTCTCTTGGAATTTAGTTCCACAGAACAGTGAAGAAGCTGTTTGAGTGGATATTACTTATTGCCAATGGAATACAGAGAGAATGTGGGTGGGGTTTGCTACAATGTAAGTGGCATGGCAGGTCCTAGCCATGAAAGTTAAGACTGGTTGGACCAAGGAATGCAGTTCATCTGAGTGCTTTCCATGGGAGTAGAGCAATGAGAGGTTCACCACATCCCACCTGTGTGAGAGAGGTGGAAAATAATTCTTCTCCAACAAGGAATCAGAGATGTTTTTGAACTCCTTCAAGACTGAAAAGTGTGGACTGGCCAGCTCTCGCCCAAGGGGTACAAGTGTATCAACAGATCAAGCAATGTATATCTTATGCATCTGAAATATGCATGTTGTATATGCACAGACTGCAGATAAAGTAACCTAATATTGCATATTTCACTTCAAAATATTCATCATATTATGCCAAACTTATAATATACACTTAAACTAAACAGACAACAGATGACATGAGATGTACACATGATATCAATAAAAACAAAACAATGTAGAATTTAAAAACTGAAATATAACACCAAATATTTCCACTCCCCAAATTTCTGAAAAAGCAAAATAATGAAACATATCCAAATTATAAAGATCCTCTACTAATTCTTTATTTTGGATTGGATTTAATCCATATTTTCAACCCCTACATAGACAATCAGTTAATTTAAATAACAACAATTATATAAGAAATATTCATGTAAATATATATATTTTTTTTTAAATCATTTCACTTCAAGCAAGAATTAAGAAGACAGAAGATAACAATTGATATTGCATTTAAATTTTTGAAGATTAAAGGCAATAAAGCCACCAGGATGCAAGGAGTTACTGAGTGTTAAAAAATATGAGGAAAATACTATTAAGAAGAGAGGACAATAGAAGACAGAATTTTTGGAAAGCAAGGAGCTGGAAGAGAGTTTCATAAGCATGAATATGAGAGAAGAAACTGTTAGCATAGAACTTACAATTACATCTATTTCAACAGTGAAATGGTGGGACCTTGTCACCAATCTAGTACTGTGCCTAAATACATAAATTTTAGGTAGCATACAGGAAAGTTCGTCAGAACAATCACAATGAAAATATTTATAGAAAAGTCAGAGGGAAGCTACATTACACCAATGTGAAAGTAACTGAAGCTGAGAGGCTAGTCTAGGTCCAATAAGATTGCAGATTCTTTGGATTTTAGCAAGAATTTCTAAAGCAGGAACACCAAATCAGATGTGGCAACAATATTTAAAGCAAGGAAGTCTTAAAAATATGTAAAATAGATTCTGGTGAAAAAAATTGTCTACTTGACAGTGAACCAACTTTTCTAGCTGCAGACTTAACAATTGATTAAATATACTCTTTCCGCTATGTATCAGCTAAAAATGAGATCGAAGTGTGAGAAAAGGAAGTGTTAGAATAGAACTTATTGTTCAACAGTAAAATGGTCAGACCAAGTTGCCCATCTAATATTACATTTAAATTAGGTACCTCCACGAGATCACTAAAAAAAGAGCATAGCATGTAGAAAAAGATGCCAAACTTGATGAAAACAAAATTTTATTGTCTAAATGTTTATGTCATTATTAAGAAGAAAGATCAAAGTATTTTGGGGGTATTTTTTGACATTTTTTAATCGTTCTTAGCACGTCCAAAATTTTCATTAAAAATCTTTTTTTTGAGTCAGCAAAATTGACCATTTTTTTCCATTTTATAAAAAAATGAAAATCTCCCTTTGAAATACTTTTAAATATCAATTATCATTTTTTCAAAACTTATTTTAAGAAAATCAGAAATTATAATGTTTATTTAAAATATTTTGAACCAAGCTTAACTTAGCTTCTGTGCCAAAGAGATGTAATTTGAAAATAAAACAAAGCAGGTCATAAACTTTTGCATCACTTGACAGGTGATGAATGACATATTGACGAATTCTGTGAGGATAATTTGTTCTACAGAAGAAGAAAAGTGAAATTATTTACATTTAAGTGAACAAATTATTTACCTCGTTATTTTTAAGGAAAGCTTTCAGTGCTCTAATTTTTTTGTACTTAGCTTTCACCTTTACGTTTACGATGCTTTATGGAAAATATATTATAAAGAAATTAAAAAATAAGACTGTTAAGAGTGAGATTAAATTTCACATTTCATAAGAAAGGTATCTAATTAATTTATAGGTACCTTTCTTATGAAATTTTATCAGAAGTGTACATAAAATACTATAATTTTATGTACATTTATTACCCTTCTCCAGAGTTTCACTTTTGATAATAAATTAGGCAAAAATAAGCAGGAAAAGATTTCATTAGGTTTTTTTTTCCATAAAGACAACAGCATTGATCATTGTCAAAACAGGAGAAACTCTTATGCTGAGTCAGAAAGATGGGATTTTGAAGATGAAGAGTTATCATTATTGATATTATTTACCATCAGATTTATGACCTTATCTTTGTTGCTATTATCACAATGTTTCAGCCATTTCTCTATCCTTCTTCAGTTAACCCATGTAACCATCAACCTTTATTTAATCATTTGGGAGAAGATTGTTCCCCATTTAACTGATCATGTTTTGGGATATTTCATCTCATTCTTATTGAACTCACACTTACTATATTGCCAAATTCATGAACCAACACTTTAATCCATTTGGCTGAGACAATCCTGATGAAGGTCATAGGGTACAGTGAATGAAATACAGTAATAATAAATATGAAGACAATAGTCTCAAGGTAAATAATGATATCTTCTCATGGTAAATTTGCAGATTAAGCCCCAGAAATGAATTGTAATGAAAATTTACATTTTGGTATAAATTTGCATGCTTATTTTGAAAATAACAATTTAAAGGCAGAACTTATGTTTTCAATAATGTCTAAACAGTACATTTCTGTCAACTTTTACTGTTATTTTCGAAATAAGCATGCAAATTTACACCAAAATCAAAATTTTCATTAAAATTCATTTCCAGGGCTTAATCCACAAACTTACCCTCCTCATCCCAGAAATTCAGAGATTATCCCTCAAGCCAATATGTTACCAACTCGGAATTTAAAAATTTTTTATCCATTTGTGAACTATCTATCACCTTTACACCATTTGGCTTATTGCTTGCCACTAGATTCAGCCAAATTAAATATATTTGCATGACTGATAAACATATAAATTAAGATGTCCATATCTAGGAATATGTTATCATGCTCTTTTTAAGAACTCCTTGGTCATTGCTTACTCTGTTTTCACTGAGTCAAAATCTGTACTACCTCATCCAGTCACATATATTCTTTCACCAAAACTTTAATTCACTGCACAATTTTCTGGTCACTGAAACATTATGATAATAAAATAAAAAATGAGGATATTAGTTTTACCCCAAGAAAGGCAATAAAGCCACTAGAATGCAAGGGGTTACTGGGAGTGAGAATATAACAACAGAATTCAGAAAGACAGAAGAGGCCAATTGCTGTTGATTTAAATTTTTGACAATTGTAGATGGCAGAGAAGAAAGAAATTGGAAGGAGTTCCACAGGTGAGAAGTGCAAGAAAAGAAATTAAGAAATTAGAATTAAACATACAGTTGCATCTAGATAGTTGAACGTTAAAATGGTTAGCCCTAGTTGCCAATCTGGTTGCATGATTAAGTTCCTGCATTTGAGTCACCAAGGAGGAAAGCTCATCAGAACAATTGCCATGATAATATTTGTAGAAAAGACAGAGGGAAGCCATCAGTGAGAAAGTGACTGAAGTCGAGATGCCAGAGGATTGATTGAATTACAGCCCATTCTTTGAATTTTGTCAAGAATCTCAAGATATGTAGTAGCTGCACCAGACTAGATATGGCAGCAGTATTCAATGCATGGATGAATGGTAGATTTATAAATGTGCAAGTGGATTCTGACAAGAAATATTTTCTGTCCGACTGCTGAATATATCTCTTTGAGCCAACTTTCTTAGCAGCCAACCTAACAAGTGATTCAATCACTCTACTTCATGTCAGTGGAAAATGTGAGTCCAAGTAGGTTCAAAGGGTTACTCTCCTAGAAGTTAGCATCAGCCATGCTGATGACAGATAGAAAATGTTTTCCATTGTGATTAAATGAAAGCAGTTTCATTTTGAAGGTGTTATAATTTAGAAGCCATTCCTTGATCCTGTTAACCAGTGATTAGAAGTCCTTTTCAAGAACAGTTGCAAGTTTTACTTTGTTGAACCTGTCAGGCTTGCTACTAACAAAGCAGTATATAGTTGTGTCATCAGCATAAATTCCTAGTTGGGAACTGATGACATTGGGGAGGTCATTGATGAGAATAAGAAACAACCTCGGTCTAAGGAATGAGCCCTGGTGGACCACTGCATTAATATGAACTACAAGTATATATGTTCAAGACCATCTTCATTATATGATTTTTTAGGAACAATTGGATTAAGTCAAATATTCATCCAGAGAAACAGTAACCCTAGAGCTTGTGGAGAAGGACAGCAAGCAAACACCATTGAGATATCTAGAACCACAACCTGAGCTTCACTGTTCATATATCAAGCTTAATACACAAATTCAATGATAGTCATTAACACATGAGTGGTCACCCTGGAGAAAAAGAATCGATTTTGTTTATCTGAAAGGTAAATGAGATGCTTAATCATTTCAATGTTGAGGAGGTAAGAAGCTAATAGGCCAATACATTGTAGAGTTAGAAGGTTCCCCAGAATGCTTAAGGACAGGAACTACAGAGGAAGACTTTTAACAAGTTGGAAAACAAGAAGCTGTGAGGCATTTATGGTAAATTTTGGAGAAAACTGGAGCCAGTTCAAGAGCAATCTAGTTTAAAAAGGATAGCAGAAACCATGTTGTGGAATTATGTGCATATCACTCAGTAGAGACTCTGTTCTAGGAGCAAAATCAGGCAGAGATTCTCCAGGTTAGTTGAGAGTGGAATTGGAAAAAAATTTTCAAGCAGGGTATTCTGGTTTATTTGCAGAATTAATGCACTTTAAACTGATTGAAGAGTGGAGGGGCTGAGGATCTGCTCTTGTTCAGCATGGTCTTGCAGAGCCATTAGTAATCTCTCAAACCAAACTTGTGAGAGGCTATACAGTGTCTCATTCCTATTAGCGAGGAGTGACTTTGCCTCATTGAGGAAATGCATACATTACGAGCAGTTACAAAGAGGTGTTTGTAATAATCAGACCTGCTGCAAGAAGTGATTCCTGTGAGTTATAACAGTTAAACAGGAAGGAGATAACTCAGGAGAACACTATGGTTATACTTGTTACTTCTGTGCTGACATGCAAGCTTTGATGCCAGCTTTCATCTAAGAAGAAACCTCAGTGACACATTTCTCAACAGGATGATTAAAAATGTCAATTCAAGGAGCATCACTGGTGCATTGATAATAGAAAGATGTTCTGTTAAAGAAAGAAATATCTACAGATACTACCATGCAGCTAGATTTGCCAAGTGGACAGAACTGCAGCGTATGACATGAGTCTGAGGAGAAGGTAAGGAAGAGATCAAGTGTGCCCATTAGAATTACTTTGGGAAATGTATAGGGAAGTCTACTATTTGAGTGAGAGATTGAGCGATTGAAAATTTAAGCGTGGATGTCAGTGAGATAAGTAGCATTAGAGTGATGAAGCCACTTTAAGAAACAGTTTTTTTTACAGATTTCGACATCTATCAGAGAGATGATATTTAAATTTTTATTATTGCATTTTTCCTCAATTTTAACACACCAGCAGATAGCTATTAATGTCAACAACTGAGCACAAATAGTTATTAATTAAAAAACTTAGTAATTAGTGTATAATATTATCCATAACTACCTGTACAATAATGTCAATTTTTAAAAAAAATAACCATAAATACATAAAAAAATGTGTATATTGTCAAAAATTCCTTTTCCCATAATATAGCTATTTGTGCTGTTATAATGCTTATTACCTAAATAATAATAATACTGAATAAATTTTTTTTAAATATTAAAGTATATTTAATCACATCTCTCCAATAGATGTCAAGATCTGTTAATAAAAATATTGGAAACCGTCACGTACACATTATAGATTAAATAAATCTGCATAAATTATTAATGGCACGTAGTATAGTTATGGGATTTAAACAAAGCTGCTACTGTTCAAAATATATAATTATGAAGTATATTGAGAAACTGTGGTCTTATTTTCTCATCTATTTAGAAATTTTGACAAATATTACTTTATTGCTTTAAATGTCTAAATATATCAGGATTAACTATTTTAATTCTTATAAATGCATTAATTTGAGAAACTTCACATTACTTCAAACAAAAAAGGTTAAGAAGAAAGTCCCAATTACTGGAAAGAGCAGTAACAGTAAATATAAGATTATTCCCCAGAAAAATTGTTTTAATAGAAAGAGTGTAGAAATTTCAACAGTGGCACTGTCTCTTTGGTCAATTAGGGCTATGTATTTCCTTATGAGGAAATGTCTAATATTACCATTACCATTTCCTTCTCTCTTAATGTGCCATGTCCCCTCAGGACTTAGGCGATCATTGCTCTCCACAATTTCCTGTCCCTTGCAGCTCTAAATAAATTCTGTCTTTTCATTATTTCTAAACTCTGTTCTGCAATGTATTTTCTCAAGATCATCAAGTGTGTTATCCATTGTTTTCTCTGTCCCTGTTGCCCTCAGTCTATCCTGTGAGTTTCCATTTCATCTAAAACTTTGTCGTTGCTCACATGTTCAGTCCATGGATCCTCAGCATCTTTTTGTAAAACCATATTTCTGTTGTTTCAATTCTCTTTTTAATCTTTGAGGAAATTGTCCAACATTCCCTGCCATCATATAGGAGGACAGATAACATGTAACAGTTGAGTACTCTTTTCTTAGTTTCTAACAGAGTTTTCTGCTTGGCTTTTAGAATACAGCTTTGGATAACCCAATGCATCTTCGAATTTCAGTGTTACTTTTTCTGTCCTCTGTTAGAACACTTCTCAGATATTTAAACTTTTGTGCTTGGTTGATTTTTGTATCTCCAATTTTTAATTTGCATTTTAGGCTCATTATTTTACTAATAAGCATGCATTCTATCTTCTTACATTTCAGGTTTAGTACTTTCTTCTTGCTTTCCTTCACTACCTTCTGTAGGTTTTGTATTTTTCTTTCCATTATTATTTGCTTAGTTTTTCTAATTCCAAAATATATTTTAAAGAAGCTTTATTTTAAGCAACAGTGATGTCATAATCTTCCTAAAACCAGATCTTCTTCTGATTCATGTTACACAAATTTCCACCACTGGCTGGATGTGAATGCTCTTAAAAATCCCATCAACTGTGCATTGGCTCCACACATATCTTCCATTTTACTTACACACTCAAAAAAAAAAATACAATCCAGAATTTCCACCCAATAGCACCTACTCCTGCCTAAAGATACAAAATAAAAATTGGAGCTAAGAAAAGAACATAGCCCATCAAAGAGACATCTTCGTCGGTCAGACAGAACAACAGCCAGGAGTCACAACACCTGATCAGACCATGACCTCCCATCTCCAAAAACAACTCACCAAATGCTGTCACTGCAGTAAGCCACAACACCCCTCCCTCTCCTACCGTATGCCTCTGCAGATGACTTTTACAGTTCCACTTATCTTTCTTTCAATGAGAGACATTTACACTAATATACCATTTATTGTATTTTTATGTTAATACAAATGTTTATTTCTTAAACCTCCATCGTTTCTTCTTTGTCCTGCCACCATATGCATAATATAACAGTGAAAACTGCTTGAAGTCACTTGGATAACTTTGAGATATAAGATTATATTTATTCATATTCAAATGGACTTGGAAACAATAAGTTTAAAAAACTTAAAAAAACTGAAAATACTATCTGAACATGTCTCCTGCACAAATATCATCTTAAGCAACAATTAGTATAATTAAAATGTCAAGCACAGCAGCAGTTTAAATTTAAAAACAACTCCGAGATGAATGAATCAAAAACACTAAAGCCAGAAAACCTGACATAAATAAGAAAAAACATTTTAGTAAATTGTAATCTTGTTTAAGTATGTTTCGTGTTTCTTTTAGTTTCAATTTGTCATAAAACTATTTTGATTTTATTAGGCATTATTTATATTTGGAGTAATGTCCTCATCTTTGTTGTTATGCTTGCAATGTTTCAACTGTTGTACCTTCTAAAGATGTCTGTTGATTGGTTATTACTCAGTTTCCACTGAATCAAAGTTTGAACTCACAATTATTATGCCACCAAATTTACAAACCAATTCTTTACTCCAATTTGAAGATTGTTCCATCAAAAAACTCTCAGTGTAGAAATTTGAACTTCAAGTAATGATAGTTCTTCATTCTAGAACAGAATTTTATTAGGTGTATAAATTTTTGTAGATGTCTTTTTTATTAAAAATTCGTTAATATTTTGTTGTAACCTAGGTAAGGTTACTAAATAGAATAATCACATGAAGCTTGGTAATGACTGATAATACTTAGGACAAGAACAACACATATAGGATTCACATAGAAGAAGTAGTCAACTGCTAGAAGTGAGTCAAGTGAATTCCACAATGAATCTCCAACTGCAGACCAACATACAGTATTTACTACTGTATTTATAGGAATGGAACATTGGGACATACCCATTATCATCTGTAGGTATGCTACAACATATTTATAAAATATTTTTCTTGACTTTCTGCCAATGTTCAATAAGTATTTAAATTTCATCTGATAAAACAACTCTGGTTGCAACAAACTAAACTCTCTTATGAAGTTTTTGGCATTAAAGATATCTTTAAAGTTAGGACCAGATAAAAACAGTTTCATTGACTGAAACAAAGGATAATCCAATGCCACTAAGTCTGGGAAATGTGCTGTCCAACAAAGAATTTCCAATCCCAAATTCAATATAGTTTTGGGAGTCAACAAAGCAGCACGGGAATAAAAGTTTTCATATCATAGTATCTAGTATCCTTATCTTTAATTAGCATTTTCTATTCCAGTGCAGAACTCAAATTTCAAAGGTGATAGATGTAATGGTATAGTGAAGCAGTTTAACCAGGCTTCAGCAGCTTATAAGATATTAAGATTTTGCTGCCTACTCATTTTCAGGTATGGTTGTCTGCTAAGGTGACTTAATAATCCCTGTCAAAGACGCCTGATGAGGCACATTCATGTCTGTGGTTTATACTGCAACTATGCTGAGCAGACATTAGTGGTGTTTTCTGGGAGAGAGCACATAATCTTGCATAATCAACAGTTGAACAATACCAGTACACTCAAACTTTCAGTCATGAAGACTTGAGACTTTGTGCTAGCACAACCATCAACAGTTTCTGAACAGCCAATCAGTGGTACAGTTTCAACTATTTCCAAATAGTGCTGCATAATATGATCATCTTACTAATTGTCTGAAGTCACTTCCTTGACAAATTGACTCTAGTAAGATTTAAATCTGGGTCTTATAGAGAAAATGCTAATATTCTAACCACACACACATGCACTCATTTAATATAGTATGCTTTTTATATATCACTAAATATATGGGCACATGGCTGAGTGGTTAGAATGTTCAGGCTTGAATCTCATTATAGTTGACTTGTCAGTAAGGAGACTTCTTGATGTTATCGGATTAGAGGGGTCAATTCCAGTGTGTGGCCCCTTTGGAAAGTGCCTGAAAAACAATACCATGGGTTGTTCCAAGCCTTGTGAATGAAATTGGGTAGATGGAACCCTTGGGTGCCATCAATAGCTGTGCTAGCACAAAGTCAGAAGTCATCATGGCTGAGGGTTTGAGCATGCTGGCCTTTTTCAAATTGTTGATCATGCTAGATAATGTGCTCTTTCCCAGAAACTGCAACTAAGGTCTGATCAGCATAGTTACAGTATAAACCACAGGTGGATTCTGTGGGTGTTGAATAAACACAGATGTGCCTGAGCAAGCATCTGCAATAAGGATTGGCTAGCCACCCTAGTAGACGGGTATCCTCGAATACAAGTGGCCAGCTATATATGCATAAATATAAATTTTCCTGGAAAAGTTTAATTTTATGTTGATATTTGACATGTTTTAAGATGCAACCATAATTTTTGATATTTTGGATTATTATAGTAGACCCACTTTTCATTTCCAGTGACAATTTTCCACAAAAAATTCCAGTATCTCACAAGTAGTTAAATACAAGTAGAAAATGTTATCTAACAGAATCAGGTAGTCCATGTGGAGCTTACTTCCACCTCCAGGTATTAAGATGGACTTTCATGGAAACTATCTATTTTTTTTATATATGATATGTCCCGGGAAGTGATATATTTAAATGAAGTAGCTAAGTGGTTTTGGCTAATATAATCAAGTAGACTACGGTAGCAGTAATCAACTGGTACACATCGTAATCGCATGTAAGAAGTGTAGATTAATGGCATAGTCCAATGGGCGTCATTATAGACTTAGCTCTCAGACTAAGGCTTTTACTCACCTACATGTCCGTCAGTATTTATGATGGACACCAGCCAATCATATTCCAGTGAGGAGTAACACAAGTGTATGCATATTCCATTATATTAATATACATATATTATATTTTTTATGTAGTTTTTATATCTTTTTAAAATTTTTTGGAAGCTATTTTTGTTGTATTTTGAATCTTGCTCATTTTGCCCAATCATTTAACAATGACTGAATGGTCCCTTCATCTGAAAGAGCATGCAAGTCATCACTTCCCCAACATCAAATGACCTTTTCTTGAACTCTGCACACTATTCATATGTACTGCTTCCAAAAGAACCATCTCCATTGGTTTCATCAATCATCTTCTTCATTTTTCCTACGGTTTTGCCCACTTTGAAAAGGAACAACATCCAATGGTACATGGGTGACTTGTTCATGCCTATTTTTCTTTTTATGCAACACAGGATTAACAAAGGCTGAAAACAACTCTCAGAAACAATTTTCAACTGTGAATTCATATTTCTAATTTTCCAAAAGAAAAAATAGGGTTCTGGTAACTTTTGCAATGTACCTAATAAAACTGCTCTGGGTTTCTTGTTTCAAATTTTACGAGAAATTAAATGAGAAAACTGAAAATGTTTATTTATTTTTATTTTTCTTTGTTCTTGGCAACCTTGCCGACATAACAAGAAACATATCTTGGCTTTTATATACATATTCATCAAACCAATTATTTTTTTAAAAGCACAATTTCTGATTTTGAATTTCATATCAGTTCTTGCTTAGAAACTCTTTGCAATTTTATTTTACATTTTATATACTAATATTCACCCAATAGAATGCCCCAGAGCCACTCAAAGTAGAGAGTTATTGTGTGGCATTGTATGAGTGTAAGAAATGGCAAGTACTAAAGTTCAAGGGCATTGGAGCAATGCAGGAATGACAACAGTTAATCTGTGGTGAGTACAAAATAATAACTCCCTTTACCTGCTTTCTTCAAGTTTAAGCAAATTGAGGAAAAAGATGGAAAGAAATTCACAAGCCTGTGTGAAATTTTCTTTGGCTCAAGGAAAACCTCATTTTCGCAGGAATTAGCCATTGAGCCTAAAAAAAGAAAATAGCAAACGTGTACAAAATACTTTTTGACATAATTTAAATAAAAAAAAATTAGAGAAGAGTTTCTGAAACGTTTCATCTATGTTATGTTCACATGTCCAGCGTTCAGATTTTTGTCAATATCAAATTACTTACTAATTATATTATCGGCACTTGGCATTTCAAAGAAATTTATTTTAACAATGAATGATAGCACAGTATTTCAAATTATTTCTATTTGTTTACTTTTGAATGTAAGCAAACCATATATCTCTTCAGGGAACAATGAACTCACTTACCTTTGTCTTAAAATTTTTTAACATTATTTTGTGTCAGATGATTTAATCTGTTGCATGAACATTTCCTCTTCATGTCAGTTCATTAAAACTACTGACCTTGAAAATTTTAAATCCTTATCTTGTTTTGTTAAAAATAGTCTGTGTGCTTCCTTGTTGTTATCTGCCACCATTAAATTTCTTAGCATTAGTAAACCAATTGTTCATTTTAACCCCAAAATCCCATGCCTCTATAAACCCTAGACCTGAAGAGGTCATGATTGTAGAGATTGGTAAAACATCCTGCCAGAAACAAAACATAGTTCTTACTATAGGGATACAAATGGGATGGGGATGGGATAAATCACTCAATTGTATGTGGCATGGTGGGTCAGATTGTAAAGGTCAGAGGTCAACAAGACTATGTAATAGGGCTTTAAGAATTTGTTATCATGTGAATTTTATTTGTTTTCAAAATTTATAATGAATTTTTATTTGTAATGTTTTTATGAGTTAAGAAGACAATGTACTTCATACAGAAAATTATAATAAAAAATTAATAACAAAATAAGTAGTTTTACTGTGACATTATTACTCATAAATCAAATGCAAACACATAAAACAAAAAAAAGAAAAAAACAATCCCATAAAGCATTCCAAACAAAACTTTTCCATATAAATATTAGAAAACTTTAGTAAAATAACACAGATAGTAAATAATTGTCATCACAGATTTTCTGTCAAAATGAAAAGAAAATGTTTGGATTTATTACCCTATTAACAGGAAGAAAAGAAAACAAGATACCTAGTTATTTAAAAAAAAAGCCAAGATGAAAACTTTAAAAGCAAACAAAAGGGAATGTTTATTTGTCTGTAGATAAGCATTTCAATTAACTTCAGTTTAATTTATAAATCAAAAAGTTCAACACCAAAAACAAGAAAATGGATTTTATTCTATTCAGTTGATGAGAAAGATCTTTCACTGTTTATAGTCTGGATATTTTTTCTCTTTTTTTTTTTAAAAAAAAAATAATGAGTGAATCCTAAAAGAATAGACTTTGTTGGATAATAAATAAATAGTAGTGAAACCTGTCAATCAATAGATTTTCTACATCTTTTTTGAGAGTAAAATGAAAATTTATCAAGTAGAAATAATCAATGTACTAAAGGCAGAAATTAGACTTAAATGGTGATATTCTAATCAGATATATATTTTTTAATTTATTGTGCATATGTGTAAAATTACAAGTGAACACTGAACATTTTTTTATATTCAGCAAGTACAACCACTCATTTGTTTTCAATGTGTCTAAATCACCATGGAAAGAAAATAAACAGGTTTGGTAGATATTGAAAAAGAAGAGGAGACAACTTTAATAGTTATCAGTCTGTATCAATGAAAAAACTATTTATGGAAGAAAAAGTGAATCAAAATAAATGTCTTGAAATTTTTCAAAATATCAAAAAAATTAAACATTTTTCAAAAATGTCTTCAAGTATAAGTAACAATAACAACACAAATGTTATCAAACTATTTCATTAAAAACATAAGGAAAAAATCAATTTTTGGCTAGCCACCTTAAGCTAAGACAACTTTCTTTCAAAAGTACTTATTGACATTATCAATTTTTTATAGTTCAAAGAAATAACGGGTGATATATTTCTAGAATCTTATCCTGATTTTATATGCCTATATAATGGAGAATTTTAGAGAAATTCTTTACATGCAATAGTCTACTGTAATATTTATGTGCTGATTAAAAAAAACTTCAATATTTGGTCATTTGGTTAGATTTTGGGTAATATATCAAGCAAAGGACTTTTCAGCACCCCCTCATGTGAGAATTCAAGAATTCAAATTTCTTTTGAGGCATGATGCATTCTGATAAATTAATTTAAATGTTAACTGAATATTACAATTGGAATAATATCTGTATTCAGTCAGTAATGCTTGCATTAATGCCTGACCTTTTAAAATTAATTTTCAGACAAACCACATGCTGGAACTTTCTAAGACAAATTTTGCATTTAAAAAAAGAAATGGTAAAATTCAATGATTAATCAATATATTTCTTGTAACACAAGGATTAGTCATTTACTAGTAAGCTGAATGATTCACAACAGGGAACTTACCAAGTAACAGTAAATATCAGTGGGCAATAATTAGAAATTCTGAAAATGTGTATTTGTGTATACAGGGTGTAATGGGTAAATTGTTGCCATTTTATATTTTTAATTTTATGCATGTGCATTGTTTGTTTTTTGATTTGGTTGATTGCACAGTATAGTAGGGTCAGTTGGGCACCATCTGTGAGTAGAAGAGAACCATGACACAATTCACTCTGCAAGAAATTTGGAAACTGCATGCTATACTGCTTGGCATTCATGCCGGAAGCACCAATACAAACATTTCCGAGTGTTTGGGTGTCAATTTAAAGACAGTGCAGAGGATTTGGAAAGAGTTGGATGAGTCTAATGGTGATTATGAATATGTTTGGAATGATCACTAATGATGGCAACATTATGCCTACATTCAACTTCCCACAGGACATCAAACCCAACACGGAGGCCTACATCAAGTGCCTTGAGGAAATAGTGTTGCCCTGGATTAATCAGTATATTTCTTGTAACATCTTAAGCTAAGGACTAATACTGGAAGACCCTATGTCTGGCAACAGGACTCTGCACCATGCCACATAAGCAGGAGAACCCAGTCATGGCTCTCAGATATTTTCTACAACAACATCACCTCTTACATCCCACCACCTAAGTCTCCTGACTACAACCCCCTTGATTATTATTTGTTGGGCACAGTTGAGTGAGAGACCAACAAAACTCCTTATAACACCAAAGATGAACTGAAGGCAAGGATTATGGCAGCATTCACCAACAAGGAAACTGACCAGAAGAGTTGCAGGAGATTTCAAAGTCATCTGGTGGCCATTATATTGAATAAAGTTACTCTTTAGTATTTCAAGATATTTTTTGTCTATTTTTGGCAAATATATCTGTTAAAATGAGATGTCAGTTATTTTCATTTTTCCATAATTTAGATGACAATTTATCCATCGCACCGTGTATTTTTGTTTGGAGGATGATGATTTGTGTAAATTTGTTTTCCATTTTTTGAGAAAGAAATTAATCATGCATAAATGACAGTATGTAGCCAAGTGGTTAGAATAATTGTTTTCTGAGCATGAGATCTAGGTTCAAATCTTACCATGGTTAATGTGTCAGGAAGATAACTTTGATGTTATCAGTCTGGGGAGGTGATTCCAGCATTTGGCACCTTTGGAAAATGCCTGAAAACTGCATCACAAGTTGACCCAAGTTTTGCAAGTGAAACTGGGTAGACAGAACTGTTTGGATAGTCATTGATGGTTGTACTAGCACAAAGTCATAAGTCATCATGACCAAGGCTTGGAACATATGGGCATTGTTCAAAATGCTGATCATGACAGATTATGCACTCCCTCCCAGAAACTGTAACCAAAGTTGACTCAGCCTATTTACAGTATAAACTACAGGTAGGATCTGTGGGTGTTGAACAAACACAAATGTGCCTGAATAGGTGATCTGCTACAATGATTGGCTAGATGCCATAACAGACAGATGTACTCAGAAAACAAGAGTAGCCAGCCATATATACATATATATATATATATATATATATTTCGGTAGCTGTACTTCATTTATGTATGTAATGTTTGAAGATCACCCTATTGCTGCTCTAATGCTCTTTTCAGGCAAACTACATTCCTTGGTTCCACCAGTCTAGAACTTTACAGGTAGAACCCGCCATGTACACCAAGTCGACTCATCCTCATCCCCTCCATATTTGATTGGTAAAGAGTTAATTCCTACTCAGACAGCTTCTTCCCTAGAATTGGTGAAATGTGGAACAGACTCCCAAGGGAATGCTTCCCCGATTACTACAATCAGGGATGCATTACTAGATATCAGTTGACGATCTTCAAGTTGAGCGTCAATAGATATCTATTCTACATATCTTCATAATATGCAATCCTTGCTCCCTCCCTATACATTATTACCACATGCCCATTCAGAATCCCTTTACTTTGCATGGCACTTAGGGCTTGGGGGAACAATAGTAAAATAAAAAAGTAACATTAGTTATTTGTTTAAGATTTTTTATTTAATTTTTCTATAATTATCTCGTAATATGCTTGTCCATTTGGATAATGTGTGTTTTAAGAATATTAATTCAAGCAACTCATATATTCATTACATAATCACTACATCATCACACCAGCTATCCTGCAATAAATGACATATCAACAAGTAATGCAATAAGAATGCACCAGAAATCCAACAAATTCTTATCAATATCACAAAAATACTCTACCACATGAACTGTAAAAAACCAGGATAAATACTAAAAGAAAGAAAATGTAACATTGGAAAACTAACACAATGGTAATATTAGCAGTCAGTGGTTATCAAAATATCAGTTAAAATTTAACAAATCTTTCATTTAAAATAATTTTTCATGAAAATTCACTGACTGTTATTACTCTTTTGACTATTGATGAAGGTGTAGTGGTTGAAATACTATTGTTGTTTATTTCCAACGGGATCATCAATCTTGTAGTGACGGTGTTATCGTTGTTGTTGTGATAGTGTTAAAGATATTTAACTTTGGCTAGGAAAGGTGGGATTAAGAACAATGCGTGGATGCAATGCAATTTATATTTGACGTAAATAGCACGTAGTATAAAATACAAAACTGAACGGAATGATTTCAAAACATAACAATTAAATTTATTAGTGTTTGACACATGCATACGAACTGAAAAGGTAGGACAGAGTCGTGTCCCTTTGATTAGGTATTAGTTGTACCTGAGTTCATATTAAGAAAGTTTGGAATTGTGAGTTGTAAAGTTCAGTAGAGATTTCTGAGTTTGTACTTGTGTGGATGTTGGTAATTGTCTTTAACGTTTGGCTAGCAATGACTAAGACGGGAGTTCTTGAAGGTTACATCTTGGCACTTGGTAGCAAGGAATGAAATGTGCGAGAGAGATGAATGAAAAGAAAGCTACTACTCAGAGAGTTCACACGTGTTCGGTTTATATAATGGTCATGAGGCTCCCAGCATATGAGCGGGAAAACAGATTGGTCGTGTGCAGGCGGTTTGATTGGTTGGAACTGACCAATCAGCAAGCTAGATTGGAGGTGATTGACCAATAAATACTTGTTGATTTTTGTATGAAAGTAGAATGTTACTTACCAGATAGGAATAGTGCATTTCCTAAAAAGAGGTAAGGCTGGTTTGTTGTGGAAGATCCCACAAAGGCTTCCTTCCTAACCTTTTGTTTGAAGTAATGAGGTATGTCAACATCTTCCTTATATCATTATTTTCTCTTGAAGTTACATGTACAGTTGTATGCAATTGGGTTTGCATATTTCTGAACAGGTTTGGTTAAGTGGAAAAATGAAATAAAATCAATAAATAATAAGAAAGAATACAAAAATAAAGAAATACATTTTCCCATGATGCTAGTAATAAAGAAACTGGAAATTTTATTACCCCACTTGGCTTTGACAAATGCCTATTAGGTGCTGCTGTTTAAATTCTCTAAAAAGACAAACATTACCTTTCTCTTTCTCTCCCTTGTTCCACAATGTATCAGGTTGACTGATGATTGTACTATTTTCCACTATACAACATAAAGTATTCACACCTCTTCCAAAACCTCCTCTTTTTAAGTAAGACAAATTTTACTTTGGTTGTTCCAACTCATCACAAGGATAACTTGAACTCAACCATTATAACTACTTATGAAGTAAGTACAAACTTTGGTTGTTCCAACTCAGCACAAGGCTGATTTAAGCTTGACCATTATAACCATTCTTATCTTTACTTCTGAATCAGAAAAAGAAAACGGACATACCCAAGAGACATTGAGAATTTTGTTTTCCTACAGTTTCCACATTACAAAAGAATAAAACAGTCCATAGTAGGAAATTAAGTTTGTCTTGCTTCTTCATTAACTGTTTATATATGAACACACACACACCTACCATAAACCAAACACCCATATTTGAGGCTATTTAAGACAAACCTCTGCCCAAAAATATATAAATTGGACAATTGACAATTCATTTAGGTCTGAATACCAAAAACTGACGTTCAAAATTAAATAAAACTAACACACAAAATGTAGTCAGTATTTAAGTTCTAAATTTTCTATGGCACATGTTAGTATGTCAGTGAATAAGTAAATTAAAAGAAACATTTATTTTACAAATCAAATATATATATGCCCTAAAATATTCTCCTTCCTCGTCAATATATTTAATTCTCTTATGAATATTAATTAGATTAAGTGAGCATTATACAATGACAGTTTCAGATCAGAATTTATCCTATAACTATATATAAGGCTAGGAATCCAACCTTGTAAAACAGAATCATTAAAAGGAATGGAAGTTAATAAATCCTACCTTTTAATACCATGATTAGCATAGAACTTCCAATTTTATGGCATTGAAATATCTTATGAGAATTTCCATTATTGCAGTTCTCTGGCTCAGTTGTAAATGATGAAAAATTATACTATATGTTGAGATGAGGTATTATGATTACTTACATTATTTACATTATTCAGATTGTTATCCTCATCTTTGTTGCCATTGTACACTTCAGCCTTCTTCAGGTGATTGGAATTGTAAATCGAACCCTTTATTTTATCCACCGGGGTAGATTGTTCTAGTTCCACGTGCCATGCCTTTTCCGGATGTCTCAGTTATTTCCCTGTAACTCAGCTCTCCAAGTTTGGTTCACCACTGCTGTGGCCTGGCATTGAACTCACAACTCTTTGAGTCTAGTCACTGGATCTAACCAATGTCTTTATTTACTGGGCCATGTTTCTTTGAGGACACCTGGCCCAGTAGTAACTACAGTTAATTGGTTAATTAAAAAAAGATTTTTATGAAGTTAATTTTGCCTTTCACTTCTTTTTAAGCTTAATCTTCTCTTGCACTTCTTTCTAAGGTTAATCTTCTCTTGCACTTCTTTTTAAGCTTAATCTTCTCTTGCCTTACACTTCTTTTTAAGCTTAATCTTCTCTTGCCTTACACTTCTTTTTAAGCTTAATCTTCTCTTGCCTTACACTTCTTTTTAAGCTTAATCTTCTCTTGCCTTACACTTCTTTTTAAGCTTAATCTTCTCTTGCCTTACACTTCTTTTTAAGCTTAATCTTCTCTTGCCTTACACTTCTTTCTTGGTCAGTTGGTACTTGATCTCTTGCATTTTTCAGTAGTTGCATTGTGGAAGAACTGAATACTAACGAAATAGAATATTCTCATTTGTTTGAAGTTTTGTTTGAAGGTTTTTAATTGCCCTTGAATAGCTGAGACTTTCTCTACTATAAATGGAGTGAAATTTACAATTAGAATCAAGTACATATAATATTGAAACTTGTCTATAAGCAACACAACACTTATTGCAAATCATGTAGCAGTTTAAGAAGCATTATCTGCATTCTAGAATGTTACATGCAAGCATATTAACATTTTGTTTTTTAGGAGCCAAGACAGATATTACTATGATACACACTGATCTGTTTACACTTCTTCCTAATTATCAAATTCACTGTTTAGAACCAATTCTTTTTTATTATTTTTCACCTTTATGTTAATGTTAATTCTTAGTTGTTTTTTTTTCATTGTAACCTTTATTTCTGACAGCTGATATGACCATAAAAGGAAAATAAATCAAACCATGACCTGATCCTTTATTTTCTGATCCTGTCTTGTTTGAATAAAATTTACAAAAGCTAAGATAAAAGTAAAAAAAATTAATAATTGATAAGAAGAAATAAAATAAAATAATACTGTTACTACTAATATTACTAGTTCAAAAAAATAAAATTAAAAATAAATATGGCAGAGAAAGAAAAGGTTCTGCAAAAAACATCAAGTTCTCATAGGTCAACAGTTAAAATAACTGTTGAATTCCATTAATCTTACCTAAGACAAAACGGATATGATATAGTCTCACTAGTGCTTATATCTAATGATATGATATAGTCTCACTAGTGCTTATATCTAATTTCCAATCCAGCAGCAAAGATGAAAGTAAATAATTAGTCAAAAAATAGTAATAATGGCTAACGATGCTTCATCTAATAAAAAATAAAGATGAAAGTAAATACTAGTCAAAAATTAATAATAATGATTGACAATGCTTCATCTAATAAAAAATGAAGATAAAAGTAAATATTAGTCAAAAATTAATAATAATGACTGATATTGATTCATGTAATAAAAAAATTAAGATGAAAATAAATACTCACTTGCTATGTAATACCTATCTTGTACAAAAGTGTGGGAACCACTCATGATAGAGGGTTAGGTTAAGAGCAGTTTATGCAAATAGGAAGTGAAGATGTTTAACTCAAGACTTGAACAGTTTAAGATTGTTGTGTAAACACCCTCTTGCAAGTCAGTTCCACAGAGCAGCAGCTCAAGGAACAAATTTAGTATAGGCAATAAGGAAATTGAATACAACTAAGGGTAGTTTTGCTTAACACCACAAGTTGCTGCAAAACCAAAATATTAACCTAATAAATTGCATCATCCTCTTCAATAAGTCTCAGGTCAAGATTTTCATATAGATGTCATGTATGGCACTGAACCCATTTAAAAGTGTATTAACTGTCAAGTTATATACACCTGCTTTCTAAGATCAGTGATTTGTTTCAAACAAATGGAACCTGTAGATATTATTTCTTTGAAAGTCATTTACTGGTGTTATAGTATCACAAAGAACTGCACCAAATAAAACAGAAACATATCACTTGAGGACTTTCAACAGCAGAAATCTAAAATGGATAACACATTTAATTTGAAGAGAAAATAATGACATAATCAAGATGTTGACATTCTATACTACTTTTTCTGAAAAATTATTTTTTATAGAAAGAGTTTATAGAATTCTAATGAGAGTGGTACTGACTGTTCAGTCATTGATTGCTAAATTTCTCCTTATAAGGAAACGGCTAATATTACCATTCAACAAATGAAGACAGTCTACTATATTTATTTGTCTCTCTCAAAAGCAAAACCAGAATAAGAAGTAAATACATTACATCCAGTGACAGATAGGTAGCTGATATTATATATTGGATAATTTTCAGAACATAGTAATCCAAACAAATATTCCTGATACTCCTAAATATTTAAGCTAGTATCATGGTCAGGATCCTTCTTCTTGGTTTGTTTCTCAGAAAAAGATTGAGCTTATCAAAAATAGAAGCACTTTGTTCAAATTGTCTGGATATGACAACTTTGTCCCTTCCCTGTAGCTTGATATATGCCAGGGTCTTCAACCCACACTGAGCCAAATGACACAGAGATAATTGCTTTCAATACTGAATATATGGTCATCTACAGCATAAGATCTTATATGGTCTTCTCATTGTCATGCAAAACCATATTTAGCTTCAGAGACATGTGGCTATTTATCTAGTCCTTAACCATTACTGTCACCATTTAGACTATATACTTTTATTCAGGTCATTTGTATGTAGCATCATGATAATTGCATTGATATTAAAACCTTCAAACCACAACATTATAAATGCAGACTTACATTCTTATTCTGACCTCTACTCAAACATGGATTGTGAAGAAAAGCAGATTACTCGATGAGAAAAGACTAAATTTATATAGACTGTATTATGTTATTTACACCTATCCCTCATAGACTAGACATAATCTACATTTTATGATGCAAAATTCAATTCCATTAAAGTTAAGACATTACTGTCTTACAATCTTTCTAAAGATATAAATATATTTTTTTAATGATATGTCTCTTTACATCTGTTATAGAATAGCTATGGATGATAATAGGTATGTCCCCATTCCCATAAATACAGTAGTGAATACTGTATGTTGGTCTACAATTGGAGATTCACTGTGAAATTCACTTGACTCCCTTCTAGCAGTTCCTGTTGTAACCTAGGGAAGGTTACTGAATAGAATAATGACATGAAGGTTGGTGACGAACGATAATACTTAGGACAAGAACAGCACACATAAGATTCACCAGTGTCGCGTAGAAGAACTAGTCCACTGGCAAATCTTATATCTGTTGTTCCTGTTCTAAGTATTATCATTCATTACCAACCTTCATTTGATTATTCTGTTCAGTAACCTTCCCTACAACAAAGATTAGCCAAAATTACAATAACATCATAAGTGATCCTGCTTCTTCATAGATTGTTTTTTTCTTTATCTCTGAGCTACAATGACATCTTGGGAAAGATAACTGATTGATTTCCTGTTGTCTTCTTTACAGCTTTCAATATAGAATTGTCTTTCTCTTAAACTGGCTGACACCTAAGACAAGAGCAATCAGTATCCCCTGTTGTTTAACCCATAGCGAGGGGAAGAAGTGGATTCAGTCTTTTCTAAAGGGAATTACATCAAACCCAAATTAACACACCTTCTAGAATATTTTAGATAGACTAAAGAAAATGATGGATGAAAGGACTCTACAAACAATTGACATGTATTTTGTGAGATTCTGACATTTTTTACTGACCTATTTGGTTTTTTGTATTTTTACAGTTAGTTTCTTCCTCCATAAGGCCCAGAGGCCACTCGTAAAGGGTTATGTTTAGGGGTCATTTATTTGGAATTCACTTGGAAGATAATGGTTAACTTTAGACTTGAACAGGTTAAGATTGTAGTGATCAGGGGAAACATCGTGTTGTAAGTCTGTTCTATAGGACAGTGGTTTGTGAGGAGAAGCTGTTCAAGCAGAACTTATTTCTTGCCAGTGGAGCACAGAGGGAATGTGGGTGGTTTGCTACAATGTAAGGGGCATGGTGGGTCCTAGCCGTGATGGTTAGAACAGGCAGAATCAAGAAATGTAGTTCGACTGAACACTTTCCATGGAAGTAGCGATAGAGCAATGAGAGAGTCATCACATCCTGCCTGTGAGACAGAGGTTGGAGGGTCCAAAATAATTCTTCAATATGAACTTGGAAATGCTTTTTAACTCTATCAAGACTGGAAAGTGAGGAAAGCAACATAGAATTTGATTTTTATCTGATGATGAATGTGACATTTAATCTGTAGCTTGTTAACCATATCTGACAGACTCCCATGGATATAAGATTCAAGTTCAAAACTAAGAAGATTATTATTTTCCTTGCTTATTTACAGTTATAGAATGTAAAAATGATTTTGGTGTTGCAATAAAATCTAATAAAAGAAATTAGTAAAAAAACTAATAAGGAAAATACTATTTTTCTTCAATGTTAATAGAAATAATATTTATATTGTCTGATACTGCAGCAGACTGTGAACTCACTAGACATTTCTTGAAGAATTTCAATCATTATAGATTTTTATTATTAATACAATGTTGGAAATGGTCATTCTGCTCGGGATGGGTGTCTTAATAAAGAGTTACTACTTGGTGAAAAAGATTCCTGGGAGAATGCTTCCTTGACTACTACAATCTTACCCTCTTCTAGATCATCTAAGCTTAGGGTCAGCCATTATCTATCCTCCATTTCCTCATAATATGCCCTTCTTGATCTCTCCTTGTAAGCCCTTACAACAATTTCATTTACTAAGCCTCTTTCTTGGATCTTGTATTGGGTAAACAGTAGTAAAAAACAAAAGTTCCTTGCTGCATTCTTCTGCATCACTTATTATGATTATGACTCTCCACAGCTTCCTATCAATTATTGATATTAGTAATGATGTTCTCTCTCTTTGTCTTGATGGAAATTGTTCATCCATCCATCTCTTATCTTCTGTGCATCATTTAGCTTTTAAATTTTCCAAACCTTCCTTCCTCATTCTACACCCTGAAAATTTCTGCTGTTTCTTTCTGATTGCCAGCAATAGATTCTTTTCCTTAAAACTTCCTCATTTGTCATATATTCTGTCTGTGGTATATGCAATGTTTATCAGTAGAATTTCATCTCAGTTGTTTCATCTCTTATTTTACCATTAGACAATTGCATAAATATTCTAGAAACTGCACAGTATTGGAAAACAAATGGAACAAAATCAAATCAGAGAGGATTCAATCCTAAGAATTCAAGAAATTAGCTGTTATTTTTTAGCACGTTAAAAGATTATGACATGAAAAATAATAGACAACATAAAGGAAAAATAAAGAAGGTATAACAATTGTAAAAAAAAAGAAAAATTGAAAACTAGAATTTAATTTTAAGTGATTTTTAATCAATTCATTTGAAGAAAGGCAATAAAGCCACTAAGATGCAAGTAAAAAAAAAAAAGTGAAACTAAAATTCCGTTTTTATGCATTTTTTTTAATCATTTCACCCCAAGCAAGCCAATAAAGCTACTACATTCCAAGGGATTACTGAGTGTTAGAGAATATGAGAAAAAAAACACTATTAAGGAGAGAGAACAATAAAACAATTGACATTGCATTTAATTTTTTTGAAGATCAAAATTGGCTGAAATATATCATCTGAGTTGTATATAACTGGAATATTAAAGCAGGCTTTGGTTTTAATTCTCTCATTCTCATTAACAAATAAGATTTCATCATCATATATTATGATAAAGATAAAATTTGCAACATGCCCATGACATTTTTCACTGGGTCATACACACAATTCAAGTTTCATTCTCGCAATGATGAAACAAAAAAAATCAATTTAAAAATAGCATTCAACTAAAAGGACTGCTTAATAAAAGGCAGGTAACTTAACGCCCCATAATTTCTAATTCATCAATTCCTGCACGAGTTTGGAATATTTGTGTTTCTTGTTTTTTCTAACATCAAGGACACAGCATAAAGTTCTTGCTAATTATTTTGTTCAAAAGCAAATTGGCTGTTTTTAAAAGTTATGGAAAAAGGTTTTCAATCCTGAAACTGACAAATGTACAGAATAGCTTTTTGGTTTTAGCAAGTCATGTTTGGTTCAAGATGACATTTTTAAACCACCCACCATGCAATCCAATATATAAGCCAAGGAAGTAAACAACATTTTGATCTCCAGCATTGCTAATGATTTTCAGAAATCGATTTAAGGTAACGCATCTGTCTATATCGCTGAGATGAGGTATTATGATTACTTGCCTTATTTACATTATTCGAACTGTTATCCTCATCTTTATTGCCATATTCATGTTTCAGCTTTTGTACACACCAGCCTTCTTCAGGCGATTGGAATTTCAAACTAAACTCTTTTTTTCATCCACTGGGTAGAAGCATGGCATGTGGAACTAGAACAATCTACCCCAACGGATGAAATAAAGTGTTCAGTTCAAAATTCCAAGAAGAAGGTCGAAGCATACAATGGCTGAAACATTGTTAATATGGCAATGAAGATAAGGATAAAAACCTGAATAATGTGAATAATGCAAGTAGGGTAAGGCTAGAAGAAATTATGTAATTGACATAAAAGTACTTAAAAAGAATTCACATTAAATAATTATGTAAATTAGTATGAACTTTAAATAAACAGAATTTATGAGAGGATTTCATTTTAGGTCATATATTTATGTTCATATTTTTATAAATTTTTATAAAGATCAAGTAGTTTATTACTTAACTGCTTGGAAACTAATAAAATCAAAATTCTTGGACCAACTAGAAATTGTTTTAAATAATAGTCTAGTTTTTTAAATAATTGTATTTTTCTCTGGCTTCCTCATTTTGACCTTAAGTTCAGATGATAGCCAAAACAAATGAAGTTCTTTTTGATTGTTTAAAACTAGCAGATAGAAAGTGTTTCCAAAGAGTACATTTTTACATGTCAAAGAGCTCAGACATGGTTATTTTGTGTCTCAGGAAACTTGCTACCCAGTGGGGCTGATATAGCAGTCCCACTCGCTAGTTAAAAATGTACATGTCAACATGTTAATAAAATAAGTTTTCTAAGTCCCTTTGTTGATGTTTCATTTTACCTCTTAACAAACCAATTAGCAATTACCTGACTGGAAGATGACAGAAAGAAGAAAGCAATATTTGAGTGACTCAAGACCATCACCCCCAAGATTACCCCCCAGCAAGAAGTGGGTGTACAATAATTGTACAAATAGCTTAAAAAATGCTGACATACTTTGTAAACAAATGTGACTGAATTCATGTTTAGAGACTTTTGCAGTAATTCTGATAGATCGAAGATTCTTGGACCAAATGGCAATTGTCAGCATCATTTTAGATCATTTTATACAAAGTAAAATTAAACCATTTGAACCTATTTTTTTTTTGTACATGTACAAAACCCACAATTCTCTCCGTTTATTTGGGAAGGATATTAGAATAATTCAACCTATTACCACTTGTATCTGGAAGAACCTGAAGCTGAAAACTCATTTTGGGGATGGCCATTTACAATGCCTGCATCGTCAACACCCTGTTGTATAGCAGTGAAGCAAGGACAACATATGCTAAAAGAGATTGAATGAGGAACAGTTTCTATATGTGCTGCCTTTGCTGCATCCTCAGGATCAAGTGGAGCAACAAAGTACCCAACATCCGGGTGTTTGCACATGCTGGCCTATCCACCATGGGCATGCTGCTCAGACAATGCAGGCTTCACTGGCTTGGTCATGTGCACCAGATGGAAGATGGCCATATATCAAAGAATATTCTGTACAGCAAACTAACTTCTGGCAAGAGATCTAATGACCACACAAAACTCTGGACATTAACAGAGAGAATTTGGAAGATGCAGCAGATGACTCCAACAGAATGTGCTGAGTGAAAAAGATGAATGTGAGCAAAGATGTGAATATTCCACCTGTCATCACCATCAGCAACTATGAACTTGATGTCATCCACAAGTTCACATACCTTGGGTCCATCATCAACAATATACTTTCTGTAACAACCCTAGTCTGACATCACTCATGGCTGACAACTCTTATGCCTGCATTGTCAATACTCTGTTGTATAGCAGTGAAGCAAGGACAACATATGCCAAAAGAGATTGAATGATGAACAGTTTCCATATGTGGTCATGTGTGTTGGAAGGAAGATGGCCCTATCTCAAAGGACATCTTGTACTGCACACTAGCCTCTGGAAAGAGATCTCTTGGCTGCCATGTCATACACGACACAAATGAATGTAAATAAATGAAGTTAAGGAGAGTTAGCATCGTGTCATTAACTAATTACAAGTTTGTCTTCGTTATTTATTTTTCTCTGTTATCTTGAAAACACAAAATACAACAGCCCCGCCCACAGCTGTGCTACAAAAATGCCAACAAGCACAATATGAAAGCTCTGGACATTAACACTAAGGACTGGAAAAATAGAGTAACTGATCACAACAGATAGCATAGTGTGCTCAGTTTAAGGAACAAGAATATGCAGATCTTAGCTGAGATAAAGACAACAAGGCAGAAAACATGCACCGTGCTAATCCTATCATGAGCTAACATGATTTACACCATGACACATCATCCATATTTCACATCAACTGATGGGAGCCTACTGAAGATGCCTTTGCAAATACATCCATTACGTGATTGTTTTTATTACTTAATTTCTGTTTTAACCTGCTGAACCCTGTGACCTAACCACTTGTTGATACCCTTGTTATATTAAGTGTATGGTGGCAGAACAAAGAAACGATGGAGGTCTAAGAAATAAATACAAAACATTGTAAATTAGTGTAAATATCTCTTGTTGAAACAAAGAGATAAGTAGAATTGTAAAAGTCGCATAGGAGAGGGATGGGGAGTTGTGACTTACTGCGTGACAAGTATCCTGTCTGTTGTGCCCTCTGATTGACAAAGAGGGTTCTTTGATGGGCTTTTATGTACTTTTCTTAGGCTCAGACTGGGTCGAATTTTTATTTTGCTTCTTTAGGTAAGAGTGAGTGCTATTGGGTGGAAATTCTGTATTGTATTTTTCTTTGAGTGTGTAAGTAAAGTTGACGGAATTTTTAGTTCAGTCTTGGGTTTAAGAGCATTCGCATCTGGCCAGTGATGGAAATTTGTGTAACATGAATCAGAAGAAGATCTGGTTTTAGGAAGATTATAACACCCCTAATCTGGATATTTTAGAAGTACTTTTATAACAGGACACATCTGCATTGAAAAGCTTATACAAAGTTGCTCAAAGGAACAACCTTATTCTACGTAAACTTTAGGCTGCAGATGTTTTTATTTATTTTGGCAATTAAGATTCTATAGCATTGTACTCGTTAACCAATACTCCACTCTGTTTGCATTCTTTAAAGTGCATGGTACACTGAAGCTGCTGTCAAGCATTTATATCTTAGAACAATTAATGTTTGAAGTTTTATTATGAAACTAAATGATAAATAGAAGACCTAACATTTTAAAGAATGTAGATAGAAGTTTTTTTGTTTTTTTTTTTAGGCTGGCATCAAAAATGTTTGATTCTGTTTTAGTTTCCTACTTTCTTTTGTTTATTTAAAGATATTGTCTTTAAATTCTCTCCGTTTAAATCAGTGCACTTCACTCCTTTGTCGACATTGTACATCTCGTTTATTTCATTAATGGTTGTCCCATTCAACCAAAGCTGTAGAAGGGAAAACAAAGGAAGCTTTTTGTTAATCAGCTTTATTCAACTTGTCTGTTAAACAGAAATGTGCAAGTAAACTTTCAATATTGATAAACATAAACTGCTTGGAAAGAAGGAACAAACCCACAACACTCCTGACAAAAAGGATTCTCTAATGAGGACATCATGAACAATATATTTTCAGTTCCAGGAGTTTTGTGGGTGGGTGTGGAATCTGACATTTTTGTTCTGCATTCTGATGAGTTAATCAAACTGACTGAAAGATTTCTTGGTATTACTGATGTTGATCTCATCCCTCATATATATATATATATATATATATATATATATAAAAAAAAATTTATAACATAAATATGTTATAAAATCACTACAAAAATAGCCATTTTGTTTCAACACCAATTATATACTTGTGTATATATATATATATATATATATATATATATATATATATATGTCATCCACAGACAGACTGTTTTACTGTATCACAGCTCATCAGTGTGGCTAGCAAGTGAACATTGAAGTCAACACTCAGAGGCAACAGACTGTTTTATGCTAAACACAATCATCAAGCCACATGTGTTATGTTTTTTTTGACTGTATATACATATATGTTCAGTGGTGCATTGTAGGTAGTCTGTTGCATTGTTGTTAACTATTCTAACTGTTATTTTAGCAGGAGTGGTTTGTTAATGAACTTTATTTATTTGGATTAATAATTTATTTTGCCTGATGATTGTGTTTAGCAGGAAACAGTCTGTCACCTCTGAGTGTTGACTTCAATGTTCACTTTTATAAAGTGAAAAAGTGATAAAGTCTATATGGTCTATCTCTGATATTGAACACTTTATCCCATAAATATAGCATACCTTAAAATATATATATATATATATATATATATATATATATATATATATATATATATACACAATGGGGTGCTAAAAATTGATTATTGGGCTTATCAACCATAATGTTTGATATTATTCCATTTTATTTAAAACAAGAAAAATATTTTTAGATTGTAATAATTTGGGGGTAGATAATAAAGGTTTTATTGATTGAAGTCTTACTAAATAACCCATAGCTGGGAGGAGAAGTGGATTCATACCTTACCCAAAGGTATTTGTGTGTAAGTGAATATAACAAACCCAATCGGAATTGGAACTTGGTTCTCTGATAAACAATACCAATCCATTACCCATTACACCACTGGCACATCCAAATATCTGAGCTTACAACACCTGGTATTTCCAAGTGGTCACTAAGCTTAACTTAAGGGATTGTCCAGGAATTTGTGTTTCAACATGATGTGGCTCTAAGGGTGTTGTAAAGCTATAATACTGGCCAAAAAGCTCTTAAAAATAAATGCCTGGTCATTGAGGTTATAGTGGAGGGTAAACATTCTAGCTGTAAAAGACACTGCTGGCTTTGTTCCTGAAAACCCAATGACCATTGAGATATCACAAGAAAAATGACAGCCCCTACAAAATAATGCAAATTACAAAGAAGAAGATACAATAAAAAGGTTTCAGTGAGGTCAAACCCAGTTAAAAGGGTATATTTACCATGATGGTATAAAATGTTTACAAGAAGACAACGGAGGAAAGATTGGTAAACTTGGTGATAGGTATAGGAATTACTAGTCCCACACACACACCATACTCAAAACAAATTTTAAAACAAACACAAATATACAAATGGCCATTATTGAGATGACTCTCACTTGCCATAGATGTCTACAACTATGTCCATATATAGGCTATAAGAGAAGCCAGAGAGAGCAGAGAGACTTCACACACTAAACATAGAGGTTACCTGCAGAACAGCTGACTGCTTGTCCAACCATTAGGCTATGAAAACAACCTCCAGTGAACACAGAAAGAGAATGATTCCACTATCAACGTGACAAGCCCAAACCAATAGCCAACAAGCAGTCAGCTGGGTTAAGCATATTCCTTTTTTGTTCTCTACTTTCACACCTCATACACTGTACATTCAAACACTACATTAAACAACTTACCAGAGACATTTTCATCTCTTGTAAATGAAAATAAATCTTTTGTCATTTCTCCAAACCAGTGTCTAATTTGTTTCTTTACTCCAACCCACTTTCCCTGTCCAGATTGCATTCAGTGTTCATGAAATACCATGTGTCTTAACAATTTAACAATCTAGCAGTTTATTTTCACTCATTTTGAATATTAAGGTGCATTGCTTTTACAAATTAAGCATTGTTTAAAATTTGGATTTTCAGACACACAGATTTTACTGATATTTTATCTTGGATCTTTGTTTTCTTTTGCAGAATTCTTTATAAAAGATTAAAAATTATACGACCTCCAACTGCAGTAGCAAGATATAAAATGGTACGGCACCAAAAAAGAAAACCAGCATCTTGGAAAAAACGGTAGGTGAATTTAAGAGAAAATATTTATTTAAATAACTTATTGTTTATGTGAAAAGCATCAGAAAAGTTCAGCAGCAAGTAAAATGAATGTTCAAAAGTATGGAACACTCTAAGTGATTGATGTAATCTGGAGAATAGAAGAAGGTTTAAAACAATGCCTTTTTTATGTTATAAAATTGCAGATGTAATAGAGAGGAGTTACAATTATCGGTTTATTATATTAGTTTGAGTTCTCAGCCTTCTACCATATTATTCTCCATAATAAACTACTTCGTACTTTCTATATGTATGTCAACTTTTCCTATTCATGACACAACAAAAATAAAGAAGAAGTTTTAATGCAAATGCAATACAGAGGATTACTATGCAGTGAGTTTAGGCCATAACATAGATGATTGGCTGGAGAGAAGATAGTAGCAGCAGTAGTTGATGCATACCTTTAAAAACCAAACCTTTCAAAAAGAGTGTCTTTTGTTGTTGTACTGATACAGAAGGGGATTATCTCTCTTTGGTGGAGATAAGTCACATAGGTTATATTATGGCTGCTTAGTGACGTCACTTCATACAGTGACGAGCTTAGCCACTCATCCAATTTGTTTACAGCAACCAAACCAAGTGGATGCTTTTTATAGCCTGGGCCAAATGGCCCAGGCTGAGAGTAAATCTGCCTCTTCCAGTGAAGGCTACAGCTAACAAGTCCATGATGCCATTTATTTTTGGGAATATATCTTTCTCAAATATAGAAAGAACCTCCAGCTCACAGTCCTCAATTTGGGATAACTCAAGCCTGACCATTTCCCCTTCATGGTATATGTCCTCATCTGGGACATAGTAGAGGAATACTGCCTGTTTGAATCGGAAGTTCTAAACATGGCTTCTCCAGACACAGGAGTATCTCCATATTATATGTAAGACCCTTCTTTTTTGTTTCTCCTTACACTCTGCTCACTGATATTATTCTCTACATGGGACAAGTGTATATATAGTTTTATGCATGTCTTAGTGGTATAAGAAAAACTCTCTTAGAACAAAAGATTTTTCTCATTTCTTTTACCAATTCCATTTTGTCCATGAAATATGGTGTTGTTATATCATGGATATAATAATGCCTCTGACTGGTGAAATATAAATTGGAGAATAAATATTTCTACCATAGCTCTCTTCTGTTGCATTGTTTTCTTTTCCTATACACAATGTTATAAACCCTAATAGGAAAAGCACTTCTCCAATTGGTCAGAAAGTTATACATTTCTTTGTTCAGAAACATAGAAATTTGGATTGGGACTTTACTGTTAATGAAAGGCATACATTTTCAACAGTTAAATATTTATTTTTCTATTTATAAAATTTCAACTTCTTGTCTGTTTTCATTCTGTATTGTTTTGGTGTATATATATATATATATATATGTATATATATATATGCAAGTTTCATTAAATATGACAGACAAGGTGTTTTGATTAAGACTTTTATATAATTTTTCTTGTCATCTTATAATTATTTTTGTTTTCAGTAGATCAATTTATATAAAAACTGTCCAAATGAGCATTTTTAGCTATACATTTAGCTATTTTCAAGGTTGAAATATATTAATTGTTAACTAGAAATAAATTGTTGTATGTATGTATTTATATCATGTTTCATTTTCAAAACACAGTTAAAAAACAACACTCAATAATATCAACTATGAACATGGAGACAGTATCTTGACTGTGAAACATGATATAAATACATACATACAACAACCTGTTTCTAGTTAACAGTTAATATATTTCAACCTTGAAAATGGCTAAATTAATAAAGGAAGAAAGTACAATAAAAGGGTTTCAGTAAAGTATAAAATGTGAATGTTATTAACAGTTCTTGCGATTTGTTTAAGTTCATGACAGAATCCATTTGTGAGTTCAGAGTCTTCAATGTAAAGCATTGTTTTGAGAACAGTACTTGTTTTCTGTCATGGAATTGACTATTTTATTACAATAGTTGGGGTGAAAATAAGACTTAATTCTGTCCTGAAAATTAAACTTTAGTTGCCAAGATTTCGTCAAGGAGGGTGTTTCTTTATGTCTCAGTCAGGTTTTCAGATGTTTTGGAAGGTGTCACGTCACTTACTCCTCTGTGTCATGTCTCCTTACACATCCATATTGGTCCTTTGTTTATATTTGATATTTATTTCTGTACTGGGCCTACTGAGTAGCCTAGCCAATTTCATTGGATATTTGATTTACCAGTGTTCTGTCTAGAAGTTTTACTTCATTCAACATTGTGAAGATGAAGAAATTAGTTTGAATGTAAATAATAATTACTCATCCCAGAAACTCAGACAAAAATGATCAACTTCTCTTGGTAAATTGTTCCAAGTTATTGTCAGCATACATTTCAAAAGATATACAAAAAAAAATGTGCTTATGAAAAAGAAAAGAAACAAAACTGAATACAAAAGCTGAAAAATATTGAAAATCATCTTTATAGCTGATTAAAGTGACAAATCATTTTGTCCTTTTTTTTTATTAGTAATAACTAGTTTATGTTTTGTTGTTAAAAATGAAACTTTAAATTGCAAAAGTCAACAAGAAACTCGGGGAAAAAAACTGATAGATTCTGGCAATTTGAAGTGAATAAATATAGTTTTTTGTTTTTGTTTTGAGTTAATTTTCTAATGAAAATATAAAGTATTAAAGAAAAGACAAACTTAGTTAAAATAAATCATACTTTGGTAAATATCTTTAAAGTACGAATGAGGTGACAATTCTTGTTCTTACAAAAGAATGAATAATAAATATAAAGGAAAAATAATTTTTGTATGTGTATATTGAAATTCAAGGAATTTAGCAAAACATGAACAAAATTATAAAACAAACTCTTCACCTGTTTCAAAATATTGTATTCTTTATTAACCAGGAGAAATACTTAGCAAATATATGATACTTGAATCACCTGCTTTAGAACTTGTTCTTTCAAAAATTGACATTATTCAAAATGTTATTGTTTAATAGCATTTAGAGTCAAAACATTTTGGTTAGATGACTTGTATTTGGAAGACATTTTCAATAATTTTCCAGTAAAAAATAATGTATCTAAAAAATATTTAAGTAGAAAACACAGTTTGAAATTTATTTTACTGCTGTCCAATCATCATGATAATGATCAGTTTGAGAGAAAACAGTGGTTTAACTCATCTAATTCTAACCATATCCTTTACATTTTTGTATCCTTCCTGATGAAGGCTTCAGTAAAGTGTCTTATTGAAACTCCACAATTAAAATGTGACTTATTTTTAACAAACCAATTAGTCTCTCTCTTTGGACTAGTACTCACAATATTCCAGGTACACCCCAAGGGTCTTTCCTCATTCTTATTTTAAAGAGCTATTTGAACTGCTAGGTAAGCTTTATTTATTTGTGAAAGCATATTAGAATAATCCAGAACTTATACTGGAAGTACATACATTTAGAAAATGAAATCAGTAAATTATCAAAAATAGAAAGGCGCATAAGACGAGAATCTGTCATCTCAACAGATTTATCGAAACTTGACAGTGAGGCGATCCAGAAAGAATTAAATTTCCTATTAGGATTTATTATTGGTGGACAGAATCTTAACAACATAAGATATGCACATAACACAGTTTTGATAGCAGCCATAGGAAGGAAACTACAGGTACTCTGAGAGAAGGTAGTAAAAGAAAGAAAGAGGAAAGGACTAACCATCAGATGTAAGAAGACAGAATATATGGTTGTTGTCAAGAGGAACATCCCAAAATCAAGCAAGTATAAAAATTTTAAATAACTTAAGACAACAAAAACCCACATCATTTGAGGACTACCAATAGCAGCAACAACTAAAATGGATAGCACATGTAACTCAAAGAGAAAATAATGACACAACCAAGATGTTAACATTCCACACCACTTCAAATAGCACATGTCAGATATTATATCTTTTATGATAGTTGGATTTGTGTGTGATGTAATAGAAAGCAGATCAGAATGAGAAATTGAAGAGCTGAGTTCAAATTCCAGTTGAGTTCATTACATTCACTTAAGCACAAATACTCTTGGGAAAGGTAGGAATCCAACTCCTTCCTCCAAGTATGGGTTAAATAGTAGGAGTTGTTTCTGAAAAAAGTCATTATTATTCTAAAGAAAATGCAATCCTAAGTCACAAAAAACAGGAATTATTCTTAAAATCCTAAATATGTTTTGTCTCTAACTCACTATGAGTTTGTAGTGGACCGTGGCTGTGATGTTGTTGAGTAGACGTAGAAGAAACATGTGGGTTCCGATTTTCCTGCTAGCTGGTCCAACTACATGAGAAACTTGGACTTTAATTAAGTCCAAAGAATGCAAAGAAAACAAACAAAACACAAGACCGATAATATATGTATACAAATATATATATATATTAATAACAGGTTACATGGAAACAGTTACAAAAGAACAAAGTGTGTGTGAATATTATATATGTGTGTGTGTGTGTGTGTGTATTGTGCTTAGCGTGTTCCTGGCATTTTGGGAAATGCTACCTCTGGTGAGCATTCACATTTTTGAAGTGGTAAGGCTGGAAGCCTGAGGAAAAGGAGAGATTTACCGCAAGGTGGTGACCCAAAGGCCCGAGGAAAAAAAGAGAGATTTACCTCAAGGTGGCAAACCAAAGAGTTAATGAACTAAAGGAGGAGTTAACTCCGACGAGACTCCTGGTGAAAGGGTTAACAAACTAAAGGAGAAGTTAACTCTGACAAGTTGATAAGACGTAAAAAATAGATCAATCAACTCTTATGATTGTTAACAGCTGGATCCTAGTGTGGAGAGATTGTGGCCTGATACTCAACAACAGAGTCTACATCGTCAGAAACAATGGCTGGCTAATTTTACTTGACACTGAACAAGTTCAGTTAGTTTCATATATTGAGTTATACAATTTTGATATACCCGGTATCCTTGCAACAGCAACAATGGAGATAGAAATGTGTTTGTATATTTATTCGGTGGAATAGAATCTCCTGTTCAAATATGATTAGTTTCAATTTTCTGTGTGACAGTATTGAGTAATAGTATTACTATGTCTGAGTTATATATAAGGCAGCAATCAGTGATATAATTTTAGAGAATATAAAATTGTATGCCAATCAAAATTCCCAAGCGCAAAAAAAAAGAAACCTTGAAAGCACTCAAAAACTGTCTCTTTGGAATTGGCCAAAAGGAGAAAAAAAATTTTTAATTGTGACAAGAAAGAATATCTTACTTATTATAAAACGTAGATTGTGTGTGTGTGTGTATGTGTGTCTGTAACGTTTATATATTGGATCGGATTTCCTACATTTTTCAACTGATTTCAACAAAATTTCACAGGACTACATAAAATTACCTTGTGGTGGTTCTAACAGCGCCAAAAATGGGAAAAATATAATTGTTTTTGCACAAAATCAATTTGAAAACACAATTAAGAGACATCGTGAAAATGGAAGGGGGACAACTCACATCGGGTTGTTTGTGTGTGTGGGTTCCTTTAAATATGGGAGCGGATTTCCTAAAAATTCCATTTACAAGACAATTATAATAAAATTCTATTCAATCAGTAGACTCATAACGATTGAAAACAATGTTTTTGTTTGAGTTTGACCAATTCGTAAAAAATAAAAAAAATAAAAACTAATTAAGACATGCGTGTTCGTCAACCTTAAACAATAATCTAACGATCTCTACTGATTGTATGAATACAAACATCGGATAAATTCTTTATCTTTAGGGAAAGATAATGAAATCTAAACATACACAAGTCCTAACTAAAAATAATAACCGAACAGGAAACTACTTTAAATACACATGGTATCCATTTTTTTACTGTATTCAATAAGTAAAAATCATAAATTGTAAAAAGATTATTATTACAGAAAGGCTACTAAATGAATAAGATTTGTTAGATCATAATTAATAAACCCAAATAAAGTTAATATTTTTGTATTAGAAACAACGGGTGGAAAATATATTCAAATCAGAATTCTAATTATGAATCACCACAAACAAAATATGCAATTTTTTTTTACTGTATTCAATAAGTAAAAATCATAAATTGTAAAACTAAAAGATTACAGAAAGGCTACCTATATTTTTTCAACCGATTTCAAATAAAACTTCACTTTTTTTGGCATGTAGTGTTTCTTATTGTCTTGCACACTTTTTTCTTTATTTTTACATTCAGAATGCTTTAAAAATTCAATTTACAAGACAATTGTTTGTAATAAAATTCTATTCAATCGGTAGAGACTCATAACGATTGAAAACAATGTTTTTGTTTGAGTTTGACCAATTCGTAAAAAAAAAAAAAAAAACTACTAATTAAGACATGTGTGTCCGTCAACCTTAAACAATAATCTTTGTCAATTTTATTTTTCAGTCTTTATTATGGTGGATACTTGATCTATCTCTTACTGTTATATCTCCGGGCAACGTCGGGCTCTACTGCTAGTATATAAATAAAAGACCTTAGCCTGACTTGACCAAATAGAATAGTGAATCTGGTATCAAAAAGTCAATATATAGGGTGACCCAAAAAAATGGGAACTTTTTAACAATCCAATAAAACCAAGAGTGATGGAAGAAAAATATTTTATTCATAGTAATTGAAACCTTAAAACATGTTATTTAAGAAACAATGATGGAATTTTCATTTTTTTAAAATTACATCCTGTAGATGGCGTCCTCCTGTACGAATGCATTCTTGAAATCTGCTGTTGAGATTCCTCATTGACTGCTGCAACATCTCAGCTGGGATACTGTGAATTTCATCTTGAATTCTAAATGGTGAATTGTTTACTTGCTCAAGGTCACTGTCACGCAGTGTTGCCACTTGCTCATGTCTGACAATACACACTTCAAAAATTCCCATTTTTTGGGGTCACCCTGTATTTCTCTTCAAAATGATAAGGATTACATTGACAAGGTCTTCAATCATATAAAACAAATTTTAGACTAGAGAGAATAAAAAACAAGTATAAAAAATATAGTAGTTTTCTTTCTTTCCAAAATTATGAGTGTTAACTGACAAGAAAAGTCTCCAATTCTATAATGAAGAATAGAAACTGATATGCAAAATGAAATCATTTTATTTTTCTTTACAATTACATGCTTAGTCACCATTTCGAGTTATATATTTCTCTAAATTTTCTTTATGTGGGGATGGATGAAAAAGAACAGGCAGAAATAATACTAAGCAAACAATATATGTGAGTCAAAACTAGCCAAAGCAGCAGTACCAGGGCAAAAAGTTCACCAAGTAAGAATGGTGTTAACACACAAAAGAGATACTGTTGAGTGATTGTAGCATTCTGACTTCAAGACAGACGAAAATTATGGCAGATGTAATTGAGAAGTAGTTCATTTTATTGGCTAGGAAGAAATCCCAGCATGCATCTGTATGATTTGTCTATAAATTTAGTGGAGGAGGATGTTTTTGCACTCATTCCTGGTAAGACTGTAACAAACAGCTAGTGTCCCAATAAAAACAGTCAATGTACATGGATTACCGTAAGTGTCTGAGTTGGATATCAGCATCCGTCCTTGTAAAACCTTTCCTCAAAACATTATGATAAATCCTTTGTCAGGTAAGATCCACCTTCCTTTTTATGAGATAAATCCCAGTTCTGCCAACAAAAAAAAATATTATGTCTATATATATATATATATATATATATATATATATATATATATAAAACTTGTTTTTGAGGACTGACTTAACCACTTTAAAACATGAAGAAAAGTTAAAAGAAATCTAAAAGAAATAAATAACATTACCAAAAAGTGGTAGCATTTGATGGCATTGATATTTTTGGGTCCTTCTTGTTTGTTAATCTTGTTTTAACATGTCCTTTTTGATCATATTAGTTAAATTTTATACCCTTTCAAAAATTATCTATTGTATCATTTTTTGTAGAACAGACTTCCAAAGTGGATGTTTTTGTGATCACTACAAAATCTTCAAGTCTATAGTTAACCATCATCTATCCTACATAACCACATAAACTGCATTGCTTACCTCTTCCTCTTATGCTCATACAATAACATCATTTAGTAACCCTCTACTTTGAGAGGCTCTTGCACCTTATTTTGAGTTAACATTAGTTATAAAAAAAAGAAGACAGAGATCAAAAAAATAAGGGGTTGAATATCTAGAAGTAAACTCTTTCATTATTGACATGGCAAATAAGCAGAGATTAAATATTGCTATATCCAAACATAGAACAGTATGACTGAAAAATGTTTAACTATGGACAGAGTGGTTTCAGTTTTTTTGTTAAGCCATTTGCTATTATCGTCATCATCAAAGTATGGAGCTTGATAGAAATGAAACTATTTCCCACTTCGCTAACTTTGCCACTTGGTTTAAAAGGATTGAACCATCAGGAAAATACAGGATGTGAGAATTTTGAGAGAAAGTTGTAAAGTATTTTGAAAAGTGAAAGGAATGCTGAGATATGTAAAACCATAAAGAGAGTATTTGACAGGGAACGATGGCACCATTACTCCAAGCAACTTTTTGTTCATTAATATTAAATAGCCTGATACTTCCCATACAACCTATATGTGCCTGATGAAGAAAATCTGTATGGAAACATTTGAAACCTCATGACAAAGAAGAAATCCTCAGTCTATTTAATCTCTTCCTAGACTATGCCCTGCACATCTAGAAACACAGATGTGAAGAGATGAACACTGACCATTTAAACATTCTATACTACATCCCAAATGAATCTACTGATCAAAGACAGCAATCTTGCTTTCCCTCCTGAGGCCAATATACTAATGATGGGTGGGGATCATTATCATTAATGATACAAGTGTTTATAGTTCAATTAAAAAGGAACTTGAATATAAAAATCAATATCCTCTACCAAGTGTTCTAAGAAATAGGACTCAATATAAACTTTTCCAAAACAGAAACTATGACCTGGAATTGGCATGAAAGCAGCGATGGCATATTTTGTGGGTTTTTTTTTTTTTTTTTTAATCATTTTATCCCAAACAAGGTAATAAAGCCACTAGGATACAAGGGGTTACTGTGTTACAGAATATGAGGAAAATCACTATTAAGGAGAGAGAATTATAAAAGGACAAGAATTAAGAAGACAACAGATAACAATTGACATTACATTTAAATTTTTGAAGATCAAAGGTAATAAAGCCACTAGGACACAAAGGGTTACTGAGTGCTAGAGAATATGAGGAAACTACTATTAAGGAGAAAGGAAAATACCACAACTTAAACAGAAAAACCAACATCCTCTTCTCCAAGAAATATAACTCAAAATGAACTTTTCCAAAACAGAAACTATTATTTTGAATTAGAATAAAAGCAATGATGGCATATATTCTGAATCCATCAGAAGAATTCAAGAGGTGGAATTAGTAAATACTAAACACTTCAAATACCTTCATGTACAAATTAGGAATAAAATTGTACCTAGAATCGGTTGGGCTAAAGGTAGTTTTGCCCAATACCACAAATTGCTACAAAACCAAAATATCAACGTGAAAACTCAAGTCATGATATCAAATAGCATCATTAGATCAAGACTTTTATGCATGGTGTCAAACCCATTCAGAAATATCTAAAATTTCAGCAGTATACAACTACTTTCTAAGATCAACGAGTGACTAAAGCCTGCAGGTCTTGGCAAAGATCATCCTTTTTGAATATTGTGGACTGACACAACAGAATCACAAAGAACTGTACCAAATAACAGAAACCAAATCACTTAAGGACTTTCAACAGCAGCAACAACTAAAATGAATAGCACATGTAACTCAAAGAGAAAATAATGACATAACCATAATGTTAACATTCCACACCACTTCAAACAGAAAGTTTAGAAGGACCCCCCCCCTTCACATCAGTGCTAGAAAGAGCAATAAAAACTACTTGAGAAACCTGTTTTCCTAAAAAAGTATTTTAAGAGAAAGATTTTAAACATTTCAACTAAAATCAGTAATGGTTACTTCATTAAAGAATGCCAAATGTTTCATTATGGGGAAATGGCTAATATTACCGTCAACATTGCCCCCCTTTCATTTCACTGTCTATAAGAATAGAACTAGAGAGATGATATACCTTAACTATACCTCTCAGGAAGTTGACCTTTCATACCATTCAACCAAAATTTTAACTAATATTTTTCATCCAATATGAGGCAATTGACAGGCATAGACAATGTCTTCATTCTGTTTAAATTAAAACTTTACATAATATTGAAAATATAGATCTTGCTGCCAATAATCCGTTACTTTATAACTGATGAATACCTAAAGAATCTACTTGGAATGGGAAATTCAAACATATTCTATTAAACATGGTTAACAGAATATATGCTCATGCCTCTATTTCAGTCAGAAATCGTTAAATAAAAGTTTGATCTTACATCAAATGTTACTGGAATTTTATCTTCGTTCATAAGTTTATTTTTGTATCACCAAATATTGCATTTACTTAGATTTTACAAAGAGAGTGAGTTTTACATGCCACTAAATATGGTATTTACTCAGACTTTACAAAAAAAAAAAGCAGGACGGATTTTATTGCTTCAACACCTAATAAATAACAAAAGAAGAAATGCCACATAAAAATAAAACCAAAATTTTTTTGTTTTTTATTCATATTTATCAGAAAATATTTTGGTTGAAAGTCCTTGGCTATTTAACAAAAATCTTTTGTATACTTTACAATTCTTTTCTTTTTTTTTTTTAACCTCACTTAAAATGTTTTAAATATCTACCGCTTCCTTCAATTGATTTTTCTTCCTTTAAGTCAACACTTTATTCTCATCTATTCAACTCTTTTTTTTTTTTCTATTTCCCTTTCCTTATTTGCCTTTCTCTCTTCACAGAGCCGTTAAAAGTAAATAATTCATTTGCAAATTCTGCAGTGTATCAGTTTCAAATTCAAAACGTACTAAAATATATTAGGTGTTTTAAATACCAATTTTATTGCCTACGTGCACTCTGTAAAAGTAACAAATATCTGAAATATGTACCATATGCATTCAACAATGTGAATATTAAAAGAAGAATCCTATATAGCCTAATGCACCCATGCAAAGTGCACATGTGCATATATATATATATATATATATATATATATATATATATATATATATATATGTGTGTGTGTGTGTGTGTGTATGTGTGTGCATGTATCAGCCATTAAAAAGAGAAAAGTGTGCATAGAAATAGTTGAAAAATTGAAAGAACAGGGATTCAAATAAACAAATAAATATTGATTTTTCTATAAAATGTGGACATAGGGATCAACACTGCATGGTTATTGTCAGTTTCATGCTAGAATGTGATCTTCAGACCAACTATATTATATATATGTTTGTGCGTGTATAAAAGTGGACAATGAGGTTAATACTGAGTGGCGACAATCTGTTTGGTGTTTGAAAGGCTCCAAAAATTCCTCAATGCAAATATATCCTGATTTAAAATATGAAAATAAATCTATTCATATTATGAATTAATTTATTTTTTACTTTTTACATTAAAAGAAAAATTTCTTCTATAAAATGTACTGTGAATACAAAATTAATAATTAATACTAAAGATGTTACAAGAAGGTTTATTATTCCATTGGGCTTCACATATATAAAAAATGGATAATGAGCACACCAAGTGGCAACAATCTGTTTTATGCTTGAAATTTGTATTTGAATTCGGCAAAAGAAGGTTTATTGTTCTATTGGGCTTCCTAGTTGACACATTGCATGAAAATTTGGCTAATAGCTGAAAACAGGTGAAGTTTTTTTTTCAAAATAGTAAGTATATTTTTTGTCAATTATTAGTTAATAAGCAAAATGTTTTCTAGCCTGAAATCAAATGAAAAGGCACCAAAAATTCCTTAATGCAAATATATCCAGATTTAAAATATGAAAATAAATTAATTCATGATATGAATAGATATATTTTTTACTTTTTACATTAAAAGAAAAATTTCTTCCATAAAATGTACTGTGAATATAAAATTAATAATTAATACTAAAGATGTTACAAGAAGGCTTATTGTTCCATTGGGCTTCACTATTAAAACAGATGTAGTTTTTCAAAATAATAAGTATATTTTTTATACATACATACAGGGGTTGGACAAAATAATTGGAACAGTTGCAAAATCTACTCCTATATTTCAAAGACCTATTATATTAAGAACTTTAACTAAAACTTCATAATTCCAAGTTATATTTATTGTAAATACATTTATTTATTTAATTTACTGTCTTTGTTTTATTTATTTTTAAAATTTAGTAAAATTTAAGCTAAATATGTGACCTCTCCGAGTTCAAAAAAGAGCAAATTGTTGGAGATCGCATGGCAGTAGGCTTGATCACTAAGGTTGCTGAACTGCTTGGTTTTTCAAGAGCTACCATATCAAGAACACTGAAGCAATTCGAGAAACAGGGCAATACCTCTAGCAACCGTAGCAATTCGGGTCGGACTTGCAAACTTACTGACAGGGACTGACATGCATTGAAACGCAATGTGGCAAAAAATCATCAGACAAATGTGGCCAAAGTGACTGCTGAGTTTAATAACCATCTGAATAGTTCAGTTTCTACAAAAACTGTTCACCGTGAGCTCCATAAGGCTGCATATCATGGAAGAACCGCTGTGAGGAAACCTCTTCTATCCACTCGCAACATTCAAAAGAGGTTGAAGTGGTGCAGAGATCACAATGCCTGGTCTGCAGACCAATGGAAAAAAGTCAAATTCTCAAACAAGTCCAGTTTTTCTGTTTTCCAAACTCCAGGGTGAGTTTATGTGTGGAGGCAGCCCAAAGAAGCTTACAATCCTGACTGCCTTCTTCCAACAGTGAAGCATAAAGGTGGATCAGTGATAGTTTGTGCCGCCATATCATGAAAATGTCTCAGTCCAATAGTTGCTCTGCATGGTAGTATCAACAGTAAAGATTACCTGAACATTTTGTGAGATCATGTTCATCCAATGGCTAAGAATTTATTCCCTGATGGTGACTGCATCTTCCAAGATGATAATGCTCTAATACATACTGCTCGAGTGGTTAAGAATTGGTATGAAGAGCATAAAAGTGAGCTAGAACACATGGAATGGCTTCTCCAATCTTAAGATATCAATATTATTGAACATTTGTGATGCATTTTGGAGCAACAAGTTAGGAGCCGCTATCCTCCACCATCATGTTGTAAAGAGCTGGAGAAAGTTTTAATGGAAGAATGACTGAAAATTCCTCTGGATGAAATCAGGAAGCTGTATGATTCCATTCCTAGATGTATTAAAGCTGTATGTGAGGCTAAAGGAGGACCAACTCCATATTAAATAAATTTTCTTTGAATTTAACAAGTGTTCCAATTATTTTGTCCAACCCCTGTGCTTCATTTATTTACACCTATGTATTTATTTACCATCAGGTCATGTGGCACATACTTCCTCTTCAATTTTCAAGTAGTTGTATATAAAAACATTCTAATGTAATATAGTGAATTGCATAAATATATGTTGTGTTATGCATATTTAAATTTGTTTAATAATGCATTATCAATGTCTATTATTTTACACACACACATAATATTTGGAATATAATATACAAGTGTTTGTTTATATATGAGGATTGATATAAGAAAGTGTATCAAAAGTAAATACTCAATTTCTTATTAAAAATGACATGAATAAAGAAAACCAGCCCCATCTCAAGAACCCTTTGTCTAATTTTAATGAAATTTGGCACTGCACTTGGCAGGGGCTCAAGGTATAATATGCTCTGAAATTGGTTGTGGTATTATGTATTGTTTAAGCTAGCAAATGCTCAACAATCTCCTTGATGATGAAGAAGAGATTTGAAGCAACGGAAATGTAGTTCTACAGAAAGATGCTGAGGATACCCTGAACCGAACATAATAGCAACAATGAAGTTTTAGAGAGAATGGAAACAAAGAGGAAATTTATACTTAACATCCGGAGGAGGCAGTTGAAATTTCTAGGTCACATAATGAAGGAAGGAAGGAAGGCTTGGAAAATCTGATATTCACTGGACTGATTAAAGGAAAAAGAGACAGGGCAAAGCAGTGCATAATATACTTGTTGACCTTGAGTAAATGGATTTTAAAACAGGGTTTTGGAGAAATAGCAAAAAGATAAAAAACTTATTAAGAGCAACAAGGGACAGGAGGGAGTGGAGGGCCATGATTGCCTACATCCTGTATAGACACAATGCATAAAAGAAGAAAGAAACTGTATCTTGTGAACATACATATACATACATACAAGATTACAGTTTTGGTATAATATAGATATGCATGCGTGTATATACATTTGGTTAAAAAAAAAAAAATGAAAAACAATGAAAGTTATGTGATGATTATTATTTTTTTACTTTTTCAATATGTCTAATAATTTTTTGATTTCCAGTTGGTAATATTACCACTGAGTAATTTTATCTAACCTTAGGTATTTTCAAAGACATTTATTATATTGTCTGTTTAATTTTTTTAAATATTGTATTTCTCATTTTGATTTTTTTACCACATTTCAAATATATTCTTATAGGAGTTCATTTTTTTTTGTTATTTAAAATCTTTTCTTTATTTAATTTTAAATATATTTAGTATGTAGGGTCTGTAATTTGATGTAATTTTGTGAATCTTTGCTTACTTTCTATGTTCATTGTCCCAAGCAATTGCAATTGCTTTTACACTTTGTAATGTGTATATGGTTAAGTGAATGACAAAATGAAAAGGAAATTAATGACATGTTTTGTTCCAAGAAGGAACATCTTCAGACTAATAACACTTGGAATTAGTCTTATCTATAAAATGTGGGTATTGAATATGGTTGAGGAAAGAAATACAATAAATACCAGTTACAGTTTACATTGAAATATTAAAGCTACAGGGATATTTATTATTAAGTTTCCCCATTTAGTGTATTTAGATGCTTAACTTAACCTATTGTATTCAGTTTATAAAAAACAAAAGCAATAAAAAGCCAAATGAGACAGGCTAAGTAAAACACTGTGACACACTGAACACAAATTTGTTCAATCACTGATTATTTGATATATAGTTTATATATCTCCCTTATTGAACATAAGATATGTAGACATTGCCAGATGAGTTAAATAGTTGTATATTTTAACCAGGTATAATGATCGCAAGAATTTTTAATGAAGTTACTCCCCACTTGGTAATTTGGTGCAACACAATCTTCTTTCCTCCTATCTTCACCATTTGACCTTGCACTCCACTAATCTAAGCATAGTAAATATTAGTAAATGTGCATACATGAGAGTACAGAAAACTTCTTGAACTGAACCATTTCTAAAAGCCTAACCAAATAACTCAATCAGATATTTTTCAAATGGCTTCTTAGCCAGGTGTAGAAGTATTCAGCATACCCTTATATATACATACTACAAACATTATACATACCTTTTTATTTATGACATTTTCTTTCAGGCTGTAGGCAATCATGGCTCTCCACAGATACCTTTTCCTCTATCTGTGAATAGTAAGGGGAGGGGGATGAACTCTCTAGACTTGATGGGTATTGTGGATAGGAACATACCTCTCCAGAAGAGAATTTGAACTACTCCAAATGCATAAATATCGACACTGAGAATTGTCAGCAGAAGAAGAAATATAAATTTAGTTTATCTGCTTAATACCTATTTCAGCAAGACTACATCAACTTCAAGCAACATACTACTTAGAAAAATATTGCTTAGAAAAATATTGCATTTATTTCCTATTTCTTTTTCCTAGACTGGTTGCTATCCAAGGTTCCAGATCTCAGTCTATAAAATCCATTTAATGCCTTAAAAATGATTTTACCAAACAAATTATCAACTTTATTCTTAAAAAAATAAACTACATTTACATTTTATTTTGTTATATATTCTCAATTATTTGTCAGACTGGTTGGCACCTATCAGGCAGCTCTTTGATAGCTTTGGAGAAAAATTCCACATTTTTTGATGTAAAAAAAATGTTTTTCCTAAATTCTTGAAGCTGATTTTCATTACAGAATATTTTCCCCATCATTTGCAGTGATGTAAAAAAAGGTAATAATTGCTGGGTGAAAAGTCAGGTGAATATAGTAAGTTGGATAGAAAAGACAGAATGAATTCCAAAGGTTTTTCTTTGTTATTCTGGATGTAGTCTTCCCTGTATTGTCACAAAGAAGAGCAGCATTCTTCCTTTAATCTGCTATATATGCTATCATGGGTGTGCAAATTTAAGGTAGGTTAGTGTAAATCAAATTTATTCATAACTACCACATATGATTAGTAGTTAGGGGAAACCATCCATCATTGTAATCAGTTCTCCAAAATGGAAATTACTTATGACTCAAACTATACTTAGCTATCTCAGTTTGTTCATATATATATATATATATATATATATATATATATATATATATTAGTATACTTAACTGCCATGTATGATTAATAGTTAGAATATCAGCAATTCATTCCCTAAAACAGAATTTACTTAAAACTCAGTCTAAATTTGTGATGGTTGTTTTATTAGGAAATTGGTGCAACACAGTCTTCTCACCTTTCTGATTGATTCTGTGCACCTATTATATACAGCTACTTATATCTAATAATTTGGGATAGTCATTTTATGAGGAAATTGGTGCAACACAATCTTCCCATCTTTGCATTTGGTTCTGTGCACCTACTATACATCATAGGAAATTGGTTCAACACCATCTTCTCACCTTTCTGATTGACTTCTGTGCACCTGTTATATACATCGCATACACCTACTTATATCTAATAATTTGAGATAGTCATTTTATTAGGAAATTGGTGCAACACAGTCTTTTCACCTTTCCAACTGGCTCTCTGTACCAACTATATGTAATATGCTGTTACCTATCGATTTTCTCAAAAAAATTATTCCTTAAATATGATGCCTTCACAATGGCAAGAATTCACAGCTTTTCTTGAATGGCTTTTGAAACCTTTCAGTGTTACCAAATTCTATTTTCAATGTTCTACATTTACAAAAACATGATTATTTACTATCTTTATTTCTTAGTCTGTATATTTCTGTAGATCTATTGGAAAAGGAAAATTGGGTGAGACATGACATTCTGACAGGCTGCCCTGAAGGATGAAAACAAAATTTATTGCCAACAAGACATGGCAGATGAGCATTTAGTTCACCTTAGAGGTCACCAGTTGAACTTTAGGAAAATGATGTACTTCCGGAAAGCAGAGGAGACAGAATAATTTTAACAAAGGCTTTTAAGTTCAAATCTTTATTAAAGTAACATACTCAGAATTTATAGTTAGATTATATCCCTAAAAATAAATCTCACCTTTAGTTTGTCTCTGAGCTTTGTATTTCCTTGTTACCTCTTTGTGGATGTGCAGGTTATGTAATGGTTTACAGTGTGGAAAATGAGATGGGCAAGCAGAGTTCAAATTGAAGCTGAGGTAGTTTGCATTAATGTCATCAGGAGAAACATGAATCTATCTCTTCTCTTATCTGAATATGTATAAAATAGTAGGGGGAGGGGGATGAACTCTCTAGACTTGATAGGTATTGTGGATAGGAACATACCTCTCCAGAAGAGAATTTGAACTACTCCAAATGCATAAATATCGACACTGAGAATTGTCAGTAGAAGAAGAAAAATAGATTTAGTTTATCTGCTTACTACCTATTTCAGCAAGACTATATCGTCTTCAAGCAACATACTACTTCTTGATTGTGTTATTTTCATTCAAGGTAATGGAGATATAACAAGAATTCGCATTCACATGAAAAAAAACCTTTGTGTCCTCTTGGTTAGCATAAATAGCTGATGAAATTGAAAATTCACCGAAAAAATTTGTGGAATTTGTGTATATTCTTAGCTTGCTAAGGAAGATGACAAACTCTAAGGCTGTATGGTATACAGCTATTAGAGAAAAAATCTTTTTCTTCCTAGTTAATGATTATGTGTACAAAATAAATACACTATGGAAGAACTGAAGATATTTATTCAGCAATTACTACAAGAAAGGCAAAGGGAGCAGATTGAATATTAAGAACAGATAAAAGCAATCCTGAAAAAGCGAGGAACAGACAATATGTCAATTTCTTTTTCCCCCAGACTCAATTTTCCCTAATTCAATTAATGAATTTCATTACATCTCAGAAGGAAACATTACATTCCTGCTGTACTTCAGAAGGTATGAAACCATTTTCAGAGAAGAATGGTTGGATGAAAAGAAGGTATGTATTCTGTTACAAAAATCGTACCCTGCTGAAATGAAAAATATCTGAATTTCATTTTGCCGAATACTCTAGATAAAGTGTCATTTAATGAAACAGTATTGATATTATCAAAAATCTTTGGTGAAAAGAATTCACTGTTTTATGGATGTTGGCAGTGCACAAAGCTTACTAAGGATGAAGATAAAGATTTTGTCACAAACGCCAGTAAAGTCAACCATAATTGTGAGAAATTTAAACAGGATGAACTATCCTCAGACCAAATTAAATGTCTAGTTTTCATTAAAGGTCTGACACCAAGCAACAATGTGGAAATATATTCACAAATATTTATAAAACTTGAACAGACTGTTGCAGAAGCGTGCCAAAAAATTGACAATTGAAAGCAGGATACAGTGAAAATCAAGCAAAATGCACAATAGAAGAAGAAATGTTTAGAAAAAAATAATAGTACCAAAAGAAAAAATCCAGAATAAAAATATTGTAAAACTTAACCCATGCTGTGGATGTGGTATGCTACCTCTCAACAAGGACTCTCCATTTAAAACCAAAAAATGTTTTAAGCATGAAAAAATAGGTCACAAATGAAGCTGCTTCAATTTGAAAAGCAAAAGAAATACACAAATTAATTTGCTGAAAGTAGTGCTACCAGCTAAAAAACTGGAAAGTTCAAATTATCAAAAATTTATGGCTACAAATGAATAATGTTATGGTTACATTTCAATAGGATACTAGCAGTGATATTACAATTATTGATGAACAGAATTTGCAAATATAACTTGAGAAAACTTAAAGTTGCAAGAGGAATATCAGGCAAGAAATTAATTTTTCTTGGGAAAACACCATGTAACATGACTGTTGTGGCTAAAACTAAAAAAGCAGATGTTTACATATTAAAAAATTACAACTCAAATTTACTACACATCAATTGGCTAGAATTATTTGTACCATGGATTTGGCCGATTAATGCATTCCATAGAAAAATTGTTTGTTCATTAGAGAAAAAGATTACAGCTAAATAAACACTGAATAAACTGAAAAATAAATTTACAATTATTTTCTCAGAGGAGATGAGAAAATATAATAAGTCAGATGTAGTTTTGAAATTGAAAGAAAATATGATACTCATGTTTAAGCCTAAAAGAAAGATGCAATTTTCTGTGTTAGAGTCTATTAATATGGAACAGGGTAGGTTAGAAAATCAGAGAATTATTAAAAATTAGATAATTCAGAATGGGCCACATTATTAAAGAAAAATAAGAAGATTGAGATATGTGCAGATTTTTCAACTGGGTTGAATACCTGCCTCCTACCACAAGTATACCAACTCCAGAGGATATATATGCCAAATTAAATGGTGGTAAATCTTTTTCAAAAATTGACTTGTCTGATGTATATCTTCAAGTCAAAATGGATGAGGAATGTCAGAAGTTTTTAACTATTAATATGCATAAATGACTCTACAAGTTTAAAAGATTACCCTTTGGTGTAAAAGTAGTTCCAGGTAGTTTCCAGCAAATAATAGATACAATGTTGGCTGGACTAGACAGTGTTGTCATTTACATAGGTGACATACTTATTGGGGACATTTTTTAGCTGATGCAGTTGTTCCTATCAAATCAGGAAATGAATGGCTACTTGTTTACATACTTTTATACATATGTGGGTCTCCTTAGTTCTACACAGTTTTTAATCTTTATTAATGATCTTCCTGATGACATCAGCACTCAACTTGTCATCTATGCTGATGACACAACCATTTACTCCTGTCTCAATTGTAAGTCTGATCAGTCAGACATGATCAAAACGACAGCCGATGTAAAAAAACGAAAAAAAAAAAGGAAAAAAGATGGCTTGTCAATTTTAACACTTCTAAAACTAAACTTCTCTCTATTAATCATCTGAGAGACCCATCTCTACATTCCATCAGCATGGCTGATGCTATCCACCAAGAAACTGACTTATTGAACCTCCTGGGCTGACGTTCTCAGCTGACATGAAGTGGAAGGACTACATTGAATCCATTGCGGGATCAGTTGCTAAGAATGTTGGCTCACTGTGTCAAGTGAGTTTTTCTCTCTATAATTTATCTTTCATATTTATGTCTATCATTCATCCGTGCTTAAAATATTGCTGCCATATATGATCCAGTGCCCCTTCTGTTTTCCTGAAGATCCTTGATAAGATCCAAAGAAGAATCAGCAATATTGCTGATCCTGATCTGGTAGCTCAGCTTCAGTCACCACTGTAAGGTTCTTTCTCTATGCCTTTTTTATAAATACTTTCATGGTAATTGTTTGGGCTATGATTTTGCTGAGCTGTGATTTCAAGATGGAATTTCTATTCTCAAAAAATATGGGACATGGAGATGGCTTATCCAGATTGATATCAAAATGTAAAGAAGATTTTGAAGATACTGTGATACACCAGGCTTTTAAGTTTGCTTTGGGATTCCAGCCAATCACAGTATCTTCAAAATCTTCTTTACATTTATCATGACCAGCAATTCTTTCATAGTATTAAAGAATTGCCGGTCATGATAAATGATATCAAAATCATTCAAAATTATTCAAAAAAGCTATGAATGATGTTAAGTCAAAATGGAGTAAAACTAAATATTAAAATTAAATTAAACCTGGAAGCAATAATGCAGCATTTTCTATTTGTGATAGAGTACTTTTGTACGTGGTAAGAGTAGTAATTCTGTTATCACTACAAAAAAGGATTTTGAAACAATTCCATGTACGACATCCAGAAATAGTGAAGATGAAGTCTCTGATGAGGAGCTATGTTTATTGGTCAAAGTTGGACAAAGGTATTCAAAATAGTGTTAGAAAATGTAATGCTTCAATCAAAGTGTTTGCTAAAATTTTTGCTGTAAAGAAATTTCACAAGATATTACGAAGAAAATTCGTACAGTAAACTGATCATTGTCTATTATTAAGTATATTTGGTTCTAAGAAAGGGAATCCCACACATACTGCAAACAAACTACAACTTTTTGCTATAATTTTGTTGAGCTATGATTACAAGAGGAAATTTCTATCATCAAAGAATTTGGGACATGCAGATGGCTTCTTAACCAGATATGAAAATCTAAAGAAGATTTTGAAGATACTGCCATTACTTCACTGGAATCTGAAAGCAAAATTAAAAGCCTGGTGTGTAACACTATTAAAGAATTGCCACTCATGATAGACGACATCCAAATTCATTCTAAAAAAGATATATTTATTCAAAAGAACTGTGAATGTTGTGAAGTCGAAATGAAGTGAAATTAAAACTAAACCTGTTAACAATAATACAGCATTTTCTATGTGTGATGAAGTACTTTTGTATGCAGATAGAGTTGTAATTCTGTTATCAGTACAAAAAAAAAGATTTTAAAACAATTGCACATAGGATATCCAGGAATAGTGAGGATAAAGTCCTTGATGACAAAGTCCAAAGTTAGACAAAGATATTCAAAATACAGTTAAAAATGTAATGGTTGTAATTCAGCAACAAAATAACCACCTATAACTATATATTTTCAGGCATGGCCAAGTACTTATAAAACATGGGCAAGACTACATATGGACTTTGCTGAACCAGTTCATACTATTGTGGTTGACAGTTTCACAAAATGGCTCAAGATATTGAAGTGCAAACAATCTATTACAGCAATAACAATTAAATTCTTGTGCAAACTTTTTGCAAGGTTTGGAATACCTGACAATAATGGAACTCAATTTACTTCTAGTGAGTTTGCTAGAAAAGTTAGATCCATTTTTTAAAAATTGCTGCCAGGGAATATGATGAAAGTTTGACAACTTCAACCTACCAAATCAGTGATAAACTTCTTCTTTAAAAACTTTAAGGCTAGAAAAGAGAATTTGGAAGGAAGGAAAAATTATTCAGCACCTTGGTAGTATGATGTACATTGTTGAAGGTGGACAATTTCATCACAAGAGACATATAAATCAATTGATGTCTAGATATGCACAGAATAAGAAACCAGTACAATTTAATTTCCCGATGCGCATACTTTACAATACTTTTGAAGTACCTTTTCCTAAAACTGAAAGTACAATACATCAGGGTCAGCAAAAGCTTAACCTGACTGAAATATTGGAAGTAAACCCATGATGGAAGAAACATTAATGTTGTTGTACAAAATTGATTTGATTGATCTGTTTTTTAGAGCTTTTCAACCTTTGCAGGTTATTTAAAGTCAGAAAAAATTTTTAGATTGTAAAAATTTTTTTGAGATAATAATGATTTAGTGATACAAGTATTTATAGTTAACCCTTAGCTGGGGGAGAAATGTGGATTCGTTACTTTCCCAAGGGTATTTGTGTGTAAGTGAATATAAGAAACCCAACTGGAATTGAAACATTACTCTCCAATTAACAATTCCAAGTCCTTATCTATTACACCACCTGCACATCCAAGCTTACAGAACTTGGTATTTCCATGTGCTCATGCAGTCTTGAACCGATTTTTCAATGTGATGTGACCATAAGTGTCAGTTTTCATCTGGAAAAAAGTTATAGACATTACAAGGCTAACAAAATAGGTCTACATTTTTATGGATGCACTATATGCAAAAGTTATATGAAATAAAGAAAAATTCTGTTCTGTCAAAGATGAGTGTTGAGATTACCGAGTCAGCTATAAAACAAGGAAAGAGAAATTAATTATCACATGAGCATGTGATGCTTGTTTTTAAAAGTTTAAATAGAAAATTCACACTTTTCTCAAAAAACAAAGCATTTCTCCCAAGTCTTGTTTATTTTTTTTTCACAAATTAACAAAATCTGAAAAAAAATTACACTTGTGCTTTGTTTCCAACTGAACATTTAGAACGTAAAAAGTAAATCTGTCTATATTTCTGAGATGACAGTGTTCTTGTTCCATATGCCATGCCTTTTCTGGATAACTCAGTTTCAGTTAATTTCATTTACTAACTTAACTGTCCAAGTTTTTGTTTCCCAAAATTGGACAGCTGAGTTACCAAAGTGGAACTCAAACAATCTACCCCTGGGGACTAAAAGAGTTTGGTTTGAAATTCCAACATATATCATCTGAAGAAGGCTGGAGCATACAATGGCCGAAATTCTGTGAATATGACAATAAAGATGAGGACAAAAGTCTGAATAATTTAAATAGTGTAAATAGTTGCAAAAAGAAAACTGAATATCAGAAGCACTGGCCTGTAATACAACAGGAAGAATATTCTGGAAATTACAAATGAGAGAATATTATTCTGATTGAATGTCTCCATATATATTGGGGAAGTTGAATTGTGACTGAGTAAGATCACCTCAAAGACTTATAACTTTAAAATGAATATTTTAGGGATGATTTTCATATTGTTGACAATGTCTTAAATGGCTCTAATGACTAATAACTGATTTACATTCCATTCCACATTGATTACAGGTGAGTTTTCTCATAGTATTCTGATTATCTGGATTTTTGTTTTTATGATGCTGAGTGAATTCACTGGCTGACCTAAACATTTTGTCAAAAATGCCACCTGAAAAGCCTTGCAGAGTTTCATATTGGTAGATATTGCTGTTTCTGGGTCCTCGTTTGTGGCTTGAGAAACTTGCCTTTGAGAAGCAGACAGCCACATTAATCACACTCCTTTAGCTCTACACATACACACACACATGGTGATTACTCAAGATCTCAATTTACAGTAGAGCTTGCTAGATGTAACAGTAATTTCCATGCTAACAGTTTCTTATCTCACACTTCTCACTTGTGGAACTCCCTCCCAGCCTCATATTTTCCAACCGACTTTAATCTGCAAAATGTAAATGTAATGTCAATCGTTATCTACTGCCCTCCTGATTGCTCTTTTCTTTCTCTTCATTACTAATGTTTCTGCTCCTAATTCCTCCATACCTTGAAAGTGCTTGCATGCTAGTTGTTGTACTGCCTTATATTTATCTGCTTTTTCAAAGCTTTTGAGCTGAGACTGAAACAATGTCACTGATTGGTCAATAAATGCTAATGTGGAAATTTGAAGAATTTGACAGCTGTGAGATACTACTTTTGTTCAGAATTGACATCTTAGTGATACCACTTAAATCTATTGAATTTTTTCTAAATGGTAAATTGAGATCTCAAGTAACCACTGTGTGTGTGTGTGTGTGTGGAGCTAAAGGAGTGTGATGAATGTGGCTGTCTGCTTCTCAAGGGCAGGTTTCTCAAGCCACAAATGCCTGGGTTCTTCATACACACACACATACATACATACATGCAGTGTACAATGGATAAATTGTCAGAATTACACAAAAATAACACTGGCATCTCATTTTAACAGATATATTTACCAAAATTACACAAAAATATCTTGAAATACTAAAGAGTAAATTTATTCAATAAAATCACCATTGGTCTCCTGAAAATTTTGGAATCTCCTGCAACTCTTCTGGATGGTCTCATTGTTTAAGTTGGTGAATGCTGCCATAATCCTTGCCTTCAGCTCATCTTTGATATTGCAAGGAGTTTTGTTGGTCTCTTGTTCATCTGTGCCCCACAGTCTGGAAGTTAGGTGGCCAGATGTGAAGAGTGATGGAGTCACAAAATTATCTAACAGCCATCACTGGGTTCTCCTGTTTGTGTGGCATTGTGCAGAGTTTTGTTGTTAGACATAGAGTTTCCCAAAAGCCACCTTCAGTGGCACTACCACCTCAAGGCACTTGATGTAGGCCCCTGTGTTGTGTCTGAGGCCCTGTGGGAAGATGAATGGGGGCATAATGTCACCATAACTAGTGATTACTCCAAACAACATGATGTTGAATAGATATTTGATTTTCATCACTCTCAGTACATCTTTTGGGGACACAGAAAGCCACCAGTTGTTCTGTGTGTTCATCATCTTATCTTGGCAGAAATTTTTCTTATCCGAGAAAAAGCAAAGCATGTTTGGTTTGGAGGGGATGCTTGAGTTTGTTCAAAAGCTTCATCACACAGTCCTTCCTATTATCATTCATGGCTTGTAATAAAAATTGGCCCTTTGTCATCTAGTTTGAGAAATAATGAATGTCTTCATGCGCTACCTACCTGATAAGAAACTCAGAAACTCTTGTGTCCCTGGCTGTAAGACCAGATTGACTTGGAGGGATTATTGTCAATCATGGCCTTGATCTCACCAACAAATTCAAGATTTCTTATCAGAACAATCAGAGTGAGTTTTTTGAGTTTCTGTACCCTTGTAATCACCATCAGACTCATTCAGCTCATCCCGAATCCTCTGCCCTATTTACAGATTGATAACCAAACCCTTTAAAATGTTTGTAATGAAGCTTCTGGTGCGAATACCAAACAGTACAGCATGCGGTTTCCTAATTTCTGGCAAAGTGAATTGCATCATGGTGCTGTTTTTTCTCACAGACAGTTCCCAATTGACCCTACAGTGCAATCAACAAAATCAAAAATACACAACACCTATGCACAAAATTAAAAATATAAAATGGTGACAATTTACCAATTGCAACTTCTGTGTGTGTGTGTGTGTGTGTGTGTCGATATTCTTTTCTAAGATATAGTTAATAAAAATTTAAACCCTTCTGCAAATATGGTTTCTCCTGCAAATCTTCAGGCAGCAGAAGTCTTGACTAATGTTTACCCAATACAAGGCCAGATAGCCACTCAGGGTAGAGGTTAACAGTGTGGTGTTGTATTAGCATAAGAAAAGGCAAGAAGGGAAGTTCTTGGATTTATGCAGGAAAGATAACAGCTAATTCCAGACTTGGAGGTTGAGACTTAATTATTGAATAACATCTCAGAATTCAGTCAGAGACATTAGAAGTATAGTGTGGTTGGTTATTTGATTTTCTTTAGTGTCATATCAACCTACAGGTGTTATTTAAAGCTGAAATGTAAATATTTTGAACACAATTTTATGGCTTCAACTAAATATATTTTGAACATAATTGTATGCTTTCAAATGCAGATAAATTGTATTGTTGGTAATTTTTTTATATCAAAATTTATTGCTGGTAATTTTACTATAAAAATGTATTTTTATATCTTTATTCTTGTTTGGGTTTTCGCTATTTGCCCATAGCTGGCACTGGAACATGTGCTAACACCTCAGGTCATGGTGGATGGGAGAAGAGGTGATTCCACATGCCTCAAAACCTCCAACTTCACAATCAAAGACCTTACTGCCAGATGTAGTTTATCGTGTATAGCGTGTAAGTTGACCTTAGAAGGAACTAGAAACCCAATCCCTAACAAGGAACTCCCACTGATGTTCAAAAGACCAGGGAGGAATGTGAACTGGACAATAGGTGACCCTATCTACTCATATTAAGATGTGATGCATATTGCAACAATAGCTTGTTAGCCATAACACTTGAGTAATTCTGGTGATATTTCACTACATTTGTCTATCACTACTATTGTGGCCATGACTGAAACGCACTGCAATTAATTGATCATTAATTAGAGATTTTTACATCAAATAGCAGTGATTATCCCTGTCAGTTATATATAGCAATATATATATATATATCTCCAAATGAGAGAAAGAACAGATGGAGTAAAATTTCACTGTTCGTTCCATTTACTTTTTAAAAAAGTGCTCAGTACAAAGTAGAGTAACAATGGCCTGTCTATGTTCCAGTTTATCATGACATGAAAAAGTAACTCACCCACCTCCACCCTCTGAGCTTATTTTTCTATTTAACGTAGATCTAACACTTAATTGCTTAATCAAGACATACCCACAAGTCTAATTTTAATTCTGACCCTATGTTCCCTCCATGTTTAACTTTTGGAAAAGAGGTAACAATTTGTTTTTAAATTTCCTTAAAAATCATTTAATCACCAGTTACTTACCATCACCTGAAGAAGTACAATCAAAGTATTGAAATACGAAAGCTTTTGTGTAGCGATTTCAGTATATTTTTATCATAATCTTTTATAATAAAAATAATATATATATAACATTAAATATTCACCGAATACAAGGTCCAAAATAATCTCTGACTAGTAGTCAATTCCCTGTACAGCAAATCTTTTAGAATCCTTTCATCTGATATATGTTGTTCATGACCCAAATCATAAGGATGAGGATGCTGTCAGAGTATACATATGTATGTATATATAAAAGATGTTAACCTTGATATTGAACCAAACACAGAGCATAACGTTTTTCAACTGTAGTCTTGTCAATCATTGTTTTCATTGGATATAATTACAGAAAGCATACTTTGCATCATTAGTGATGATTTGACCCAGAAAGAAGTTAGTAAAAAGTCTACTCTTCAATGAAAATCAGAGAGCAATTCTTTGATTAATCTGTGAAGTAATGAGATGAAAAGAATGCATTGAATAAGTTTAGGTACATTTTTGAGTTTAGGATCAAAATGAAACTTGTATTGAACAGTTTAGTTAATTCTCATGCAGTTTGCTGAGGATTTTCCTCAACTCCAGATCGTATGTTAAAACACCGGTTTTTCTACAATCACTGAAGTTAAGCAATATCAAACCTGGTCAGTACCTAGATGTGTGACCACTTGGGAATACCAGGTGCTGTAACTTTGAATGTACAGGTGGTGTAATGGATAACAGCTCAAAATTGAAAATTGGAGAGCTGAGTTCTAATTCCAGTCAGGTTTGTTATATTCATTTATATGCAAATAACCTTAGGAAAGCATGAATCAACCTCTTCTCCCCACCCCAGCTATTTGTTAATTAGTAGGACTTGTATCAATAAATCATTACTATCTTCAAACAATTCTTACAATCTAAAAATATTTTTGGCATTATATATATATATATATATATATATAAAATGCCTTTAAATTCCTTGAGGAACATAGGGCTGCAAGATATCATTCCGGTTTCTGTAACAAGCCAGTTTTTAAGTGAATAGGTTGTTAGCCTACTGCACAACCCTCAACCTGGAGGAACAGGTTTTGAATTCAGAATTGTCCTTCTCCTAGACCAGTTGCCACCTGGTCTGTTCTGCTATTTACCCATAGCTGGGCGGGGGAGAAGAAGAGGATTCATACTTTTCCCAAGGGTATTAGCATGTATAGTGAATGTAATGGATTCAACTGGAATTCAAACTCAGCTCTCTGATTCCTCAATCCAAGTCACTATCCATTACTCCACCATGCCTCCTCCATTTCTGGCTTTAAATAACCTCTAAAAGGTTGATAAGCTGTAAAAAAAAATAAAGGAATCAACTATAGTTTGCAGATCAAGGTTAATTTTTTAGAGAAAAATTTCCCAATAAAAATAGATTAAGCCATTCTTGTCACATCTGGGCACTTAAAACTTCATATCTGCATATTTATTTCCACTCGCATAGCTAAAGAACTGTTTGAATTCAGACAACACAGAATGTCTGATATAGGTCGGATGTAAACTCTTTTGAAATGGCTAAGAATCAATACATTTAGCCACACTGATATTAAATAATTGACAAAGAAAAAGCATTTCATTGTGAGTACTGAAAATATAACATCAAAGTGATCATGTAAAAATGTGACAGAATTTTCTTTCCTACTAAACCCAGATAAGACTTAACAATCAAAGAATTAATAACCTAAATGTTATAAGAAAGCAAAAAAAAGATGAAAAAAATTTGCTGTAATTATCGTTTATTAGTCTGTGGATACATAATGATTCTAGATTGGTTAGGTGAACTTTTATAATTTGAAATGAAACTATGAAAATTGACCAGTGCTTAAATTATGTGTACTTAAAGTGTAGCATGATGGTGATGTGACACACTTATCCTTTTCACAGAAAATAAATATATATATATATATATATATATATATATATATATTGGCATGTAAAAATACTTTTGTGTTCACATTGTACTCCTGTAAATTTAAGCTGATTACAAATATGTTTGATTTGATCAAGCCAAAGGCTAAAGTTAGATTCTCAATTGTAACCCACAACTTTCAAAGGTTGATGGAATTGGGCCAATCCATCGAGTCCCAGGTCTGCTTTCATTGTCTTCTTAGCCATTGTGATTGGTAATGTTATCTCTTAGGCAATTCTCAGCACACAATTATTACTTACAAATCACTTCGATGTAGTTTGGTAGCAACTTTGCTTGTTCTCTTCTTCTTGCAATCAGATTAACAGATTCTTCCTCTTTGTCGTAATTGCCTTTATGTTTGGAGTGCACAGTTGGTTTCTTAAATGACTTGTTGTTTGCCAAACATACTGTTGTCTATGTCTTTCAAAATTTTGTGGTAACAATAGATATTGTCTTCTATAAATAATGTGAATGAAAATTGACAGTAATTATAAGGGAATACAATCCAAATTAAAAGAAAGCATAGCATTAAAAGTTGAATTGGTGTGTGGAGTTTGAATTCCAGCCAAGGCCATTATGCTCCCTTTCATGCAAATACCTTTTGAAAGGTATGTGTAACTTTCTCCCCCCCCCCCATCTAGGGGTTAATAGCACCCCAGACTTGATTGGTAATAGGGCTAACAACCTTAATATGTACAACCTACTTCATACAGAAATTTCAGCCATAATAGTGTTGTGAAGCTGTGGCCATAGGTAGTCTACAGGACTTACCGCCATATGTACTTTTTTTTTTACTTTAAAACTTATATTTTAATGAACAAATGTGTTTCAGTAGGTAACCTGTTTATTTTTTTTTTAATTGTATGAATTACATCTACTGCATTGGAGAATCTGAATAAAAAAAAAAAAAATGTGCCCTCTGAAAGGGTTTGACTCTACATCCCTATTTGTAGTTGAAACAACTGTCTGATTCGGCATGCTTTAGACTGCAGAGTGGCAGAGAAATTCCAGCAAAGTTCAAGTATTCTTTTAAGGAATGCACATCTTCTGATTCATATCTGCTCAAAAGATTTTATGTGCTAAATGTTGGCTGAAAAAAATAAAACCCATTAATTCTTTTTGAACAGATATGTGCTTTTAAGAGGATCTCAGCTTATATGATAATTATTTCTATATTTGCATTGTTTATATACACATACACACATGTGTGTATATATATATATATATATATATATATATATATATATATATATATATATATATATATATATATATGGTGCAATGGGTAAATTGTTGCAATTTTATATTTTTAATTTTGTGCATGCACGTTGTTTGTTTTGGATTTTGCCAACTGCCCAGTATAGTAGGGTCAGTTGGACACTATCTGTGAGAAAAAGACCACCATAATGGTATCACTCTGCCAGAAATTTGGAAATGGTATGCTGTACTGCTTGATATTCACACCAGAAGCGCCAATACAAACAAAAATGCAAAGCAGTTGGAAAGAGTTTGATGTGTCTAATTGTCATTACAAAGGTGTTTGGAATGATCGATAGTGGTGGCAACATAATGACTTCATTCATCTTCCCACAGGGCCTCAGACTTAACACAGAGTCCTACATCAAGTCCTTTGATACGGTAATGTTGCCCTGGGTCAAGAGGGTGGCTGCTGGCAAAAGAACTCTTCACCATCCCACACAAACAGGAGAACCCAGTCTTGGCTGTCAGACAATTTCTATGATGGCATCCCCAGTTACATGTGGTCACCTAACTTCCCAGACTGCAACCCCCTTAATTATTATGTGCAGGGTGCAGTTGAGCAAGAGACCAACAAAACTCCTTGTAATAAACTGAAGGCAAGGATTCAGGCAGAATTCACCAAGTTAAACACAGAGACAGTCTAGAAGTGCTGCAGGAGATTCCAAAGTCATTTGGAGGCCGTGGTTGAAGCCAAGTGGTGATTTTATTGAATAATTTTACTCTCTAGTATTTCAAGATATTTGATAAATAGATCTATTAAATTGAGATGTCAGTGTTCTTTTCATCTTCACATAATTTAGACAACAATTTATCCATGTACACCACACACAAACATATACCTTCAGTAATAATATTGAGCACTCTTTCCCATATATATATATATATATAGGGATGCTATATTTGAGTAAAAGTGTTCAGTATCCAGGATAGAATATGTGCAAGCATAAGAGGAGACACTGAGTTCAACAGTCTGATTCATGTTGAATTGCAATTGCATTTAAGCATCAAACAGACTGTAACCACTTGGTGTTGAGAAAGCGAGAGAGAGTGCACGTGCAGTTTTATAATGTAGTATTCATATAAGATACAAATTTCATTGTAACCTAACTATGTACAATAATGGATTGTATGCAATATAGGTGAACAATTCAACACAATAAATTGAAAATAAATACAATGTATCTAAATATTATGCACTGACAGAAACACACAGATTTTTTTAAACTTCTAACTTTTCTTTTTTTCTCATATGTATCTGGACCTATAGTCTAGCTAATTTCTTTTAGTTTCCTAATGCTTTTGTTTTTATCATTTTTATTGTTAAGTATCTCAAATGATTTTTATAGAAGATCTGCCAAGGGGAAATATTGTAAGAAACAGGACACAAATTTACAATGGATGATCTAGTTATCAAAACTAAAAATACACACACATATGTATGTTAGATATATATATATATATATATATATATATATATATATATATATATGTGTGTGTGTGTGTGGATGTCTGTGTGTGCAGGGCTAGTACAAATGTCTTGTGGAGTCCCCAATCTAATACATCCCAATTTTTATAATGTAGTGTTCATATAAAATACAAATGTCATTGTAACCTAATTATGTACACTAATGGATCATATGCAATATAGGCAAACAATTCAACTAGAAAAATTGAAAATAAATACAATGTATCTAAATGCAAATTAGAAGCATGTCATTCAATCTTAAATAAATCAACATTATCTTGAAGAAATTTTTATCATCAACTTGATATTTTTCTTGTGAAAAAGTTGAAGAATTTTAAGACAGTCAACATTATAGATAAAAAAAAACAGTGAATTTTATATAGTATTTTTTTTTGAGACTCAGTACGAGCAAAACAAATTCATGAATTTGGACAAAAAAAATAAAGACCACAGAATTGAATAAAAATCTGCAAAATTTTTTCATCCTTTAAATGACCCACCACAGGTTTTGAATTCAAAGTTGTCCTTCTCATAGACATTTTGCCAACCAAGGCTAAGGAGTCCATTCTGCCCTTCTATTTAACCCATAGCTAGGGAGAAATGGATTGAAACATTTCCCGAGGGTATTTGAAGGTAACAAACTCATTGGAATTTAAAATCAGCTCTCCAATTTTTCATTCTGAGATGAGACCAGGCTGAGAATTTCTCAGCTTAACTACTAGGAGATTCAAAATTATGCTGCTATAATTTGGGGAAATTTTTAGCACCTACTCATAGTGTATGTGTTTTTATATATTAATGTATATATTAATATATACCCTTTCATGTACACCAACTACATGTATATATTTTTCATGTTGAAAGAACAGTTCTGTTCTTTAGAGATTGCAATAAAAAGTTTACCAAAAAATTTATGAAAAACATTATTTAAAAAGCATCCATCATCTGGAATAAATCTACTACATGACAGATACAGTGATTTCTAATTTAAATCCACAGGAAAAATTGTACTTTGTTTGAACTGCAAATTTTTTTTTTTAATTTTCCCAAGAAACTCCATCAAAATAGATTATGAAAAAAAAGTCAGATTTTATGTCTGTCATCAGTTGAAAGATTCAAGTATTTTAAAATAATTGATTAAGTAATTATTAAAAGTTTCTTCTATATATTTAATATCTGTTGAGTTAAAAATGTCTTCTATAATGTCTGAACATCTTCAGTGCAAGGTTTGCATAGTTTGTATTGGAGTCTCTATTTGCTTGTTGTTTGCATATTTTACTGTCCATCATAAATAACTAATGCCTTTATCTACTGTCCTTGAGGTCACATGGCACAGTGGATAAAGTCGTTAGTTAGATCCAGTGACAGGACCCAAAGAGTGTGAGTGCAATACCTGGTTAAGGCAGTGGAGAAATTTCAGAGGGAAATTAACATGAGATAACTGATAACTGACATCCATTAAACATGGCACGTGGAACTAGAACAATCTACCCCAGTGAGTGAAATAAAGGGTTCAGTTTGACATTCCAACCACCTGAAGAAGGCCAGAGCATACAAAGGCCGAAACGTTGTAATAAATATGGTGACAAAGATGAGAACAATAGTCCAAATAATGTAAATAAAGTAGTCACACTCTGTATTAATATTGTATATTCTTTTGGGAGCATTAACACAGATTTGTACTCTTGTGTGCATATGATAATACAGATGGCAAACACCATTCTGCAATGCCTCAAGTATTGTAGGTGGGCTAACAATTACACCGGCTCATATATGTTAAACATGGGACACACGTCTGGTGTTCACACCACCTTAAGAAGTTGTCGAACATCTTTTATGTGCCATATCCCTTCAGGACATAGGCGATCATGGCCCTCCACATCCTTCCTGTCTCTTGTAGCTCTTAATAAACTTGTCTTTTTATTATTTCTCCCAAACCATGTTCTGCCATCCATTTACTCAAGCTCATCAATTATGTTACAGACTGCTTTCCTTTGTCAGTCTGTAACTCTATCCATCCTGTGAGTATCAGATTTTCTCAGCCCACCTTCCTCATTACATGCCCCAGAAATTTCAACTGCCTCTTCCTAATGTTAAGTTTCCTTTTTGTTTCCATTTTCTTCAAAACCATATTCAGTCCATGATATCCCCAGTTTTGGCAGGCATTGCAAGAATGGCAGTGGAACAAGTTGAACAGTATTCTGGATGATGCGGTTCAGTATTCCCTTCACAAATACGAATAATGATTCCAAAAGAGAACTTTACAGACTTTTTACAAAGATCTCTTGGGATTTCTTATCTCACTACACACAGGAAATCTCAATAGGAGTATTCTGAAGAGGATTAAGGTAGCATTGCCCTAGACTGGCTTTATTTTTAATGATATTAAATGACTGGATATTTTCACAGGCCTTGAAGATAATTTAATTTTTTTTTTTCATTTTACATTAATTCATTACTCGTAAATAATGCAACGCTCTTGAAAAAAAATTATGTTTTGATTCATATATAAAATTACTTTCATTTTTCCCAAAGACTGTATTAATTCAATTCCAGTATGCAATTATATTTGCATAAATTTTAATTAAACTGCACTCGGTATCTTGAAGAAAGTGCAGAAAAATTGTGCATATTGTTTGAAACATTAGAGGTGTTCTGCTTTTAACTAATACTGTCTAGAGGGCAAATTTTATACTTGTCATAAATGCAAAGAAATTTTAAATGCAGAAAAAATAATATTTGAAACAAATTAGTATTGAAAACAAAAAAACTGGTTTATTGCCATTGGCATCTCCCAGGGCTCTATCCTTGAATCTATGATGTTCCTAATTTTCATTAGTTCTCAAGTCGGTATCTATGCTGATGACACAACTGTTAACTCCAGTCATAATAGTAAGTTTGATCAGTTTCATAAGGTTACATTGGCAGCTGATCTCAAAAATGATATATATTCTGTTGATAATAGTAATGGTTTATTAATTTTAATGCCTCCAAAAATTAAATTACCCTCTATCAATCATCTCAGAGAACTTGTTCTGCCTCCCATCAGCATGGTTTATTCTAACCTCCAGGAGAGTGACTTGTTTTACCTTCGCAGGTTAATGCTTTCTGCTGACTTGAAGTGGAAAGATTATATTGAATCAATTGCTAGGTCTGTTGCTAAAAAAGTTAGTCCACTGTGTCATGCTAGACCGTTTTTCTTTCCAGAATCTATCTTACATATTTATAAGTTTACCATTGATCCTTGCTTTGAATATTGCTGCCACATCTGCTCTAGTGCTCCTGCTATATATTTAGAGATTCTTGATAGAATCCAAAGAATCTGCAATATTATTGGTTCTGACCTGGCACTTCAATCACTTTCGCACCACTGTTACATCACTTTCCTGTGCATTTTCTATAAACAGTTTCATAATAATTGTTTTGATGAACATTTATGATGCCTAGACTTGATGAATTTATGCACAATACAAGATTGGCAGCAAGATCTCATTCTTTTACACCTGAAATGGCTAACCATAAGTTCAATGCTAACAGTTTCTTTTCTTGTACTTCTCATTTGTGGAACTTTCTTCTAGCTTCTTGATTCTGAGTCAACTTTGATCTTCAAAAATGTAAATGCAATGTCTGTTGTTATCTTCTGTCTTCTTAATTCCTGTTCTTTCATTGTTCTCTCTCCTTAATAATGTTCTTTTACTTATATTCTTTCATACTCAGTAACCCCCCTGTGTCTTAGTGGCTTTGTTGCCTTGCTTGGGTTGAAATGATTAGACAAGAAAAAAAAATCCATGACTAATATTCTCAGCATACATATTAATTTTAATAATATTTAACCGGACCAGAATTCTTTATCTTGTTTACCAATGCCATGCAATGAAATTTAGAGCTTCAAAAAATCAGTATTTATAATACAAGTATTAAAGGATTTAGATATTTTTCATTATCCATCTGAGGAAGCCATATATGTGAAATACATTATCAGATATTACTTTCAAAACATACTTTCATGAACGTTTTTTTTCCAAATGCCAATAACTTATAACACTAATATCTGTAACATTTTGTTCGTTTGAAGTTATCTCCCTTTTACTGATGATGCCAGATGTTGATATTTTAATGACAAGTTTAAACCATTTTGCAATGTTTATAAAGATGGCAAGTAAAAATAGCAATTGTTGCATTCTGTTTCATCAATGTCTTCATTCTTTCTGACCTCAGTGCCACTTCATGGACTATATCAACAAAAGATGTTTTCCTTTTCTTATTCCCTGTATTATCTGAGAGGGACAGATAGGATAGTATCCTGGAAGGTAGCAGGGGGGATGATTTTCAGGGAAATGCATGCCCACTCATTGGCTTAACATTTTGCCACATGCAAGCTAAACTCCCTGAAGTATCTGGGTACAAAAAGCATGTCAACTCTTCAAAATTTTTTCAGCCTTCTACTGACTTTGTGCTATTTTCGTTTTATATCCAAAAATTAAACAAAGGGAATCCATCACTGTCAGAATTCCATGCCCACATATCTTCGAACCAGTAATTTGCTATTCTGGATCACTGTCCACATTCTGTAACCCAGTTGCAGGAAAGAATGTGTAAAGATAATAACGGTAAAGATTTATTGATTGTTTGTTTAACAGCACATCAACTCCATATGGGTCATTTAATGCTGAAATTTAATTTTATTGGGAGCATTGAAGTAATAAAAATATGTTATTCTGCTTTCACAATTGAATACATGGTAGATGATACTCAGCTTTTGTACATATAAATGTTTGTGTGGACATGATTACAAGATACTGAGACATGTGGAAGAGGCATAGTGGATGAAATAAAGGGCCCAGTTTAAAATTCCAATGACCTGAAGAAGACAAAGGGAATCCATCACCACCAGGAGAGTAACTGAAAATCATCACCCTGCTACCTCTGCGGATACTACCCCATCTGTCCCTCTCAGATAATACAGAGAATATGAAAAGGAAAACATCTTTTGTTGATATTGTTATAGACAAGCGTATGGTTGCAAGAAAGAAATGCGACAACAGCAGAAATAGATTTACGTGGTTTATTTCAACAGGAATGTGAGGATTTGGGACAGCTACCTTGTGGTGTAGTTCATAAGCCGGCTTCGGATCTAGGTCGATCTCTCATAGTAGTTCACACATGTTGAAGCTGGTTGATGCTTTGGTACTGACAGCTGCTGACCACTCGGCCTAACCGTGACAGGTCTGTTCCCTGGCCACCTGTGACTGCCTGTTGAACTTCCGTGTGACCCCTTTTATAGCATTTTTTTATGGCTTAACAGGCTCGAAAAATGAAGCAAGTATAATTAGGAGGGAAGCATTTTTATTGGACGAAAAATAGAACACTTTAAATATTATTTTATTTTTCAACCAGAACTCGTGTGTCAGGAACATTTGTAAACAAAGATAATGGTCATTTTGTGACGGGGCTTTGTCCCGTTCACATCTGGCTCTCGCTCTTGAGTATTTGCCTGTAAATCAGCCGAGATATGTCTTATTTTATTTTATAACAATATAGTCCATGAAGTGGCACTGAGGTCAGAAAGAATGAAGACAGTGGTGAAACAAAATGCAAAAATTGCTATTTTTACTTGCCATCTTTGTAAACATTGCAAAATGAGTAAATGGATAGCAGAACATCCTTATTTGAAACTTACACACTATATGTTGTTGTTTTGTTGAAATTAAATTATATTTTGGAATACAGTTTGATTTCTTTAAGAAATTGTAGAATATTATTTGAATTAATGTTCTGAAAGAGTTCTTTCATGTTGGTAGATTGATTTCCTTTAGCATCATATCAGCCATCATGGGTCATTCAATGCCGAAATGCAAATAATTTGAAGATAGTTTTATGGCTTCAACTGCAGATAAAATTTATTGTTTGTCATTTTTCTATAAAATTTATTGTTTGTCATTTTTCTATAAAATTTATTGTTTGTCATTTTTCTATAAAATTTATTGTTTGTAATTCTGTTTTAAAAATCTATAGTTGGTAATTTTACTAAAAATATGTATCATTGGTCATTTTTTTAATATAAAAAATTATTGTTTGGATTTTTAATATAAAAACGTACTTTATGCATTCGTAGTGTTTGGGGTTTCACTGTTTACCCATAGCTTGCTGGTCACCTCGAGGCGGTGTAATGGTTAGCAAGCTTGTCTCGCTAGAACCATTATGACTGAGTAGTGAGTTTGATCCTCACTGATACCCCTTACTTTTGGCCTTGTGCCACATCCAAGCTATGCTTGGAAAATCACTTTACCCATAGGTGGCACCCTAACAGATGTCACCACCTCAAGTCAGGTAGACCTAGAAAGAATAGCAATAATAAAGGTGGTTCTTACACTCCTCAAAACCGCCAATCTCCTGATCTAAGGCCATGCTGTCAGATTAATGGTAAAGATTTTACAAAATATTCATATTTTGACAACATGAGTAAACTTTGATAAATACAAGAGACTCATAGGCATTTTATTTGCTTAAGCAATCCTTTGTCAGTAGATTTGATGAAAGTGGACTAATTAAAAAGATAGTTGAGCAGATGGGGGAGTTTGGTGTTGGTATTATTTACTTTCTTTGTGAGTGTTTGTTCCAGGTGCCAATCATTTCCTTTTGTCAAGTGTTACCTAGATTTTTATTGCCAAGTGTTCACTACAAGAGTGCTGATGTTCACAGAAGAACTGGCCAATACAAAGTTGAACTCAACACGTGCTGCTTTGAACTGAATTTAGATTGTGCATATTCTACTGTCCATTCTTGAGGACATCTTGTATGATTTCTTCTGTCATTTTCTCTTTTATTAATTTTCTCTTTTATTAATTCATCCTCATGATGCTACTTTCACTCTTGCTCTCTGAGCTAGGGATTGAACTCCTAGTCAGAAGGTATATAGTAATATTCATATAGTTAAATACTCTTGTGAATATATGATTTTCCTTTCTGTATTGTTATTAAAATAACCTGTTGAAACATTGGTTCTGACCTGAACGGTACCTAGATTGACGGTCACTTTGGAATATTAACTGCCTGAGCTTCGATGTGGGGGGTGCAATGGATAACAGGTCAAAATGAGAAATTTGGAGAGCTAAGTTCAGATTCCAGTTAAGTGTGTTATATTCACTTATGCAAAAATACCCTTGAGAAAGGTAAGATGAATCCAACTCCATTCCTCCCAGTTATGGGTTAAAAACCAGGAAAGACTTACTCCTAAATTCTTGGTTGTCAACCAGTATACTGCTGAAAGTAACAGCAAAGTACCATGGGAATTCTTCTGCCAAGACAATCATGAATCAAAAAGAGACTTATCTAGCCAAGTAGGCATTATTTATGGAACCTAAAGAAGGAATGGTCATTATTACCGCAATATGCTGTCCAAACAAATCTTGAGATATTAATAACAAATCTTCAGTTTTTTTTTATTATTAAGTGTTCACAAGACCCAAGCGCCACTCAAGGTAGATGACTATTGAGTAATGTTGCTGTATGAACACAAGGAAATACGGATTATGTGGATATGTAGGATATAAAATAGTTAACCCTAGACTTGAAAAGATTAAAATTGTAGTGATCAAGGAAATAGCCTCAGGATTCTGTTCAACAAAGTAAGTGTTCTCAAGAAGAAGCAGTCTGAGTGGTACTTCTTTCTTACCAATGGAATATGAAGAGATTGAAGATGACTTGACCCTATGTATGTGGGACAGCAGATTATTGCTGTAAAGGTCTGAACTGGTGGAAGTAAAAAATGTATCTTGTCAGAACATTTGTCATGGAAAATAATTATAGAATAGTAATCAGACTGGGATGTCTCATTTCAGGGATAGGAGCTGTAAGATTTAAAATAATTCATCATATAAATGATTTTGAACTCTGTCAAGTCTAAAAAGTGATGATTGGGCAACTCCAGCTAGGGCAGAAATACTCATTATTTTAAAATTTTGTATAAAATTTACAAATTAAAAACTGTAACAATCTCTGCAGTATTTGTTGGAAACTATTTTCAGGAAGTAAAGAAGAACTGTACCTCTATAGCGAAGAAAATGGCGACTTACCTTGTCAAACCAAGTGACAGCGCGTTGAGTGTATTCTACGACGTAAAATATTGCGAAAAAGAAAATTACTTACCAAACAAAAGGGTACGTATTCCGCATGACATGCTGAAGATGGAATATTTGAATTAAAAAACAAGTCCATCGCAGGAGTCACTATAAAAGTATGTTGATATGCAAATTACTGAACATCCTCTCCTAGCTGTCAACGAATGGAAAAGAAAATGTTCAGCTGATAAAAGCAGTTGGTGTTCTCAAATTGGGAGAAAAAAATTCAGGTATTTTGGCTACCGCATTTGTTGGAGAGTGAGTTATTTTTCTGACTGGTTACATGCATTGGGATTTGTGAGATAGTACCTGCAAATCGAGTTTTCAGTATTTCTTTCTGCCCCCGATGTTCGAGTCTGAACTTAGTGATTTATTCTCTGTAACATGGAAATAGTCTACGACAAACATTTCCTTTGTAATCCCAGATCGCTTGCAACCTCTTAAGGTTTCAGATTTTTTATAGATAATATGGAACTGAAATAAGGAAACAAAGAAATATCACGAAGAATAATGACAATAATAATAATAATACACACTCAAAAATGTAAATATTATGACAATTACATTGAAAGTATTGATCACCTTATCTCAAGATGCTCAGAATTCAAACCCAATGAGTTAAAAAAAAAATCACCCTGACAGGTTAGGTCAGTATCTGCTTTTGAAGATCTGTCATCACTATGGGATAAAAGCAGTTTCAAACTGGTACGAACAGCATCCTGAATCTTGCTTTGAAACTTACCCACTGTTGAATTGTTATTCAAATAAATTCAAATTTTATTCTTTCATTTGAAAACAGAAGAATCTTCATATCCATATGTAAATGGATGTAAAAAGTATTTTGCACAGTAGTGTTATATTATAAGAAAAATTCATGTAAGATTTTCTATTCCTGCTGTCAGTTAATATTCGTTCCAGCAAAAACACTTGTTTGTAATACGAAATTTTAAAATATCCAATTTTAGAACCAACTGAATACTTTGAACTCAGTACTAAATAAGATAGAATTTTTTTAGGTTGTGCCTCTTTGAAAGTTTATGGAAACATTTAACTGTTACAGCAAACTAAACTTTGATGATCACCATACAGAAATGTGTAATGCAGTTTCAATATTACTGTATGGATTCTATAAAAGCAGTAATGTGACACAGTGAAGAGTATATGTTCTGCAAGGTCCAGTGAGTATATGAAAATACCAGTCATCATTTAGTAAATGTAAAACGGTAGAATATGCATTTTATGTTATGCTGTGAAAATCAACCATTTTGAATGAGCATTATTTGAAGACATATGTTGAAGTAGCTTTTCTTCAAAGATCCAACTATTCAGTGAAAGAGTACAAGGCATTATCTTTAGCTATACATGAACTTTTTTTTTAAGCATTCACCTCAAGCAAGGTGGGAGTGCCACTAGTACACAAGGGGTTACAGAGAGTGAAAGTAAGAGTAAAGAGAAGGATGAGAATCAGGATCAAAGCATCAGAAGTTGTCAATTGACATTGCATTTGAATATTTGCAGATTATAGCTATAGGGAAGCAAGGAAGAGGAAGGGAGTTCCAATGGCCAGAAGTGTGAGAGAAGTCGTTGGAGTAGAAGAGGTAGTTACATTTAACTGTTTCAACAGTGAAGGGGTGGAGCAAGATGCCAACCTAGTAAAATGCTTAAATTCATGCAGTTAGGGTACTAGTGAAAACAGCTCATCAGAGCAGTTTCCATGAAAATATTTGTAGAAAAGACAGAGGGAAGCTACATCATGTGTGTGAGAAAGTGACTGCAGATGAAATGCCAGATCTACTAGGTTGGCATCTCAGTCGCACCCTTTCACTGTCAAAACGGTTAAATGTAGATGTTTCTTCTACTCCAACAGCTTATCTCACACTTCCTACCTGTGGAACTCCCTTCCTTTTACTTGCTTCCTTGATAGCTATTACCTTCACATATTTGAATGTAATGTCAATTGACATCTTCTGATGCCTTGATCCTGTTCCCCATCCTTTTTTTTATCCTCTCCTCAAACATGCCTCTTTACTCTTGTTCTCACTCTCTGTAACCCCTTGCATGCTAGTTGCATTTCTGCCTTGCTTGGAGTGAAATGCTAAAAAAATAATATGCTGACATAGGGCAAAAATGGTTCTCTATGATGAATAAAGGACAGCATTTTCTTTTGGATGCATTAAAATTTACAAGGCATTCCTTGTCTCAGTTAATAATTGATTGGAGGTCATTTTTGAGAGTAGCATCCAGTTTTACTTTATCAGACCTATTGGATTAACTATTAAGACATGAGTAAATTGTCCACAGTATAAATAACTAGTTGGGAACTGATGATGTTAGAAAGGTTGCTAATGAAGAAAAAATGAAGGTCCAAGGATAGAGCTCTGTGGGACTCCCACATTAAGGTGAAACGATCTAAAAGTTTTGGTCCTCAACATGATCTTCATTACCTTAAGAAAGATTGGATTCAGAAATAATCAGGAAAATCCAAAGTTTCTAAAAGTAAAATATACACAGAAGAAAAATAAACGACACTTACATTATTTACATTATTCAGACTGTTATCTTCATCTTCATTGCCATATTCACAACATTTTGGCTATTGTATGCTCTGGCCTTCTTCAGGTGATTGGAATTTCAAACCAAACCCCTCATTTCATCCACTGGGGTAGATTTATCCACTGGGCCACGTGTCCTTAAGGACCAAACTTTGAGAGTTGAGTTACAGGGAAATAACTGAAACATCCGGTAAAGGTGTGGCATGTGGAGCTGGAGCAATCTATTCTGGTGGATGAAATGAGGGGTTTGGTTTGAAAATCCAATTACCTGAAGAAGGCCAGAGCATACAACAGTCAAAATGTTGTGAATATAGCAATGAAGATGAGACTAACACTCTGAATAATGTAAATTATGTAAGTAATCATAATACCTCATCTCAGAGATATAGACAGATAAAGAAATGTCACTTGGCAAGGAAATATCACATTCTCACTAAACCTAGCATCATCAGATAATCATTTTGCAACCTTGATATACACAAGTCATTTATTCAGCCATGTGGGGATGACAAATTTTCCTCCTTGCAGTTTCTTTCTGATAGATGTAATGTCACAATCCTGTTACTACTCTATCCCTATTTCTATAGCAAATGTTCAGAAAAAACTCTATTCTTTGGTTCCACCAATTCAAACCTTTACAGTTAGACCAACCAAGTTGTATCCACTCTCAATTGTAAGGAGGAAATCTCACTCAGACAGATTTTTCCTCCTAGAACTGCTGGTTTGTATACTTGAAGTCTTGGGTCAGTTTTTACCTGTCTATACACAATTTTCACTTCCCTCTCTTACAATACAAGTATAGTACAAATATAAATATATAATTGAATTATACTTGTATTATATTTGTAATATACTTGTATGATACAATTCATTCAGTAACTCTTGTCTTCTATTGGGTGTAGACCAGTAAAAAAATAAAATAAATAAATTTTCATCCTTTAGAACATTTTTTTAGTGCCAAGAATTCAGAAATATGCAAGTAATAAATATAGGTCTCTTGTTAGTTTCCTTGACATCAAAGTCCCCAGATTTTTTTTATTTTACATTAATGTTCATTTTGTATAAGATCTAAAAATCACTCGAGGTAGAGGGTTAAATATAAGAGACACAGTTTATGGGGATATATGAGAAAGGTGACATTGATACTAGACTTGAACAGGTTAAGATTGTAGTGATCAGGGAAGCATCCACTTGGGAGTCATATCCATAAAGCACAAAATCATATTTTTAATTGGTCTTGCAGGAGTTGGTATATTTCTTGATTACTGGTTAAATGTACATTATATAATATATATATAAATGAAATAAGAACAAATCAAATATAAATTCAAATGTTCATAACATTTAGGACTCACTACAATTCAATAATAGAGTAATATTCTTTATTATAGGATATTACATTCAAATATGTATAAACTGCTACATAAATGCACTTCTGCTTTGATGTGTATCATCACATTTATCAGGCATTAGTAAATGACTGATTATTACATTTATTAGAATTTACTTACAAACAACCTCTTTCCCGTGAAAAAAAAGAAAAAGAGCAAGAAAGAAAGACACAAGATATAATCTCTTTTCCAGAAAAAAAGGAAGAAAAGAAAGGAAAAATATATAACTTGTCATGATTATAATCAGTATTCAGCCAATCAAATTGGCCTCTGCTAAGTAAGAGGTCATGAAATACTGATTCAAAATTGCAATGAATACAAATGTTATATTTGATGCACAAATTAAGCTACAATGTTGTCGTCCAACAGCTGACATTTCCCTATGATAAAGAAACATTATGTAACAATACTTATATATATATATATATATATATATATATATTATGGACTTATGGTTACACATGATCATCCTCACTATTGCTTTGGCAGGGAAATTGGAAATTGATGCATACTCGCCTAGGGATTGAGAAGTCTTACTAAAGGAAATAGGGTTTCTCTGATTAAAAAAAAAAAAGGCAATACAGGTTTGATTCCTCTCAGGAGGCTCATTTTCTTTAGGACCAAGATCTCTAGGCCGGTCACCATTAATTTAATTGTTTAAAAGCAAAAAAACTCCAAAAGGACATGGATGTCTACAAAAACATGTGTACTCTATAAATATGATGTTTATCGTAACAAGAAATCAAAGATTAAGGTTAACCCTAGACTTGAACAGGTTAAGATTGTAGTGATTGGGGAAGCATTCTCTTGGAAGTCAGTTCCACAAAGCAGCAGTTCGTGGGAAGAAGCTGCTCAAATGGAACTTACCACTGGAATAGGAAGGGAATGCGGATAGTTATTGTTAATTTCTGTATAAAATTTAAAATGAATGTAAAGGAATTTTTATTTTAAGGGAATATCATTCCTTACCTCCCTGAATTAAATGAATTGAAGTCACAAATGGGTTGAAATGACAATCTACAGAGATTTGAAGATGGTACTCATTAAAAATTGATCGGACAGACTTGAAACAGGAAAGATATCTTGTCACTAAAAGACGTAACAGGTTACAAGGAATGGAAAAGAATGAGAAAATGTTAGTGAGGAGAAAGGACAAGTGATGAGGATAATGATTGACTTTGCATTTAAATCTTTGAAGATTGTAGAGTTTCAAATTAGATCTCTTGTTGATACACTCTAAATGAACACTAAGAAAGCAAAACCCAAAATAAAAGAAAAAGTCATCATCTGTGCAGGGGCTCTGAGCATGACATCAGGCCCACAAAACGAATCCTCTCAAAAATATGAAATAACAACATAAAATAACCTAATTCATCTTTTTTTGTGTTTTTCTTGCCAGCAGAGAAAAACACGAAACAAGATGAATTTAGAAGCCTCTACACTTTACTTTAGAGAAAGTTTCTCATAAACAACATGGGCAGAATCATGGTGAATGAGCCAGTTGTCGATACTTGGCAGGCTCTCAACATCACCACTATGACCATGGTCAACAGCTCTGACACACATATCCAGTCAAGACTCCTTCAAATTGCCACACCTCATCCACATAGAGACATTCTGCCTGCATTTTCTGTATTGGCAAAGACAGAATCATAGCAAATGATGCTGGCAAGCTCTCAGCATAAACTGAACTGGAAATTCCAGACCTTACAAACTAGGCCTTTTTTTCAAAATCTACCTTCCTTGCCCACACTACGGACATTCCACTTTGCCATATTTCCTTTTGCCCTACCAGTGGTACTTTTTGTTTTGTTTATTCTTTCATACTATCATATGCACGTTTTTAACAGAGGTTGGCAGCCAAGTCAAAAAAAAAAAAAACTGACAGCAAGTTCCACAGGTGAGAAGTGAAAGAAAAGAAACTATTAGAATAGAACTTATGGTTACATTTAGCTATATCAACAATAAAATGATGAGACCTAATTGCCAATCTAGTAAGTTAGCATTTCAGTTATCTGCTCACAATATACAGTGACAAGACTTTTGACGACAGAGATGTGGTTCTATAGCAGACTTCTGATTGTACCATGGACTGAACACATGAGCAATGAGAAGTTTTAAGAAAAATTGGAACCTGGAGTTAGAAAAAGATACTTAATATACCGAGAAGATATAATGAGGAAAGAGAACTTAGTGAATTTGGTATTCACAGGACATAGTGAATATAATAAAGGAAGCAATAAGTAACCTACCTAATGAGTTTATGTGAAAGGATGGCAAAACATGGACTGGGACCAATTGTAGAGCTACAAAAGATATGAAGTTAGGGAGAGACATGATCATTTTACCTAATGAGTTTATGTTAATGAATGGCAGAACAGGGACTTGGAGGGATAGTAATGGGACAAATATTGCTTAGAACTGCAGCATATAGGAAGTTGTGGAGAGCGATGATCACCCATTAAATTATTTAACTTGTGTCTATCAAGTTCAGTTAATGATATATACCTATGAATAAAACATTTTGTTGCTGTTTAATACTATATAAAATTGGGATATATTTATATTTAAGAACTTCTATAATACTAATTACATGTAAAAAAAAAAAAAAACAACACTTGCAAGAAGGCAGACTGAGATAAACAACTTAGAATATGTGATTCATTCTGGAAAAGCAACATGTTAGACTTTCAGACAAGGTACTAGCTTATGGACAATGTATGAATTAAATGTTCTCACAACATGAAAGATATACTTTAATTTATTCAAACTTATTGTTCTCATACTGTTATTATATACAATGTTTCAGCCAGGTATCCTCTGACCATCTTCAGATACTCATTGTTTGGATGATATGTGATATCTGTTGAGTACTGTTTTACTTTGTTCCTGTGATATCAGTTTTTGTTTGTTCCAACTGAAACAGTGTACTGGATCTAGGGATTAAACTCATGGCCACTAGATAACAGCAACACATGTTTAAACTATATACACTACACCATTGAAGGACATCAGTGGTATATTTTTGAAGCCTCTATTATTCAATGTCAGATGGCTCTGATTTTTTTTTATCTTGGTAAGTTCATATCACTTTTTGATAATTCTTTATTTCATTTGGGGGCTGAAGAATTTTCAATATACTTTAATTAAAAGTTTAAAAGTGGCCATAACGTTGTGTTTGTAATAATAATAATAATAATCCTGAGGCCACTACTCCAGAATTTTACAGCCAGGACCTGCCTTGTCACATCCACAGGGTTGAATCACACTTATTCACCTACATATTCCACTGGTTAGACATCCACTCAAACAGCTTATTCCTCAAAACTGCTACTTTGTAGAATAGTTTTGTCAAGATGCTCCTACAAAAGCTACAATCTTAACCTCTTCAAGTTTAGTGTCAATCGTTATCTATCTCCATATCCTCATAATGTTCACTTTCCCTTCTCTCTTTGCATTTCATTCACTATCACTCTACCTTGAGTGGTGTTTGGGTCTTGTATTATATTAAAAATAATAATATATTGTTGCATATAACTGTCATATATTTACATTTAAAATATTCTCTTACAGTTCTGATTACAAACAAAAGATATGCCACTTAATCTTAAATCTGCAAATTTACCAACTGAAAATAGAGCACACTGGTTTTTGTCTGCATAAAAATATATTTTCTAATGTTAGTGGAAAATTCCTGAAATCCAAGTTTTCACTGAATTTGCTTTCACTGAGAAAGTTTAATGCAAAAGAATCTTTCAGTAGATTCCCATGTCTTACAAAATAAAACCTACTTATTGAAAAGAGTCATGTCAACAGGAAATGTTTGAAGGCAATGTGGTATCTTTTCAAAGCTATGTTACTCTTATCTGTTCATTGAGAAATGACTTCTTCACATGCACAAAATGCATTTTGTAGAATATCTTTTACCTTTCTTTTCATTAGGATTTTAACAAGTGAAATTTCTGTCACTGTAGAAGAGATCTGTAAAAATTTAATATTACTATTCCCATGAATAATGCTATCTGCAGGTTTCTTGTCTAAAACAAAATACAGCAATAAAATACATTTTGTTTAAATTTCATGTTTCCTAATACCAGATGAAAACTGGGAAATATTCCAATATTTAAGTGAAACTTTTGTTGTTGTTTTTTTTTAATCATTTCATGACAAGCAAAGTGATAATGCCACCATGATACAAAGAGTTACTGGGAGTGACACAAACTGAGAAAACTTTGAGTAAGGACAATAAATGAAGAGGATTCAAAAAGAGTGATCACAGTTGACAGGAAAGTAAGAAGCCAGAAAAGATTCCACAAGTGACAGTGCAAAAGGAGTAACTGTTAGAATAGAATTTATGCTTACATCTATTCACTTCAACAGTAAATTGAAGAGAACTGTCAATGTAGTACTATGTTTAAATTCATAAAGTTAAGATGCCTAAGAAGAAACCTCATCAAAACAATCGTCATAAAAATATTTATAGAAATCACACTGGGAAGCGATATTATGGCATTGGAGAAAGTGATTGAAAATGAGATGCCATATAACATTGCAAATTAAGTTACATATAACAAAAATCATATATCTGTAAAATATGGCTTTTAATAAATTCTACAATACAAGTGGGATATTTCTCCTGACTCATGTTAAGCGGTATGGATATCCATTGAGAAGGTATCAATGCCATCAAAAATTTTTTGAACAAGAATAATACAGAAGTAAAACAAATACACAATGGGTTGACATTTAATGAAATATTTATTCTAAAAAACAAAAAAAAAATTCTAGTTGTGGAAAACATGCATTTACCAAGTGTCCAGGTCCTGATGTCCCCATTTCTTTTGATAAAGAATAGTTCTACTTACTGTCTAGCTGGATAGGGGCACTTTTGTACTAGGGAATGCGATCCTACATGAAGGAGGGAAAAAAAAAAAAAGAGCTTATATTTGAAAACATGGATTTTTAAAGGTGCCAATCAGCAATAAATGCTACTATGTATATCCACTACAGCTGCTGCTACTTTTGTGGCCTAAACTCACTACAAAAGTAAAAAACACATTTTGCGCTGATATTATTAACTTTGTATCTCTGATAAAGTAAATGATACATAGTACAATGAGATACTATACACTCACAGGAAAATATCAAATTAAGTAGTTTTTTATTTAATTATAAGAATTATGATTGGCTAAATTAAAACTATATTGCAAATAAATGCAAGAATGTTTGCTTTACCTCTGAGAAATATTAACTGATATAGTAATTAAATATTAGTTATGAAACATTATTTGCATAAGTTTGTTTATTACTGAAATTAACTGATATAGTAATTAAATATTAGTTACGAAACATTATTTGCATAAGTTTGTTTATTACTGAAATTAACTGATATAGTAATTAAATATTAGTTACGAAACATTATTTGCATAAATTTGTTTATTACTGAAATTAACTGATATAGTAATTAAATATTAGTTACGAAACATTATTTGCATAAATTTGTTTATTTCTGAAATTAACTGATATAGTAATTAAATATTAGTTACGAAACATTATTTGCATAAATTTGTTTATTACTGAAATTAACTGATATAGTAATTAAATATTAGTTCCGAAACATTATTTGCATAAATTTGTTTATTACTGAAATTTTGTCATCATTTCAGTTTCAGTTAGAAAATAAATAAAATTAAAATCTACAAAAAAAAGTAAAATTTGAAGAAATTGCAAATTAATTTTCTTTCTGCAAAGCCACAAAAATTTAAAACTTTCAAGTTTTCAATTTTAAATCCAGAGACGAATATGCAAGATGACAGGTCTTGATCTGGCATCTAGTCTACAATCGCTATCCCACAGATATGCCATGGCCTCCTCTGCCTCTTCTACAAGTATTTTCATGGCAACTGTTCCAACTAGCTACTTTCGCTGGTTCCCAGACTATGTGAATTTAAGTGAGCTACCAGGCTGGCATCTCAGTCCCACCCTTTCATTGTCAAAACGATTAAATGTAACCATCTCTTCTACTCAAACAGCTTCTTTTCCCATCTGTGGAACTCCCTTCCTCTTACTTGCTTCTCTGATGACTATAATCTTCAAATATTCAAGTGTAATGTCAATTGGCATCTGACACCCTGAGCTTGTTCATCATCCTTCTCTGTATCCTTTCCTGTAAACATGCCTTTTTACTCTTGTTCTCAATCCTCTGTAACCACTTCTGTACTAGTGGCACTCTCACCTTGCTTGGGGTGAAATGCCTTAAATATATATATATATATATATATATATATATATATATATATATATAACTTGGATTTGTAGAAAAAAGACAGTTTTTATTGAGATTTTACCAGTGTAACTAATGTCTACTTCATTGGTAATATCCTTGTGATGTGCATTTCTTTGGACTACTATATCACTCCCTCGGCATGTAATGATCCTAGTTTGGGACTCCTAGTTTAGAAATTCATTACAGAGGAAATGGATTAGAAAAAAAATTGTTATCTTGAGAGAAAGAGAGATCTTCTTTCTTCTTTTATGTCCCATGTCCCTTCAGGACATAGGCGATCATGGCTCTCCACTTTGTCTTATCCCTTGTAGCTCACAATAAGTTTTATCTTTTTGCTACTTCTCTCAGACCCTGTTCTGCCATCCACTGGACTCAAAGAAACAAAATTACTCAGAACTTTGAGTTTGCAATAAACCCATTAAGTATGTCATGCATTGCTTTTCGTTATTCCTCTATCCACCCTGTGAGTATCAGATTTTCCAAGCCCTACTTTTTCATTATGTTCCCAGAAATTTCAGCTGCCTCTTCCTGAAGCAAATTTGCTATAAAGTAATAAGGACATTTTTTTCTGACTGTAATTGGAAATATTAAGTGCTATCGCTTAATATTTCCTCTTTTTTTTAACTTTTAAGAAAGCGCCATTATCTGTCAGATGAAGAAAGGCCATTATTTATCAGATGAAGCTTTTGATCAGAAGTAAACAATAAAATGAAGTATGTTGCTACAGTTGTCTAAAACACTGGTACTCATTGGCAACTTATTTTGGTGAAAAGTTTATTCTTTAAGAGAAAACAAAATAAAGTAAACAGATTATACAATTCATATAAGTAAAAAATAACAAAATCAGTGAACAAAAAAAGAAAAAGGTCATTTTACTTTTTCCTTTTAATTCATTCAATCTTCTTTTTCCTTTTAATTCATTCAATAATTCCTTCTTATCTAAAAAAGATTGATTTGTTTTTTATGGTTTATCAACACTTTGTGGGTTTTTTAAAGCCAACATATTTTGGGTTGTGTTTTTTTTTTCAGGCAACAGAATATCAGATTAACAATCTTTAGAAACTGATTTTTCCAGATACAAGTTCTACTATTTAATCCATAGCCGGGGGTAGGAGAGAAGGGAATGACATATCTTTCCCAAGTGAATTTAATGAAGTTGATTTGGGTTCAAACTCCACACTCTGATTTCTTATACAAAGTTGCTATCCATTGCACCAACTACACATCCCCTTATTTAAAAAGAAAAATACTTTATGCAACAAGAAATTTGAATTTGATATAGCATTTATATAAAAATTAATGAGAAAGTCTTCAATATATAAATTGATGATTTTGTTGAATTTTCAAAATGGCAAATTTTATGCAAAAATCAGCCTGCATAATATCTGTTGAAGTGTAGCACTTATAGAAATTTGTTTGTCAACTGAAGTAAATTATCCTTCATCTAAATTTTAAAAATATGAAATTTCAAATTAAAATAGCCTAACAGAATAAAGAAAAAAGTATCTTTTTTAATTTTGTCTGCTGAAATTTAACAATTTTAAATAACAAAAGAAACACTTAAAGAAAATGTTAAATATTGATATGGTTTAGCAGAATGATTTTAAGACTCCATATACATTTTCGCTTAAAAGCATATGAAAAAGAACATCAGACTTAAAGGAAATGGCTTTCGTTTCTCTAGGTAAACTGTTAATGGTTATTATTGAATTTGTCTATCAGGTTTTAGATGAGAAGAGCAAGGCTCAGACTTTCAATATCTCAAAGGCAATTGACAGGAATTGGCAAGCTATCCTTTGGCACAAGATCAATGGCTATGGTGCCCCTAACTGAATATTTGGCTTAATCCAATCATTAAGAAATCATACAATGGAGATCGTGTTGAATGGACATGATTCTAGATCATTTCACATTAATGCAAGTGTCCCCCAGAGCTCTATCCTTGGACCTACATTGTTTCTTATCTTCATCAATGACCTTCTTAATGTCATCAGTTTCCAACTAGGTATTTATGCTGATGATGCAGCTATTTACCCCTGTTTATTCTGATAGGTCTTATAATGTAAGACTGGCAGCTGTTCTTGAAAATGAGCTCCAATCAGTTCTTAACTGGGACAAGAAACAGCTTGTAAATTTCTACACCTCCAAAATAAAACTGCTGTCTTTTAATCATCATAGAGAACTATTTTTGCCCCATATCAGCATCGCTGATGTTAATCTCCAGGAGAGCAACTCATTGCACCTTCTCGGACTCACATTTTCTATTGACATGAAATGGAGTGATTATATTGAATGAATTGCTTAGTCTGCTACTTGGAAAGTTGGTTCCCTGTGTTGTGCCAGAAAATATTTCCTGCCAAAATTTCTCTTGCACTTTTATAAATCTATCATTCATTCATGTATTGAATATTGCTGCCATATTATAGCTGCTCCTGATATATATCTCAAGATTCTTGACAAAACCAAAAGAAGGGTCAGTAATGTTATCAGTCACAATTTGAGTTGCTACCTATTACTCACCCGTGCCTCCTGTTTCTCACAGAAGACAAACTAAAGTTGTCAGACTGAATTCAATCAAGGAAATTGCTTTTGAAAACCTTTTAGAAATTCCAAGAATGAAAATGCATGTAAAATAGCTACAAAAGACAGGTGATAAAAAAACTGCCAAAGTCAATGGCAGTATGAAATTCTGTTTGTCATTTTATACAGAGAGGAATTTTATTGAGACTATTTTGCTTCAATTAATAAGAGATTTGTTAACAAGTCAATCAAGATTTATTTTAATCATTCCCTTTAATGTCAGAACCATTATTTAAACACTGGATCTTGGATTTAAATACATAACTTTTCATAGTCTTCTTTACTATTACTCTATTTGTTTCTATATACAAATATTAGGCATTTTATACTCTGCTTCAAATTGGATCCCTTTCAAATCCATTCTACATTCTGTTATATTTCATTCACCATTAGCTTATTTTGTTTAGTATAAAACATTGAAAATAAATGTTAAACCTGCTTTCAGTTCTTTTATTTTAATCTAAAGATAACCCCTCATATCTGGACTTTGTAACCTATTCCTCATATCTAGAAGGCCTTTTAAGTATGGTTGTCAGGGATTCTACTGTACTTACATAATTAAGGATGACTAATTAAAAATACAAATCTTAAGTCACTAATTTGTGATCATGACAAGAAAGTGATGCAAATTCCCAGAATAAATATTTGAAACTTCTATTAATTCATCCAAGAGCTAATCACATTCTTGGAAATAACTCACAAATATTTAGAATTATGACCAAAAGTTTATTGCAAACTCAAAGTTCTGAGTAATTTTGTTTCTTTGAGCCTTCAAGGAATTTGACAGTTCTTGAAAATAGAAATTGGCAAATGCGACCTCATAAGTTAAAAGATTGTGATAGGAAAGTTATTATCATTTCAATGTCCGAATAAAGTGAGCCAGATTAACAAACTGATCTTATAAATCTTCCCATTAATGGAATTTATATTAAAATTGTTGGCAAAAAGAAAGAAAGTTGGATCTTCTATCTTACAGGTTATTATGGAGGATTGAAATCAAAGCAAGAAAAGTGGACCAATGGAAATGTTTAATTATGATAATGAAGTTTGGAGAGCTAAATCTTTTATGCAATAAATAGCATTGCGATTAAACAAGAAAACTGGGTGATTAGAAAATTTCAAGCAGAAATTGTGTCTCAAGTGAGTTTTGTAAGATTTCAAGGCATCTTGAAATGACCATATGCAACTGGGGCTATATGAAAGTTTTTAAATGACAAGAAACTGAAGAAAACTTACTGAGGTGGATACTAAAGTATTTTTATTTTTGTAATGTTCTGCATAATTTTTAGGTGTAAAGAAATAGAGAAGAAAGACAATAGTTATATCAATGGATTTAACATTTGTTAGCATTTTAGACATCTGTGATCTAATTGGTAAAGATGCTGTCATATTCAAGAGTTCATATCTCATTAGAAGCACAAGATTTAATTTGATTTAGCTTTCTTAACAGTTGTAGAATAATGATAATGTTTCCTCTAAGAAATTTGAACAACATTTTTTTTTAATATTGTTAACCCAATAAAAGACTACTAAAGATGGAGAATTATTAGATGAGTTTATTTTTAGGACATACAGAGAGAAATTCATATTATGAAGATATGTAGGATATATAACAATTGACCCTTGACTTGAAGAGGTTGAGATTATAGCAACCAGGTAAGCATTGACACAGGAGTTCATTCCATAATACAACAGTTATGGTGAAGAAGTTGACAGAGTGAAAGTTCTTCCTCACTAATGGAATATGAAAAGAATGAGTCAACAGTGTACATGACCTGGCAGTTCCTAGCTGTGAATGTCTGGACTGGTAGAAACGAGGAATATAGTTTGCCCAAACATTTGCCATGAAAACAACAATAGAGTTGCAAGAGGTTGTGGGAAAGGGCTTGTGGGTTAGAAAAACAATTGATAAACTATAATTTTTTTTCTTTTTTCTCCAATCCACAAACCCTAATGCAGCACACAAACTGCAAAACAAAAACTCCAGAGCGACCCTAACCTAAAAGAAAAATATATGGACAATGTGAAAAGAAGATACAAGGCACACAGTCGAAACTTGAAATGGGATGAATTAAGAGATGATTTAGGGACATTAGAAAATGATATCATCCCAAAGGAGACAAGATGAAGAAGAAAAAAAAATGAATGGATGACTGATGATATTCTGGCATGATAGAAAGAAGACAGAAAACTCCGACAAGATTCAGGATGGAGTACAGAAAATAACACAATGAAATAAGAACCAAATGCAGGCAAGCTAAAGAAGAATGGCTAAATGAAAAATGTGCAGAAATAGAAAGAATGAGTACTACCAACAAAAGAAACTTGCACAAACAAATAAGACAACTAATGGGACAGAAGACATGCTCATCAACAGGCTACCTAAAATCAAAGGAACACTAATATTAGAGAAGGAAAAATTCTTCAATGCTGGAGCAAATATATTGTTGAACTCTTCCACGATGAAAGAGAATAACCAGCAGAACTACTAATAGACCTGAAATTCTGAAAATTGAAGTAAAAGCCACACTGGCCAAATTGAACAGAAACAAGGCAGATGGGCCAGACGGAATTGTAGCGGAAATGCTGACAGCCTTAGAGTATTTTTGCATAGACAAGATCACCGAAATAACAAATGAAATCTACAAAAGTGGGGATATAACCAGAAGACCTCAGCAGATCTATCTTCATAGGTATGCCTAAGAAACCAGGTGCAAATGAAAATGTACTCCACTGAACAATAAGCCTAATGGGCCACGTGACAAAACACATCATCTGTATTCTGATAAATAGAGCACGCAGCAGAATCAAGCCAGAGATAGAACAGGAACAGTGTGGGTTCGTTAAAAACACAGAAACAAGAAACACGATATTCATGCTCAGAATATCAGAAGGACGTGTACCTATGTTTCATAGACTATGCAAAGGCCTTCAACAAAATACGCCACAAGGATCTGCTCAGCAACCTTGATATATTCGGGAAAGATATCAGAATAATCAAGAACCTATACTGGCAGCAAGCAGCATGCATGCGCATAAAGAACAAGTTCAGCAAATATACAAAAATAGAAAGGAGCATAAGGCAAGGATGTGCCTTCTCACCTGACCTGTTCAAACTATACAGTGAGGCAATTCTGAGAGAATTGGAAAGCCTACTGGGATTTAGCATTGGTGGCCATAATCTTAGCAACATAAGATACGCAGATGACATAGTACTGACAGAAGACACAGAAAAGAAATTACAAAATCTCCTACAGAAGGTAGCGATGGAGAGTGAAAAGATAAACAACAAGAAGATAGAATGCATGGTCATCGGTAAAAGGATGAGCCCAAAATGCAATTTGCAGGTCAGGAACACTAGAATAAAGCAGACACAGAATTTTAAATATCTGGAAAGCGTTTTGACAGAGGATGGTAAGTGTGACACAGAGATCCGTAGACATATTGGGATGGCCAAGGACACATTGCAAAAGCTGGGTAGAGTATTTTGAGACAAGAGGGCTTCTTTGGTAATGAAGAAAAGAATATGAAGCTGTTATGTGACATCTGTCCTTCTTTGCAGTAGTGAATTTTGGACGATGTCCTCAAAGATGAAGAAGAGACTCAAAGCAGTAGGAAAAAAATAAACAGATAGAAGATGGATAGAGGACTTTTTCCCAATATGTCATGGTTGATAATATCATTCAGGCTAGTTGACACAAAATATACATTGAGCACATTCCCCAATAAATTATTTGAATTCAGGGGTCCAATAGCTCTTTTTTCTCTGAGAGTGAAAGTAAGAGAAAAAACTAGGCTATAGAGGGGATAGAGGAAAAGATAAAAAGAAGAACATGGAGCAAGGCATCAGAAGATGTCATTTGACATCTGATTTAAATTTTTGAAGATTATACTTATCAGGAAAGCAAGTAAGTGGAAGGGAGTTCTGCCTGCAGGAAGTGCAAGAGAAGAAGCTATTGGAGTAGAAGAGGTGGTTACATTTAACTGTTTTGACAGTAAAAGGGTGGGACCAAGATGCCAACCTAGTAGCACGTTTAAATTCATGCAGTTAGGGAACCAGTGAAAATAGCTTGACAGAGCAGATGCCATGAAAATATTTGTAGTAAAGACAGAGGAAAGCCATTTCAACTCTGTGAGAAAGTGACTGGAGTTGAGTTCCCAAGTCAGGACCAATCACATTGCGTAAGAGTAGGAGTATTAACCAGGCAACAGCAAAGCCTGTCTACTCCTATTAAAAAAAACAGAAAATCAACAACAAAAATAAAACAAACAAAAAATGGGCTTGGGAGCCAAGCTGGAAGTCACATTGCAAGTTATATATATATCAATCATGACACATTAGAAGGAGAAAGTAAAGGGAGATTGTTGTGTATTCACTACGTCTGCCCATATGGATTGTTATAGCTAAATACAGGAAAAGCATGAAATTCAAAGAGATATATACAAACATGACAGGCAATGATATTCTTTTCCACATGGCTGCTTAGATGAAAGTTTAAGCAAGAAGTGACATTTTTTTAATGGAGGCAACTGAGCAGGATGACTTTATCAGAAAGCGAATCACTAGATGATGAGGCAAATGTACCCCAATGACTGAGTACAGAATTAAAAGACCCATATCAGTTGCCATATCTGCATTTGTATTCATGAGCTCAGGAAGAAGAGTACAGAAGAAAATACAAGGCACCCTGAAGGCCAAAACGCTTTTGTATTACATGCTATTTTTGCAGGAAAAGAAGGAAGAAAATACCTCTCCACTGAATGAGGTCAGTGAGTACATGTAAATGAGTTTCTATCTACCAATCATAGTTCAAGTGTCACGGAGTGAGATGGATTGAATAGAAAAATATGCTAATCCATTTCCATACTCCATGGATAGTATACCATAGAGGGTCGAACAAACTGCTATTAAAGTAACTGGGACTTTGTGAACTTTTATTATACACTCAGTGTACCTTCAGGTTTCAGTGTTTCACTTTCAGCATTTTGAAATTATATCCTACTGATGTAGTTTTTTGTGATTTCATATTTACCACAATAAACTCACTCCAGAAAGAGTGATGTTTCCTTTTTCTTTATTTCAAAGCCCCAGCTTTATTTCCATAAGGTTTTCTGTAAACTCTATTGCATTATTATCACAGACTGCTTGTGGTGTTTTTATACCCCATTTCTGTAGCTTTGCTTGCATGAAGTTCTGTAGGTGCGATTTTTCCTTTTTTACTAATTGCTATATCATATCGATAACCACACACACAGTCTGCTAATGGAATTTTGTTATTGCTGTATTAGCTCAATATTTCAATTTTTCATTTGATAATGTTGTTTCTTAGTAATTTTGTCCACATGGCTGTCTTCTTTTCACATGTTATCAGCAATGTCTATGGTTTCGCCAGAGTTGATAACTTTCTTGAAATCTTGGTTGCAGAAAATGTCTACTTTCCTGCTTATATTCTTTGGCATAACCAAGACGACACAGAAATATTCACTTCTACAAAGATGATAGATTCAAAGATATTTTTTGTTGGGGGAAAAAATTATCATTAATCTTGTAAAGCAAAGAAAAAAAACTATTCAACTTAAGGAGATTGTTACATTTTAGATTATTTAAGGGACAATAACTTAATATCCGTGGATATTACAAGGTCCAAGAGCCACTTGAGGTAAAAAGTTACAGCATAATAGGAGTAGATAGGTTTGCCTCTTGTTTGGTTTATACTCCTCACAGGTTTTTTGAACAGAAGTAGAGGTTTATCCTTTGTTACCTCTTTAGGATTGGATTTCCGGTTCCTTCTAAAGTCTACTTCAACTCTATACACCTAACATCTCTGCCTAAAACTCTGAACTTTTATTTACTATTTACATTTTTTCCTCAACAGGAGTAGATAGGTTTGCCTATTACCTGGTTCACATCCTCCCCAATCTTTTGAATAGGAATAGAGGGTTTATTCCTGGTTTCCTGTTTAGGATTGGGTTTCCGAAGTCTTTTCCTTCCCTTTCACTTCCAGTGGTCCCTTACATCTTGGTTGCATGGTCACCTGGCTTTTAGTGGTGCCTAACTCTCTGTAACTCTCTACCATGAGTAGCTTCTGTGCCTTATACAGAGTGAAAATCATTGTAAGAAAAAAAAGTAAGAGGCACAGATAGGTTAACCCTAGAGTTGAACAGGTAAAGATTGTAGTGATTAGGGAAACATCCTCTTGGTTTCACAAAGCAGTGGTTTGGTTTGGTTTGTTTTATGGCATATCAACCTCAGTGGGTTATTTAATGCTGACAAAATTTTTATTTCTGGTAATATTTTTTCCTTCAAAAATGTATTGCTGGTAATATTGTTTTCAAAAAATGTATAACTGGTAACATTTTTTTATTAAAAATGTATAGCTGGTAATATTTTTTCTTCAAAAATATATTTCTGGTTTGGCTTGGTTTGTTTTATGACATATCAACCACAGTGGGTTATTTAATGCTGTCAAAATTTTTATTTGTGTTAATATTTTTTCTTCAAAAATGTATAGCTGGTAATAAATTTTTTTTACAAAGTATTTCTGGTATTAAAGCCTATTTTTACACTTACATAATGTTTTGATCCCAGTTTGTGGGTTAACTATTTACCCATAGTTTTGACACTGGAAACACCAGCAATTAAAAGGTGGTTCCATGCTCCTCAAAACCTCCTGATCAGAGGCCTTGTGTTGGATGTAGCTTATCGTCATACCCAGGACAAAAAGCAGGGGTTTGGGTACAAAATCTGTTCAAGTGGAAATTACATCTAATCAGTGGAATACAAAAAGCTGAGATGGTTCACAACAATGTATGCAGCATGGCGGGTGAGTTAGTTGTGAAGGTTCAAAGATGTGGAGTTAAGCAATGTAGTTTGTCCGAATACTTTCTATAGAAATTGCAATAGAGCAGCAGTTTCATCTATGGGAAAGGGGTTCTTCAGTGGAAAATATTGAACATTATTTATTGATTAGATTATTTATTGGAATGGTTGGAAAAACCTCAGCTATTTGTTAGTTGATTCAAACTTTATAAAATAGTAAATATTGTGTTGGTGCATAATTATCAGGCGTTTTTAAATATTTATTATGAAAAAAAAAACATAATAATTCAACAATAGCATTTTTTAAATAAGTATGATTATTGACACTCATTTTCATAACCTGAAAATAAAATAATAATTTTATTAATAAAAAGTAAACAAAACAGTAATTTTTATTAACAATAACTCGCCTATAAAAACACCTGATAATTATACACTAACCCAGTACTATTTTATAGTTGGTTCACATGTTTTAATAATTTAGTAAATATTTATAAATTTATGAATAAAAGATTTTTTCATATTATTTTTTTATACATTGGTAAATGATAAATATTGCATTGAATTTGTTTTAATTGTATTAGTTTTTAGAATGTTTTAAATATAAAATAATTCTCGTAAATAAACAATCTAATAAATAGTCTTCAATATTTTCATTGTAAATTCTCAAGAAAATAATGTATGAATTCATTTTCATATGTCTGGGTTTTATTACAATTCTAATCATCATTTTTTAAAATGATAAACATTGCTGAGGAGTCAAAGTAGGTAAATAATAGCAGTGTCAAGGGAAAAACCGTCATTTTGACATACCATTGTTTTGTGGGCACAAAAGTCCAAGTTTTTCAATGTATCATTATAAATATCTGTGAATATGGTTTGGCAGTTCAGAATTTATTTAGATTTCTTAAATAAACATCTATAATTATAATTTCTCTCCCCATCTATAGTTAATATCAAATCACTCTAGTGTGATATGTTAAATTGTATCAATGGTATTCACAAGTCTCTTAGGATATCTACTGACATGATGTTGTTTGCTACTCTTTTCTATAACCTACATTTTTAGATCTGTAAATAAAAAAATACAAATATATCACAACAGCTTCCAGAAATGTCAGCATTTTATATATTTTATATATTTTATATTAGATATTTTTCGCAGATCCTAAACATTTTCTACACATTGTTACATTTCTCTATCACTTTCCTGCTTTCCTTCCCCCTTTTCACTTTCCTTCTCCCTCTCACTTTCTCTTGATGACAGAAATAAAATAATAAAGACACAAGAGGGGAAATGAGTTAAACAAATTAACAGAAACATACAAACAAGAGTGTTACAACAAAAATATTCGGTTTCACTGTCAGAGCTAACTTCTGGAAACTTCCCTCTCTAAAAGACAGTACCTGCTCTTATTTATAGCTAGGAGAGTCCATGCATGTGTGGACAAATTACCATAACACTTTCCTTCTCTCTCTTACTTTCCTTTCCTTTCTCTCTCACTTTCCTTCTCTCCTTCTCTCTCTCACTTTCCTGAGATCTTAATGTGTTTTTTTTATCAAGGAGATCTTGATTCTCTTTGTCTTATATTGAACTCAGGGTATTCTTCATCAGATGTTTCAGGCTTACGGCCAATCACATTGAAACACCACTACAAAAGTTACTGGTCAGTACCTAGATAGGTAACCCCTTAGGAATACCAGATGTTTTAAGCTCGAATGTATGGAAGGTGTAATGGATAATGCTTCAGAATTGTTGATTGGGGAGCCAAGTTCCAATTCCAGTTGGTTTTGTTATATTCACTTACATACAAGAAATGTATGAACCCACCTCTTCTCTCCCAGCTATGGGTTAATTAAAAAAACCTGTATTCTTAAATCATTATTATCTACAAAACAAAAAAAATTCTTAGAATCTAAATATATTTTCTGGCTTTAAATACCCTGCAAAGGGTTGATAAGCCATGAAAATCAACAGATGAAAATTGGTTTCACAGGAAAAAATTAAACATATTTGAATACAAGGAATTGCCATTAAAATGGTACTGCTCCTTATAAGTACCATATCTATTTAGAATGAAGGCAATCATGACTCTTCACAGACTCTATAAATAACCTACAAAAGGTTGATAAGTCATAAAAAATAAATTAATCAGTTTTTCAGAAACCTTTTGATCATCCATAATCATGTCTTTTCTGTAAGGCCAGGTTTCTTTGTTGATCTGCAAGATCATAACTGGGAGCAGCTCTTCATACATCTCCAATTCATAATCTCCATAAACCTTTATTTGATCTGCATTGGTGACTCTGCTGTTCCTGTTTTTAGATATAATGACCAAATTGTTGCATCTTTACATTATAAAATTGACCTCTTTTAGATCCAATTCATTCATTTTATACTATACACTGCTTTAGCAGAATTCTGTCTGTTAAAGACAATACCTAAGAATGTAAAGTGCTTTTTATACTTACCCTGTTTAAAATATAGAAGAAAGAGTATACAATTTTACTGTAAATTGAAGTCATTTGCTATTTGGTGGTCAATGAAAGCATTTGATTGGCTGTTTATTTGTTGTGCTTCAAAGTCTCTATTTTCTAACCAATAATCAGATCAATTACAGGCACCATATTTTAGATACCTCTGTTTTTTGATTTTTTTTTTCATAAGATCAATAAATTTGAACAAATAAAAAGGATTAATTTAATCAATTTTAATACTTTTAACAATTAGTATTATTAACAATAAACAATGTTTAATTAATTATTTTCTGTTTTTATTGATTTTTTAAGGCTTGATACTCATTACACAAGCAATTCCTTTCCATACTTAATACGTGGCTATGAATAATTTTAACAAACAAAAAATGTCAGAATAATAAAATCAAAGATAATTTTAAAATTACAGGACAATTTAATATTAAACATGTTTATTTGATTCTATTTCAAACATGTGTTAAGATTTTGTTTTGGAGCCAAGTTTAGATGTTGATATTTTCAATTGCAGCTGCAAAAATACCTTTGAATCACACTCTTGTCTGTTGTCATTGATCTGATAATTAGTTTTTTCTTTCTAATGATGAAAACAAGTAATCAGTCTTTAAATTGAAGCAGAGCCAGGTTTCATTTTAATTTTGATCTCTGAGATCAAGTTATGAAAAATAATCGTTTAAGGCAAGGGTCAGCATTTGGTCTGCAATGTCAGTTTATCCAGCTTGCCACTAACAAGCTAAAATATAATTATTTACATGGAATTATCAATAGAATTTAGTTAAATTTACATTCAAATTTTTCTACATAGTAAGTAAAAATGCCAAAATTTGGCCAATCTGATTTTTGCAGCTAACAGTAGTAAGAAAATGAATGAAATAAAAAATTTGGCAACTTTTGATATCTGAGTGCTTTTTGTGTAAGTATCTGCTATTAATTTTCTTAGAAAATCAATTACAAGCCTGCTGCAGCAATCATGTTTTAATTTGTATTGCCATGTTTTAACAGGTTTGAAGAGTACCGTATATGAAAAGGACTGACTTCATTAAATTATAACATATTGTGACTGAACTCATAAAATCTAAATGGATAACAAATCAAACGATGTTGACTGATGAACATTTGAAAGCTATTAATCCATAGCTGGGGTTAGAAAAGGTGGATTCATACCTTTCCCAAGGGTATTTGCACGTAAGTGAATATAACGAACCTAACAGGAATTGGAACTCTGATTAACAATTCCAAGTCATTATCATAGCACCATACAAGCTTACAGCAGCTAGTTTCCTAAGTGGTCCCCCATCTAGATACTAGTCATGCTTGATGTTGCTTAAATTTGGTGATCGCACTGAAAACAGTGTTTGAATGTGATGTGACTGTCAGCTTCATGTACAGTAGTCTGCTTATAAAAAATGGTCCCTTCATCACATTTTAGTACTTTTTTTGTGGGGAGGTCATACATCATATATTTCAAGACAGTCTCCCTAGTTCTCTTTCAGTAATGTTCTCCTTAATCTCGGCCACATCATCCCATTCAATGACAGTCTTACCTTTTGGGAAAACAAAAGTTGCAAGGAGTCAAATATGAAGTGGAGAGGAGCTGAGTTGTGTAATGTTTTGCAAAAAGAACTGTACTAGACACGAAGATTGAAATTTCAGAATATCCAAAATGGATGGATAATTTCCAAATAGTCTGCAGAATCTGAATAAATTCTAAATCCTAAACTATTGATCATCAATTTCCTTTGTTTATAGCCTAAAAGCACTCAATATTTTGGAGAGCTTTGCTAAAGGAATTCCAGGATATATCCTGCTTTCAGCGGGTGATTTTCAGATGAAAATTCTGCAGACATTTCTCTTCAAATAATTCTCAAAAGCCTTAAACATTTGAATATTTTCCCTGGATGAATGACCAATCTTCAAGAAGAACACTATACACTTTCATTGGGAATCTGACAGCCACACAGTACACAAATTCACTGTGGCGGACATGAGACAGAACCTGGGACTAGCACAACTGGTCGCGACTTGCCTTGTCCCCGCCAAAAAAGAGCCCGTATTTGCTTAGCATGTAAAGCTACTGCAGTTGAAATGAGGGAGAGAAAAAAGCACTTACCGCTCTGCCGTAATCCATCCTCGGCCAGATAATGTAAAAGAATGAGGGGGACTGGCATCGCATTTTTATGCAATAACGATGCAATGCATTATGGGACATGGACACAATGAATTATGGGATCACATGAAGACGCAAGGGATTATGGGTACATGAACAACTATAAAAACAACTACTTTTTTCCGAGTCGGCGAGTTCTTCGAGGGACATTCACGGTTGACGGCTAGAACGGGCAGTTAGTGTGATTTGGAGACAGAACTCAAGAAGGAACGACTCAAGTTTGAAATACCAGCTGGGAGAGCTTGAATTTACTCGCTGGTTACTGTTTTCTTCATTCGCCTCATTCACTCAAAGAGTGTCAAATTTTCCAAGTCCTCTGTCCTCATTATATAAATTTCAGCTTTCTTTCTCTGGTTCTAAGTATAAACATCTTTTTTGTTTCCATTTTCTTTAAGACTTCTTTGTTGCTTATCCATTGTATTCTCAGTATCCTTCTGTAGTACATTTCTCTTGTCTCTAGTCTTCTTATCTGTGAGAACATTTTGTAGTATTTGCTGCCAGATAGGAGGATTGATATTACATAATAGTCGAGTACGTTATTTTTTCTTAAGAAATTTTCTCATTGATCAAAATTATTTCCCAAAAGACCTTGGTTTATCTGTTCAACAAACCTGTCAGATATCTTGACACATGCTATTAATAGCAGGTCATAATGGCTAACAGAGAAGGGAGTGGGTTACTGAGAATTTGGAGCAAAACACTCTCCCGCAATTATCTTACAGCTTAGGCAGTTGTAACACTAGTATTATTTTATACCTATTGTCAACCCTAACATTGAATTCTATCTCCTGTGCATAAACAGCTAGTGCAGTGGAAGATTCAGGCAGCATCCTTCAATAAAAAACTTCATCCTGTTTGACAAACTTTCCTTGGACTACCCTGAAAACTCTAGTTATGTTATTAAATAGCCTCATCATATTGAGACTATCATACAGACATTAAGCACAGCACCAGACCCATTCAGTCATATCTAAACAGTCAGCTGTATACAAAACAATTCTGTGGATCAATTTCAGCAAATGAAGTCAGTAGGTCATAGTGAAGATGATTCTCACTACAGAATCACAACTGTACCAAGTAATGACTTGAGGACTCAAATGTAACTAGAACAGAAAATAATGATATATTCCAGACTATTTTAAATAAATGGTTATGATAGAAGCCCCCTATCAATAACTGAAAGAGCAATAACAGCTACCATACTTGAAAAAACCTATTTTCCTGAAAAATTATTTTGAGAGAAATACTTTATAAATTTCAACCAAAAGCAGTACTGGTTGCTCATTCAGTGAATGCCAAATGTTTCCTTATAAGAAAACAGATACTATTACCATTTGCCACACAGCACCAGAATGCACTTTCATATCCAAATGAAGAGGTAACTATGATAATTATAAATGTCCACGAGAAATGTTTATAAACAGTGAGTCAAGTTCAATATCAAACCTAATCTGTTATGTTCACTTTGCACTAATGGCCTTGGGAAAGGTATGAATACATATATTCGCAGCCCAGCTTCGATTTGTAGCACAAGCTATCTAGTCATGAATGACAATCTAAAAGAATTGAAAACCATGAAAAAGGCAATAGAAAAACACTCCACTATCTTTCCCAAGAATACATAGTAATTCACAGATAATAAAGAGAAATAATCCATTGAGAGCCATGATCGTTTATATCCTGAAATGATATGGTATTAAAAAAAATGTCTCTAGGTTTGTATGTTCTTTGGCCCTGAGCTGAAATATTTCAAAGTATTAGTAATAAAATTTGGAATATATATATATATATATATATATATATGCTGATTCATGTGCAAGTTAACGGGGATACACATGCACACACAATACACAAAAATGGAAATAGATTTGACAGTCTCAGGGGTGATGTGGGGATGGGGGGGGCATCTATCATCAATACATCTGTCATTGCCACCACTAAGACCAAACCTAATGATTTTATCACCACTTAGGCAGAAATTCACTTTTGTCAAAAGTTCAAAAATGAGATTAAGACTCACTACAAATACAGAAAATGAATAATGAAACATTAAAAGAACATAAGGAAAAATTAATTCCTTTAATTTGCCTGATGAAAGTCACAAGACCAGAAACACGTGTAGCAAAAATATGAAGAATAAAATATAATATATACAATATAACTTTTTCCATATATATATATATATATATATATATATATATATAATAAAATGCTACCCAACATGGTTGTCCCCAAGAACTCTATCCTTAAACCTACTTTGTTTCTAATATTCGTCAACAAACTTCCTGATGTTATCAGTTCTTGACCAAGTATCTATGCTGGTGAAACAACTATCTATTCCTGTCTAAGTGGTAAATCTCATAAGTTCAACAAAGTCAAAGTGGCAACTGATCTCGAAAGTTACCTACAATCTATTGTAAAATGGTGGCAAAAAATAACTTATTAACATTCTAACTCCTCCAAAATGAAACTGCTTTCCTTTAATCATGGCTGATGCTAACCCCCAGAAAAGAAACTCATTTCATATTCTCAATCTAATATTTTCTACTAACATGAAGTGGAACAATTATATTGAATTAATAGCTAGGAAAGTTTGTTCACTGCATTGTGCTGGACACTTTTTCTTGCCCGGAATCTATCTTGAGCATTTATAAGTCTACCATTCATCCCTGCATTCAATATTGCTTCTGCTCTGTATTTAGAAAAATTCTTGATAAAATCTAAAGAAGAATATGCAATGTTGTCAGTCATGACCTTTCATTCATTTTTCCACTGCTGTAACACAGTTTTCCTGTGCCATTTCTATATTTTCATGGTAATTCTTCTGATGAGCTTTCCTCTTTGCTATCACAACTTCACAAATTTATGTGAAATAATAGATTGGCAGTTAGGTCTCATTTTATTGTTGAAATTGCTAAGTATAAGCAGAAGTACTCTTGCACTTCTTGCTTTCACATCAACTATGATTTTCAAAAATTTAAATGCGATTTCAATTATCATGTCGCCCTAAATTCTAGTCTTTTAATGTCCTGTATCTACTCAACATTTTCTCAGTTTCTTACACTCTTGGTAAACCATTGTGTCTTATTTGCTTTATTACTTTACTTTGAGTGAAATAATAAAGAAAGAAAGAAAAAGTCTGGCTTTTTCAAAGAAAGAAAGAAATTGATGGAAAATAAAGTTCTTTATTAATTGTCACAATAATTTCAAGACATGTTTGTAAACCAATTTTTTTTTCTTTAATCATTTCACCCACCCAGGCAAGGCAATAAAGCCACTAAGATGCAAGGGGTTACTGAGTGTTAGAGAATATGAGAACCAAAAACACTAAGAAGAGAGATCAATAAAAGAACAGGAATTAAGAAGACAGAAAATAACAATTGACATTGCATTTAAATTTGTGAAGATCAAAATTGACTGTAAAGCAAGAAGCAAGAATAGAGTTCCACAAGTGAGAAGTAACTTATGGTTACATCTAGCCATTTTACATCTAGCTCATAAAATGATGAGACATTGCCAATCAATGAATGCACTTAAATTCATAAATTCTAGGAACTATATCAGGAAAGACACAGGAAAATGCTTGACAACTCAACAGAGAGACAAACTGATCAAGCTGTCCAAATTCACTAAATAACTGAGTTGCACATTAAATGGAGAGGATTTATCTATTCACTTTTCACAGCTAAATTGTTTTACCTTAGGTCTCCTGAGTTTTCAAACTTCTGTTCTTGTAGCTTTAATCAGTTTTATCTTGAATCAACATGAAGTTACTTTTAAAATAGAGATAAAAGAAAATGTTTTACTTAGAAATATTCCAATTGTGACAAATTATATTGTTTAATCTATTCTGACTATTTAAATTGTTCTGTGGAAAAAATATGCTACTCATAACTCAGAAGAGTTGTTAAATTTTGTGTATGATATATATATAGTCAAATATATGTATAAACTATTATAAGACAGGCATAGTACATTTTTTGTCATAAGCAATAGAGAACACAATAACAATTGAAGCAGATTTTACACATGGCCAAATTTCATTTTGTCAGAATTCAAATTATAAGAGACAGACAGACACAAACTTGATTCAACTCTCTTAAAAAGTCTAAATTGAAAAGAAAAATAAAGATACAGTTTTACATCCATGAATTTAATATCAAAGAAAAAAATGATAATGAGAAAGGCATGAAAGTTTTCACTATGATATACTTATATATGTAGATACATATATCTGGAATCTTGTTGCCTTGTCAATAAAAGCACATATTGGCAGTGTATGTGTCTATGAAAATGTAATTGATTTGGTTTGGCACTTTAGTCTTCTGCAACTATAAAGAATTGTATTGATCACACACAGACACATAGAGATTATCAGATAAATTTCATGAGACAGTATATGAAATCTATTTTAGACTTCTCAGCCAGAAGCAAATAAATGAAGGATATTCAGTTTCCTCAAATCTAAATGGCATTATTTTCACTTTTAGGTTTGCGAAATCAGTTTCTTTCATCATCAAATCTTATTTTCATGGAGACTTAGCAGTACAATCTTAGATGCATTGATAAGTTCAGAGTTTGAAAAATTCTGAAAGAATTCCATTCTATCATTTCATCATTTCAAAGACTGAACTCTATATGATATGATTGTAGACATTTAACAGGAATGCATGTACACCTAACACTCTTTGGTAACCAGTTTACAGAGTCAGTATACCAAAAGACATTGTAATATTTACTTGTGTTCAATTATTATGCAGATTTTTGTAGCAATGTAGTGGAATGGTTCTGTAATCTTTACAGTTGCTGATAAACACAAGCAACATGCTTTAATTTTCTGTGAACCTCAACAAATCTGCATCAAAAACTCTCAAATGCTTCACCAGGCTTTTGTCAAACATTATATTAAACACAGGTTTTTAAGTCACATATATATTTCAAAACCAATCAAAAATCAGTTTATTGTGGTGATTAAATGTTCAGCAAAATGTCATAAAATATAGAAACAAGTCACAAATTCATTCTTGCAGACTATTGCTGAATTTTCTGGAATAATGGGGAATTTCTTCTTTTTTTCTCTTTTTTTTAAGCCTTGTCCAGGAAAACAGGCCAAATGCGGAAGATTATCTTTGGCCTGTTTTCAGCAAGCCTCTTTATCTTTCCAATTTCCAATTTGTTATTCATGTCCACAATTCCTTTTTGTTCTTCTTTCAGGTCAGTTTTTCAATTTTACCCATGATTTCCCAAAATTATTTCTCTCAGTTTTTCATAACGAGTCTCTCAAAATCTCACATCTTCTTTCCTAAATTTTCTTCTATTTTCTATCACTTTAAAACTTTCCCCTTTCATTGTACGCCTTTCTATAATTCTCTCTTATTCTATTTCTTTATCATGATTTTACACTTTCACCCACTCCCTAGATTTTCTTATTTCTTCTCTTTTTCTATCACTTTAATCTATACTACATCCACAGAATTCTCAGCATTCTTCTGTAGAACAACATGTCTGTTCCCTCCAGTTTTCCCTTCATCTATGAGAAGCTTGACCAGCATTCACTGTGATACAAGAGTATGGATGTTAGGAGGTGGCCTGAAAAGGTCATAGGCTGCCTAGGAAGGAATAAAGATGGAGCTGTGAAATATTACATGAATTAATTTCAACTCTTATTAATAATTCTGTTGTTTCTTTCCTCCAAGTAAACTGATATCTGATTGTTCAATTCTTTTCTTTATACACCCAAGAGATAAAAGTGAGACAGAGTATCATCTACAGTAGTTTCTTTTGATCTACAAAGGTTTCAAGACTGCTATTAAATGCTAGCACTGATCAAGATATACACTGTTTTTTGTTTTTTCTTATTTGATATATACAAATAAAATTAAATGTACACTTATTTTTCCTTCTTCTAATGCAAGTACAAATACTGCTTGACTTACATGTGTTATATTCCAGAAATGCACTGGTTTGACAGTATCTTTTGTCCAAAGGCAAATTTATATGTTTATGAGTGTGTATTGAAAAGCCATAGGCTAACTATGAAGGAGTGTTGCTAGAGCTGTGAAATCTTGGATTAATTAATTACAACTCTTCTTGTTAAGAACTGAACTGTTTCTTTTCAGTTCAACTGACATCTGACTGTTCAAAGAAAACTTCAAATGTAACTAGTAGTGATGCCTCTTGAAAATGGACAAAATTGGGCATTGTGGTATTATCAAGTATCTGCAGAAAAAGGATTTAGTCCTCAAGGACATTGATACTGACACAGTTGCTACATTAGTGGATCACGCTAAACAGTGAGCAGCTGAATTTAGGAGGAGAAGGGAGATTTTTGATTGTCTGGGCATCCTGCAACTGAAACTACCAAGGAAAACATTGAATGCGTTCACCACATCATGAGGATGTATGACAGGCAATCAACTATAAATCAAATAACTAGTACTATTAGCATATACCATGAGAGAGTTGATAATATTCTTCACAATGAACTTGGCATGATGAAGGTTTCTGCTTGGTGGGTGCCATTTCTTCTGACACCTGATCAAAAGTGTACCAAGCTGATCACATCAAGGAAAAAAAATCCAACATTATTTCAAGCAGACTCAGTTGGTTTCCTTGGAAATTTTCTAACCTAGGATGAGAGTTGGGTTCATCACCTTGAGTTAAAGACAAAGAGACAATCCATGCAGTG
>CAHIKZ030005621.1:677500-822500 GCA_903632075.3 Acanthosepion pharaonis | reverse complement strand
CAGGAATTTGTGGAAAGCCATCATTAAAAAGATAGAAAATAACTATTTATTGACAAGCTTGATGTCATATTTTATGTTAGAGGCTTTGTAAACTTTTAATCATTTCATCTTAAAGACTAAATTGTTGTTTAGTAGAAAAGTTATGTGTAAATTAATGATTTATTTTATTTTTGGTTTGAAATTTATTAGACGACTTCATATGAGAAAGTAACAAAAAAAAGAAAAAAAATTCTCTTTTGGGACGTCTCTGCCACAAATCAGATAATGAACAGTTTTGGAACCGAATAAATAGGAAATGGATTTTTATGTAGGTGGCCATCATGGGACTAGTAAAGAATTTGTGTTGAGCTCTGGCTATATCTGTGTCTGCATACATTTACATGTTGATCTCTCTGAATAGATTACAATATGTCAGATTTTACAACTGTTATTAACCATCTGATTTTGGTAGAATTTTAAGGTTAGACTTGGGTTTATCTGATAAATGTATGATGTGAACTTCGGCTTAAAATATGTTTGTATTAAAAATATTAGCAATAACTTTTGTGATGGTGTGAAACATGAATTATTAAACCTGAACATTGTATTAATATTCTCCCATATTATTGAGCTGTCATTAGAAAGACATGTAATTTTAATGCTTTTGTTACTTCCTCAATATAGCCTAGCATTAATATTTGTTTTAGCCTTGAAATGATGGCTGTACCATCTTTTGCTATACAGATGTTTCTCAACCCCCTCTCCCCAGTAATTTTGTTTGGCATATGCATGGCATTTTTAGACCAACTGCTTGGAGTGTAATATTTTTGGTTAGCTGAATAGATATAAATGCCCAAGATATCATCAGTCTTCACTGGCTGTCTGATGATAATATATCTAATGCATATAAAACTTTAGTCACAGCTCGCCATTGTGATAAGCCCATGGTTATTGAAAATAATATTTAGTCTCTACTATTATGCATAGAGCACTACTTTGTGTACATTGTCGAAACACTGCTTCAGGAGTAATTTTGTTTTATAATATATAAGTATAGAGGTTGATGTTTTTTTTTTTTTTATTTCATTTCAGATGAATAAAGATTGATATGAGTAAAAAAAAATACAATGTTAAAAGAGAACAAAGGTATTGTGAAGTTACTGAGTTTTGGAGAAACAACTGTAGAATTTTTTTTTAAAATTGCAACATAAGAACAAGAAAAAATCTCCCTAAATTTGGCCATATGAATGTTGCAGGAAGAGATTTAAGAAATATTAGATGCATAACAAGCAAGGAAAGATGATAGACCAGCAAATGAATATTTGAAGAAGCTGGTATTACAAATGTGAACAGAAAGAAAAGATGTAAACATTGATTAAAGATATAAAAGAGCAACAAAACTGTGTTCGTCTTATCTGGTTTTTGCATGTATGCATGTTGAGAGTGCCTGTCTCAACTGGGAAAAAACTGGTGTTATATAGCTCTCCCAGTCCCAGACTCATGCCAACTATTGGCTAATACCTGCCCAGTATCGTTCATGTGAAAATAGTCAGTGCCACCTACTCTACGTAGGTTTTCTCTCAACAGCCCATTGTGGAAGGGAAGACAACTCCTGGTGCTTACAACACCACATACAAAACCAACTCAGAGTCTTTTATCAGGCTGACCTGATTCTGTGTTACAAAATCCCCCACTTTTGAGATATAAAGTAGATGATAACAGGCATTATATCTTTTAGTGATGAATGTAGAGCTACATTGGATTGACCTGAGAGCTGGGCTTAAGAATGGGACCTTCATGGAAATAGTCAACAATCCTAACTTAAAAGATGGAAGAGGAAGAATGTTTCTGGCTGGTAATTAGACAGGAAAGTCTACAGCTTCTAAAGAAAATATAGAGTTAGCTGAGAGAGAAAAAATGCCAACAATACATAAAATATGATAAAGAAAAACAAACAGGATGCTTGCTTATTTTTTTATACACAAGGTGTGAATTAGCCATTTCCTTATAAAGAAACATTCATTATACACTGACCAAGCAGCCAGTGTATTTTCTGTTGAAATTTATAAAATGTTTCTCATCAGGAAAATATGTTTTCTCTTGTCAGGAAAATAAGTAGCTGTTATTGCTCTTTCCAATACTAACCTTTTCTTTGAAGTAGTGTGGAATGTCACCATCTTGATTATGTCATTATTTTCTCTTCATGGGATATCCATTTTAGTTGTTGTTGATAATGTTTCTGTTAATTAGAACATTTTTTTTATTCTGCCAGTCCACAAGTTTCAAAGTAAGATGGTCTCTACCAAGACCTATAGGCTTCAACTGCTTAAAGCCATTTTTAACCATTGATCTGAGAAAGAGATTTTATGCAGCTGACAGTTTAGATATTTCTGAACAGGTTTGGCATGGCATTCATAATGAAAGTCTTGATCTGACAAGATTGTTTAAGAAAGTTTGAGTTTTGTAGCAATTTACAGTTTTGCGTAAATCTCCTTTTAATGCAGCCTATTCTATATTCAATTTCCTTATCTTCTATACTAAATTTGTTATGACTGATTTATATACCAAAGTATTTGAAATGCTTAGTATTTACTAATTTCACATCCTGAATTTTTATAATGGTTTCAGAGTAGGTGCCATCACTGTTTTCATTCCAGGTTTATGGACATACCATGTTGAAACACTGGTTCTATACAATCATTTAAGTTAAGCAACACCAAGCCCAAGATATGAGACAGCTTGTGAATACCAGTAAGCTTGAATGTGTGGGTGACATAATGGATAATGACTTGAAAATGTTAATCAGAGAGCCAATGCCCAATTCCCATTGGGTTCATTATATTCCCTTATGCACAAACACCCTTGGAAAAGGTATTGTTATGGCCTGTTAGGGGCCAGAAAGAAAAACATGGAAAGAAGAAGGTAGGTTGAACAAGTGTATTGAAATAACACAACATATATGCAAAATAAGAGTGTTATTAGTCAGCAGATAGAAATGCCCGTCTGAACTATCAGGTTACACTGCGTCCCGACTACCTCATTAGGAACTCTCGCAGGTTAGTATTTATGCAGAAGGAAGAGTTCATTCATTCTATTGTAGATAGGTCACCATAACGGGTATGAATCTACCTCTTTTACCTGCAAGCTAAGGCTTAATTAATTATTATCATTGAAAAAATTCTTACAACCTAAAAATATTTTCTAGCTTTAAGAAAAAAAACCTGCAAAAGGTTGATAAGCTGTACAAAAGTGAATCAATATAATACTGATTAGCTACACCGACAAGTCTTTTAGATTTATTTATAGTCTCTGGAATATAAATTTATAGAAAATTCCATGGCCACAAAGTGAAGGATCAGTTTCTATATTGATTTTAATATGGAAGATTCCTCACCTTATATCCACATTATAATTTCTTGTTTATCAAATTCTGACTATCCACAGATATGGTTTAATTAATAAGATTTTATCACTAAACAATTGTTATCTTTAAAAAAAAAAATTACAATCTAAAAATATTTTCTGGCTTTAAATAACCTGCAATGGATTGATAAGCCGTAAAAAACAAACCAATCATGCTTTCATTCCATATCCATATCTCTTTTGGAAAAGTTTATATGAAATTTAATTTTTCCTTTTTGGTAAAAATAAATATGTAGTTTCATTCACTGTAAACTTTCTGTAAAATGTTAATAAAACCATAAAAATAAAGACATTTTTCTGTGTGCCATATCTTTTCACAGCAGAAATTTTGCTTAGCGCCTTAGACATAGCTGTATAATGTGTTCATGTGGAAATATATAAACAATGCAATATTTGTTTCCAGAAAAACTATGATTAATTCTCTCAAAAATATGAGTACTATGATTTCCTTATTACAATCTATTTACTGTACAAAATATTTTTTATTGGAATTGGCTTGATTTATATGATTCAAAACTTAGCAAATGACAATCGTGGTGCCGTTAAGTTTGTGGACTTTGTGCAACTTGGGAGGACTGATTGCTTTTCATGCTAGGAAAAGAAGAAAATAAAAAATAAGAAATTTCAGTGGAAAAATGGTCTTGAATGAGAAAAATAGAAGCAATCAGCAAAGGTTCAATTAAAACCCAGGAAACATTTAAAGGCTACCAGTCAATATTGGTATTCAAAAAATGTCTTATGGTATTAGAAACACATGAAACAATACAGGCAGAAATGTTTTATTCAACACATTCTTGTTTTTATAATCACATCCACACCAAACAATTTGAAGGTAGCTAAAACACACATACAATGCACACATGCACCTATTTTTTTTTAAATTCAAACACTATTTTTATTGGATATCTGTATTTGAAATATATGCTGTATTTTTTTTTTATTTTAAACAGTGAATTATGTCCTCTAGCCTGCACACTTAAGAAACTTATAAAGAAAATGTGCACTTTGGCAGGGTTTGAACATGTATCTCTCTTTATAGAAGAAACCATCATTTGATTTTGTAGCTCAAGCATAAACAAAGCAATTCCTAAAGAATTAATGGATTTATTTTTGATCTAACATTTTTATTACTTCAAATATTACTTTTAGTGGATATCTCTGTTTGAAATAGATACCCAGCTTTGATCTCTCTCTCTCTCTCTCTCTCTATATATATATATATATATATATATATAAGTGATATTGGAATTTATTTAGATAGTAAATTACATGAAAACAGATACATAATACTACCAGCCAGCTCTGTCATGTCCACTATCCAGAATAACCTATCCCATCTAAATAATCTTAAAATAGTCACAAACACCTCCAAAACCATTATGGATATACTCAGATCGTCAAACACTAATAGCAATAATATTTCTGAAGTAGGCATTTATAAAACTGCCAAAACTGTTCCTCCCAATATATTGGAGAAACAAGTAGAAATTTAAAAAAACACATTTTTGAGCACAAAAGAGACCTCACTAAAAACAACTTAGCTAATGTACTAGTCATACATAGAAATAAATTCAACCACAATTTCTATTTTAAAAATGTTACACTCATAAAAAAGAAAATAACTCACTCAGAAGCAAAATTCTAGAGAGTGCCGCCATTGAATATTACCCAAATATTAATCTACACCCAGGCTTTTTCCCTATTTCACCTTTCTTAACAAAATTACTGCTCTCCCAAACAAACGTACACAACAATATCATAAAATCAAAAGAAAATGGTTGAATCCATCAACACAGCAATAATAACAATATCTCCACACGTGACAGTAATTAACATAATTTTCAGTTAACAGTATGAAAATAGCAAGTAATAATAGTAAGGTTTATTGCATAATCCTAACAGTTACTGGGTGGGTGAAAATGGTTATGTTTCAAATTATTCAAGAGGTTATTGAGTAGGAATAATTGTGAATCCTTTTGCAGTTATTTGATAGTGATGTTGTTTAATTTCTACACATTATTTATTATTTAAATATTTGTTGCTAATTATTATTACATTTACTTGTATTTATATGTTCCTTCATAGTTTGTTAATTTTTTTGCTATTTACTTATTTTTTTTTGTAGATTTTTTTTTTCTGGTATTGGTTATCTTATTTGTTTAGTTTGAAGTATTGGCTTTGTATAAAGCAGAGAAGCTACGAAACTTTTTCAAAGATGGCCATATAACTGAGAGAATGAAGAACATGAGCCAGATAACCATTTTGCTCAATGCAATTCATTGATTAATTTTATCTTTTATTATTCATTAATTTATTGTAATTGGGTAAAAGTTTAGAATCATCGAATGTACAGTTTTGTTGATTTTATATGTGAATATGCTGTCTATTTAGATTTTATAATGAGTTATGACAATTCACTGAAGTCAATCCTTTTTTTATATACAGCACTCTTAAAACTAGTTCAAACATAGCAATGCACATTAAAATATGATCCCTGCAGTAGGCTCATAATTGCTTTTTTAGAAACTTCATTGCAGGATTTATACAAAAAGCATTTATATCAAAAGTCACCTTGTTTTTTTTTTATTTCACTGATGTTCCTAAAACTTATATTACTGTCAGATGCAAAAATTAGATTGGCCAAATTTTGGCATTTTTTACTGACATTTATTTTAATTTTTCCGATATAGCATCTTAAACTACAATCTATTGATAATTCCAGATAAATAATTATATTTTAGCACATTTGTGGCACAGTGCAGCAACAGTCTGGATCCAGCCCATGGGCTGTTGCTTAGTGTACCCTGGTCTAAATTACATATATATATATATATATATATATATATATATATATATATATATATATATATATAGTGCATAGATTTGCATTTTTATGGAGGTATTTTACAAGGTATTCATTTTTGATTTTCAATTTAAAAGTAATTTAGTAAAATTTTGTTTTTGTGTCTGCATTTTGAGAAGTTCTGATTGTTTATTTTAAAAATTACATTGGTCTGGTAATTATAACTATTTTCTATTCAGGCAAAATCCTGCTCAGGAGGTTTTGAGGAGCATGGAATCACTTCTTAATTACTGGTGTTCCCAGGTCCACCAGGATGGTAGCACCTGTTAGTGTCCCAACAATGGGCAAATAGTTAACCCCCAAATAGGGGTTAAAACACTATGAAAGTGTAAAAATAGGTTTTAATAACAGCAATAAACTTTGAGGAAAAATCATTATTACCAGCAATACATTTTTGAAGAAAATAAATATTACCAGCAAGAAAAATCTTGTTGGTATTAAATAATCCATTGAGGTTGATATGCCATAAAACTAAACAAACCAAACCTGAAAGTGGTTGGAGAGCACAGTGGATAAAATGTTGTAATAATAAATAATAATAACAAAATAAAGACATTAGTCTGAATGTAAAATAATGGAATTAATGATAACTCTTCATCCCAGTAATTCAGACAATGTTTTCTTCTTTTTGTCTTCTTATTATTTTTATTACTACCATGAACTGAAATTGTGAGCAATGGCAAAAGTTTCAAGAAAATGAAAACAAAAAAAATACATATACTTAACATTAGAAAGAGAGACCTTAAATTTCTACAGCACATAATGAGGAAAGAGGGCTTGAAAAATCACAGGATATATTGAAGGCAAAAGGGAGAGAAATAAACAGTGCATAACCTACCTAACAAGCTTGTGTAAATGGATGGCAGAACAAGGTTTATGAGAGATGAAAAAAAATGTGAAAGCGTTACAATGGACAGGAAATTGTAGAATGCCATGATTGCCCACAAAGGGACATGGCACATAGAAGTACCAATTTCATTCTTGAATCTTTTTGGCTCTGTTCTCTGAAAATAATCTCTTTTGCTCTTACTCCAATTTTGTTGTACATTTAAGAAATTATGTAAAGAATAACTTGTCTTCTATCCAACATTTAATAAATCATTACCAGCAAAATGGCTGACCTTTAAACATAAACCAATCAGATTGTCTGATCTTTTCTATTTTGTTAACCAATCAGGTTGCCAATTGTTTTTCTTTTCAATCAGCTCCTCAAAAAGAAACTTGAGTGGGCTCTTTTGATTCAATCATTTAGAAATATATCATGTGATCAAAATGTTTTCTTTTTCTGCCATTTACTAATATTGTTTGGTTTGTTGGCTTATTATTTCTGTGATCATTCTTTTGTTGTCATCAAAGTATTGGTGACATAATGGTTAATAGCATGGAAAATGGAATCAACATACCAGTTTCAAATTCAGACCAAGTCTATTTCATTTTCTTCAGGAAAAGGATCTGCATCCATCTCCTTCCGGCATTGGATTAAGAGTAGAGCAGAATAGGCTTTCTTTCCTTGGGTGGCAGCAATTCTTTTTTTCTTTTAATCATTTCCCCCCAAGCAAGGCAATAAAGCCACTAAGACGTGTGGGGGGGGGAGTACTGAAATAAAAGTACAAGATTTAAGGAGACAGAAGATAGTAATTGATATTACATTTAAAGTTTTGAAGAACAAAGTTGACTAGGATGCAAGAAGCCCAAAGTCAGTTCCACAAGCAAGAAGTGCAATAGAAGAAAATGTTAGCATAGAACTTACAGTTACATCCAGCCATTACAACTATAAAAAGATGAGACATTTCTGCCAATCTGGTATTGTACTTAAATTCATAAAGTTTAGGTGCCACAGAGGAAATTTCATTAGAAGAATTCTAAAAGGAAAACTATGAATTCAAAACCTTACTGCCTTGTGGATAAAGGGAAGGTCAAAGAATAAATCTGGAATGGAATCCTCAAAGTGGTTGTCATATTGAACAACCTCTTGACTAATCATGCAGCTGCACACATAGCCAAATGTATAGCTTTATCTTGTCTTTTGGGCTCTACCAGCAACTCCAAAGAATAGATCTTGAGATATAGGCAATTCAAAATCTTCATGGATTCAGCATGGATGTATACTAGGATCAAGTCAAGGGTCATTATCTATCCTCCTTATCCACCTCCTCTTTCATTCATATCACACACCTCATTTATCATAATGACTTTTACAGTAACACCCTACCTCTCTCTGTATTTGAATTTTAGTATTAAAAAATTCCTTGAATGACATGGAAAAGAATAAACATCTCTGCAGTTCAAGATAACAGCAGCACAAGATTCTCAATAACCTTTTTTATCTATTTATATTGTTTACTTTTGGACTAATGTCCTCATCTTTGTTGTTGTTGTCGCAATGTTTTGACTGTTGTATGCTCCAACCTTCTCAGGTGTGTGTTAATCTGGATAACCTGCAGGGAATTTTGAGCTGAACCCTTCATTTAATATTGTTCTCTTTCCGCTCACCCTGTCTAGGAATCATGTATCATTTTGCTGGCAATCTTTAACCTTTATGTCCCCCAAAAAGTAGATGGTTTTTCCCTTGACACTGCTATTATTTTAACTACCTTCACTCCTCAGATAATGTTTATTGTTTTATGATTAGAATTGCAATTGTTGTAGCATACCTATGGACAATAATGGTTATGCCCCCATTCACATAAATACAATGGTAAATAGTGTATGTTGATCTGCAGTTGGAGATTCATTGTGGAATTCACTTCTAACAATTGACTACTTCTATGTGCTGCTGGCAAATCTTATATGTATTGTTCTTGTACTAAGTATTATCATTCATTACCAACTTTCATTTGATTATTCTCTTCCGTAATATTCCCTAGTACATCTTACTTATTATAAAATGCAGATTGTGTGTGTGTGTCTCTGAACGTTTATATATTGGATCAGATTTCCCACATTTTTCAACCGATTTCAACAAAACTTCACAGGACTGCATAAAATTACCTTGCGGTGGTTCTGACAGCACCAAATATTGGAAAAACACAATTGTTTTTGCTTGAAATCAATTTGAAAACACGATAAAACACAATTCTGTTGGCAGAATGAAAGGGGGACAACTCATATCGAGTTATACTTATTACAAAACCCAGGTTGTTTCTGTGTGTGTGTGTGTGTGTTCGTTTATATATGGGATCGGATTTACTACATTTTTCAACCGATTTCAACAAAACTTTTTTTTTGGCAGGTAGTGTTTCTTATTGTCTTGCACACTTTTTTCTTTATTTTTACATTCAGAATGCTTTAAAAATTCCATTTACAAGACAATTGTTTATAATAAAATTCTATTCAATCGATAGACTTATAACGATTGAAAACAATGTTTTTGTTTGAGTTTGGGTTTGACCAATTCATAAAAAAAAACAAAAAAACAAAAAAAAACTAATTAAGACATGCGTGTCTGTCAACCTTAAACAATAATCTTTGTCAATTTTATTTTTCAGTCTTTATGATGGTCGATACTTGATCTATCTCTTACTGTTGCAACGCCGGGCTCTACTGCTAGTCAGTAATAAAACCTAAACATATGATGAAAGTAAATTCATAATTATTTTTGTTTGAAAATTTACAACAAAAATATTAAACATTATTTATTTGATTGTTTATTTACACTATTATATTGTTTACTGGAATGGTTGGCAAAACAGTAGTAATATTATTTACATGCAGACTATTGTCCTCATCTTTGTTCTTGTGGTCAATAGTCTGCATGTAAATAATGATAACTCCTCATCCCAGAAATTCAGACATAAATAAATCCTACTATTTAATCCATAACTGGGGTGAGGAGTTGGATTCATATTTTTACCAATGGTATTTGTATGCAAACGTGACTGGAATTCAAACTCAACTCTGTGATTTCTTATTCCCAACCACTATGTCCCCCCTACACTACCTGCACATCCTTACAGAAAGGAAAAATATATGAGAATGTAGAGTAAGATTTGAGCCAAAACTTTGCATCATTGATAAATAATTGCATTACCATTTGGAAAGCGAATTTTGTATCTTCAGAAAGGATTATTCTGTTTATTCAAGAAATCTTAAGCCAGATAAAATTATTTGAATGGCACTTTATGCAAAAATTATAATTATATTTGGTTGAAAGTAGTTTGATTTGATATGACAGCATCAGACAACTTTTGTTGTGACTAAAAAATATTCATAAAGATGTTCAGACTATCAGACATGTGATTAATATTTTAGTGTTCTGACCATAAGATCCACATTTGCATGGCCAATTCTTCAAGGAGACAACTTCTTGATAATACAGGATTGAGAAGATGATCCCAGCTTGCAATGTGCCATAAAATTATATCACAGGTTGATCCAAGATGCTTTGAGAATAAAATTACATTTACTACCAGACTGATATTATTTAACAATTTAGCACTTTTTTCTTTTTTCTTTTTAAAATGATAATTTAGGGTAATTCAACATGGTGTTTAGCAAGCTGGTCTTGTTAGATCAATTCAGTAAAAACTGGGTAGTGAGTTCAATACTCACTGACAGAAATTGGATAGACGAAACTGTTTGGAAGCCATACACCAGATTATGCAGTCACCCTCAGAAACTGTAACTAAAGCCAAGTTTCAGTCTAAACCACAAAAGTTAGCTGTGTAGACATTCAAGAAATACAGATGTACCTGAGCAGGCATCATATTACTGCATGTGAGCCACCATAGCTAACAGGAATACTCTGAAAGACACAGCCAACTATTGCTTATTTACTGTCAAACAAAATAGCTGGATCAGCTCCTTGTATGACAGAAGACAATCAGATATTTTAGAATGTGGATAATTATAATGAAAATGTTTTCTGTTCATGAAATATTGATAAGATTATGCTTAATTATAAATCATTTTTATTCTGTTTTTTTTTTTTAATCATTACACTCCATGCAAGGCAGTAAAAGCCACAAAAGGTTACTTGATGTGGAAGAATTAGAAACATTGCTAAAAAGCAAGAACAAAAGAAGAGTAAACAGGAGGCCATAAGATAGTGATTGACATTGAATTTAAATTTTTGCAGATTAAATTTGGTTGGAAAGCATGGATCCGGAAGGGAGTTCCACAAGTGTGAAAAGAAACTGTTAGCATAGAATTTACAGCTACAACTAGCCAACTTGACTGTAAAATGATTGGACTTCATTGCCAGTCTAGTACTGTGGTTAAATTCAAAGAGAGTAGATACCATAGCAAAGAGCTCATCAGAACAACTAAAATGAAAGTATTTATAGAAAAGGCACAGGGAGGCAACCTTACAGTGGTGAGAAAGTGACTGAAGCCAAGCCATCAAATCTGGGCCAATAATATTGTTGATTCTTCTTTCAATTTTATCAAGAAACTCTAGATAAAGCACCAGACCATATGTGGCAGCAAATATTCTAAGCTTGGATGAATGGTAGATTTATAGATATGTATGATAGATTCTGGAGAGAAAACATTGAACCAACTTTTTTAGCAGCTGATCTGGCAATGGATTCAATATAGTCATTCCACTTGATGTCAGCTAACTGTTCAGTTGTATTAATGATTTATTTAAAAAAATACTTAATGCCTATCATAGTTAGTAAAAATTTCTATTTTTAAATGAAAAGTTCTTGTGTCTGCTGCTTAGTATTTTTTTATACAATGCCACTCAAGAATTATAAATAGTTTGAAATATTGTTTTCTATACATACCAAAATATGTTACTAAAATCTATTGATATCAGTTTTATGTTATGTCAAAGCCCAAATCTATTTCAAAAATAAAACTGATCACAGAACAAGAAAAAAAATAATTTTAATACTAATCTTTTCTAACCAATCAACAATCAGCTTACAAATTAATCTATTTCCTATAAGTAACTAATTGTTCCTCCAAAAATCTTAACTATTCCTAGCAGCTCCTAGAAGTTACAAAAGCAAGCCATAAACTGATTTATTCACCATTATTTTCAACAGGTGCACTTTTCAGCATCCAATAGGAAACTGAATATATTTTGCACATGCATCTTTTCTTAGAACTTGCATTGTTTCTAATTGAAGAAGTAATTCAATTTTCTATCATTAATTCTCAAGTTGTCTATTTCCCACATTGTTTTCCTACCCTGCAACCCCTCCTTTTGTACAGATGAAATGTCATACAAGTCTCTCACTAAATCTAATGGTTATTTCCATGGAAAAAATGTTCTGACAAGCTTCAATACACAGTTCAAAGCATTATAGCAAAGACCCACCATGCTCTGTACACAGGGGGGGGGGATCATTCCCTTCACATTCTGTTAGTAGGAAGGAAGTTGCATTTGTACTGCTGCCATTTTGTGAAACAGACTCCCAAGCCGATGCTTCTCTGGTCACTACAATCTTAACCTCTTCAATTTTAGGGTCAAACAAAACATTATCTCATATATCTTCATCTGCACTTACTACCTCCTCCCCATCGCATGCCCATAAAACAACCTCATTTAATAACTCTCTACCTTGAGTGGCTCTTGGACCTTCTATTCAGAAAACAATACAAAAAAAATGAAAACCCAGTTAAATGGGGTGTAAAATGTTTTTGGCCTACCTAATTTCCCGAAATCTGATCAGAGTGAGAGGAGTTAAAAAGCTCTCAGCTGAATATTATCAAAGAGGAGGGGTTGAAAAGCTTACAGCCTAGCCTAATTTTCCAAATAATAGATTCATTTTTTGAGGGGCTCCTTTGTTGGGCTGAAATCTTTTCAGCTTTATAGGCAAAACTTCTGTTTTTCTTTCTTGCATTATTTTTCTCTTTTCACTTTGCTGTGTTTCTAAATAATCAATATATTAAATTATCATTTTCTTTTTTTTTTTCTCCCGCAGGTCAAGACTTCTACAAACTGGCCGGAAAAGGCTGAAGTACGATGGCCTAAACAGTGTACAGTACAAAGTTGTCTTCACACACAATGACCCATTGTTTACACACTTCATGGTGGACATTGGGCCTGCTCCACCTCGGTGATATGTGAATGCAGCCTATTAAAATGAAAAATATAATTTCAATTACTGACGGAAAAAACAAACTATTTAAATGGGGAAAATAATCTCCACAAAAGATTTATATTAAATTAAGAAAAGTATTTTCTTTAAAAGATATATAACATTTTTAAATTTTGGATATAAAAATATGCCTGGAAAATGTTTTATATCTCTATATCATATTACATACATATCTGTATCTGATATATGTGAAGAAGAGAAATGGTTATCTTTATTTAAAAGATACATTGGAAACTTGAAAGAAAAAAAAATGGTGGCATACACTTTTTAATCAATATATCATTTGTGCCTGTTGATAATGTTGGGAAGTTGAAATTCCCAGAATTGTCAGGTTTTATTTTCTTTTATTGATGCTCAAATTGTTTTGGTGATGGGGACCTTTCTATTTTTCTTTTTCTTTTTTTTATGGAAGTGGCTACAGTTTTACCTACCCTATCTTAACTGAACAACCCACGGAAGTGGGCTATCTTGCCAGGTGATCATTAAAAGCATAAGCAATTACTTCCAGCCTCCCTCCCAAATACCAGGCAAGCGAAAACATGATTCAGAATGTAAGAACAGCCACTAAAAATAAAAAACAAACAATTATTTATCCAAGTGAACTGCTGAACAAAGAGATATCTGCAAAAATGGAATATATATAATTCTATTTTTTTTTTTAATTAAAATAAGAAACCAAATGTTCATTTTAGTCAAAATTCTTTATTTTTCTTTCTCTGGGTTACTTGAAGTTTATCTGAAATCAATAATATACGATTAAATTATATATCCACCCATGCTCCTCTTCAGTACCCTTAGACTTCCCTGTGGGTATAGGGGCCATTGTCTCACCACATTAGTGTTGCTGCTGTGGTTTCCGTATCTAAGTTTTAAGGGTTCGAGTTGCTAGCCCTATGACCAACTGGTTTGGAATTCAGAGTTGCCATAAATGCTAGACTGCAATTTAATCCGTACCTTTCTCAATGATCGTTGTACAAAAGGAAATTCAGTGACCTCAGCTGCAATGTTAAACTTGCCCTGCTGATCAAATTGTATGTAACAAACTGCTATGCTATATGCACAACACATTCAATGTACATTGGTCTATATTTCTGAGATAAGTTATTGTAATTATTTACATCATTTTTATTGCCATATTCATGTTTCATCCATTGTACACACAGGCCTTCATCAGGTGATATACATAAAAATTTCTAACCAGACCCTTTGTTTAGTCCTCAGAGATAAATTGTTCAAATTCCATGCCTCACTATTAGTTAATTCCCTTTAGTAACATAACTTTCCAAGCAGAGGGAACAAAAACTTGAAGAGTTGAGTTACTAAAGGGAATTAACTGAAACTGAAATATCCAAAAAAGGCATGGAATGTGGAATTAAAACAATCTACCCCTGTGGATGAAATAAAGGGTCAATTTCAATATTCCAACATATATCACCTGAAGAAGGCCAGAGCATACAACGGTTGAAACATTGTGAATATGGCAATAAAGATGAGGACAACAGTCTGAATGAAATAAATAGTGTAAAAGCATCCAATTTATTTATATTATTATTTACAAATTTTTCTTTTAAAGATCCTATTAACATTTCAAGAAAAATATATAAATGACCATTCCTGATATCAAAGGTAGGACTGATTAAATAAACATGTAGGCACCGCAAACACAACAAAGGTGTATATATCATATGAGAAACAAGCAGATCCTAAATTTTCCATCTTATATTTAGCATGAGAACAGAAAAGATGAATTCAAAAACTGATCATTCAATATTTATTTATGAAAGAAGAATAATATTAAACCTGAAGCAGGAATTTACAAAATTTAGACTGCGAATTGTTCCAAAAAAATACATAGGTGTGACATTTAGGCATTAAAATAAAATTTTATACAAAAAAATGGCAGAGAATAGCAGAGTTAGTTTGCAGTGAACTAACAATGGCTGCCGCTGATAGACATGATGCTTATGTCTACAAACTATTGTTTGTAGACATAAGCATCATTTTTATCTAAAAATCTAACAAAATTATCTCATACAACAACATCAAAGTGAAATCTGGAATAATTATAGGCTTCTCCTTAAGAATACTTAGAATTTGTAGACTTAAATATTTACATTAAAAATACTTTTAAATTCTTCCAAAATAATGCAATAATAAAGCTTACAAAGTTAATAAATCAAAAAACAATATAACACAACATTGATACTACTACTACTACCTCCCATCTCAATAACAAATCAGTTGAAGAGAATTTATCTAAACATAATATTAAATTTGTGATAACTACTTGAAAAACAATACGAAACATAATTAACACAAAGCAAAATGCTAACAACAAACCCAAAGCAGGAATTAATAAAATATAGACAGCAAAATTGTTCCAAAAACTACATTGGTAAAACATCTAGGAATTTAAAATATATGAAAATAAAACAAATCTTTTATAAAATCAGACACTTGGTGCCTTAGTTGTTCATCATTTAAACATCTAGACCTGCTCAATTTTAAAATGGTTTTGTCAAATTGAGAAATTTTTACTGAGAATTTTCTATTCATGCTTCATCCACACTGCAGCTGATTCAATTATTTGCTGCTTGATGATGATGATGATAATGATGATGTTCAGTTAGCCATGACCAGGCATGCTTTGGTTGTGCTTTTACTTCTGGCTATTTCCACAATGCTGGTGTTGGAAGTGCCTTTCTCTTCCTCTCATCTGCTACAAACATTGCTGGTAAACTGCTGCTGCTGCTGCTGCTGGAGGTCTCCACTGTTTTCTTATTAACTCTGTGTATATGGTAATCCAAATACACAAACCTCTACATAAAATAAATTCATGTTAATGATTTAATCTTAGAAATGCATCACTATTGAAAAAAAAAAGATTCTCAAGTATTTAAAGCAAAGGTCCCTGAAAGAATAAACTTGCTATAATTCAAAACTTAAACTCTTTTTTAATCAAGATAAAAAAGAAACAAACAAAGAAACAAATAATGAAGTCTAAATAGTGACAAAATTAAAGAATATAGAAAAATTTATTTCCTTCCTGAACACAGCCATTCATTTGATAACATTAATAAGCACTTTTTAGTCAGCATTATTTTTAATGGTCAAAACAGAACCAACAATTTAAAATAAGTTTTGTGTGTGTGTGTTTATATATATATATATGTATGTATGTTATGTATAGTGTGCTTGTGTATGGGATAATGACATAAATGTTTATATATCAAGAAAAGTTTTGGAGGGAAGATGTATAACAAAATGGTAAAAGTTTTCATGTGACATGTTTCGTCTATTAGGACTTCATCAGACTAGCTTCATTTACATTGATATGACTGCACATGTGCAGAATGAGAGACACTGGGAATTTTAAATTTATTTAATGTGGTTTAGGTATGCATGGTCATCAGTAAAAGGATGAACCTGAAATGTAATCAAGCAGACATGGAAGTTTAAATATCTGGGAAGCATTTTGACAGAGGACAGTAAATGCAACACAGAGATCCGTAGACATATTGGGATGGCCAAGGACACATTCCAAAAGCTGAGCAGAATATTGCAAGACAGGAGGATTTCTTTGGTAACAAAGAAAAGAATACTGAGCTCTTACATGATATCTGTCCTTCTTTATGGCTGTTAATATTGGACAATTTCCTCACAGATGAAAAAGAGACTCAAGGTGACAGAGATGTGGTTCTACAGAAGGATGCTAAGGATATCATGGACCAAGCATGTGAGCAAAGATGAGGTCTTAGAGAGGATGCAAACAAGGAGGCTTAAACTTAACATCAGGAAGAGGCAGCTGAAGTTTCTGGGACACATTGATATTCACAGGTCAAATAGAGGGAAAGCAAGACAAGGGAAAACAATGCATGACATACCTAGCGGGTTTAAGCAAGTGGATGACAGAACGTGGTCTGGGGGAAGTAGCTGTTGTTGAGAGCTGCAAGGGAGAGAGTGAGATCGAGAGGCATGATTGCCTATGTCCAGAACATGGCACATAAAATGAAAGAAAGAATCTAGCCAATTACTTTTAGATTCTTTTCCCTTTTTGTTTCCATCACTTTTGTTATTAAATATTCCATATTGTGATAACAGAAGATCTACAAAGAATGGTGGAATATTGTAAGAACCTGGACACAAATGCATCACCCAAAAACTTTTTCCACTTTTTTTTTATTTTTAGCGGATACCAATATTCAAGTAGACATTCTATTTATTTATTGAACAGTATATTTATTTATTTATTTATTTTTGTCTACCGGCCTGAATATTCAAGAAATCTTATTAAAGAAAAATATACTTTCTCCAGCAGGATTCAAACCTATTTTACCTGGTGGAGAGCACATGTTTTTCTTTAATGAGATAATTTTTTTTCAAATATTCAAGCTGGTAAATGGAAATATATATACTGTTTGGTAGATAAACAAAGTGAAAAACAGTTTTAAAAATTTAAGTTTTTTTTGTCTGTATATCAATATCATATATAAGGCAAAGAAGAGCATAGTGAACTGTTACATAATATTGGCCCTTCACTATGGCAGAGGATGCTGAAAAATTTCCTTGCAGATAAAGAGAAGACTTGAAGCAACAGATATGTTATTCTAAAGAAGTATGCTGAGGATACCATGAATGAAACATTAACAACAAGGAAGTTTTAACGAAAATGTCAACAAGACAGACAAAATTTCATAGAATGAGGAAAGAAGGCAAGGTAAACTTGACACTCAAAGAAAATCTTGAAGGCAAGATATAGACAGCAAAATCTAGGAAAGTAACCTACCAGGGAGAGAGAGGGATAAGTAAAAAGATATCCTTTTTGTAACACTCAAAAAAATGTTTAAGAATTTCCAAGATGAGGAGTTATCATTATTTACATTCAGACTATTGTCCTCATCTTTGTTGTTGCTATCACTCCATTGTGCCTTCTGACCTTCATCAGGTATATATTGATCTGAGTAAATTCCAGGAAATTCCAAACTGAACTCTTTATTTAATATTCTTATCTAGCAATGAATGCTGAATAGTTTCCTCACAAATGAAGAGAAGACTTGAGGCAATAGAGATGGTGTTCTACAGAAGGATTCTGAGAATACCATGAATGAATCATGCGAACAACAAGGAAGTTTTAAGGAAAATGGGAACGAAAAAGGACACATACTTAGAATCATAAAGAGACAGTTGAATTTTCTAGGACACAATGAGAAAAGAAGGCTTGAAGAATTCAATGCTTACAGGACATATTAAAGACTGCAAGGGTAGAGGATGGCAGAACAGGGAGTGGGAGGAACAATAAAAAAAACAAACATTGCTAAGTGCTGTGAAGTATAGGAAGTTGTGGAGAGCCATGATCACCCACATTCTGAAGTCGACACTTTGAAACAAGGTGATAATGCTACTAAGATGCATGGGATTACAGGGAGAGAATGAGAAGATTTTAGTAAGGAGAAAGAACAATAAAAATACAGGATCCATGAAGACAGAAAATTGTGATTGACATTGCATTTTAATTTTTGAAGATTATAGGTGGCAGGGAGACATGAAATTGGAAGAGAGCTCCAGAGGTGAAAAAGGAGGGAAAAGGAACCATTGGAATACAAATGGTTATATCGAGCAGTAAAATAATGACACTTAGTGACACATAGAAAAAAAATGTCTGTATATAAAATCTAACAAACAAAAACAGTGATATGCAATCTAAGATATTGAATTAATTTTTCCCAACATTTTTAATTTAAAAATATAAAAAAATTAATTTGATTTGTAACTTAATGACGATACTGTGAAATTTGTGTTTACACTGAACTGGAAAAATTTTTCTAGAGGCATAACTGTTAAATATTCATCATGGATCAGTTATAATTAATTTAATATAAGAGATGAAAAAAAAAAAGAACAGAGGATATGCTGTGATAGAAGTACTTTTATCCAGAACCCTAAGATACTAGAAAACCAATATATTAACCTGAAAATTAGTTATACCCTTAAATAGCTTCCTCTTATCCAGACATTCAAATAGATGACATTTAGCAATTGTATCTAATTCTAGAGCAATATTTGGTACTTTTAGGAATAAATTTACAACTAATCCAGTTAAGTTTAATTACAAATTGCCTTGAAGTACTCTTGAGGTTTACATGTGAGCAACAACAAACTTTTAGTAAAAATGGAAAAAAAAAATGACACTTATATGTAACATCAAGAAGAGATAGTTGAAAAATTTCTAGGAAAGTGTACTTGGAAAATTTGATACTCCCCGGGACAGAGGAAAACAATGCATAAATCACCTAGCAAGCTTGAGTAAATGGATCGCAGAACAAGGTTTAAGAGGGATAACAAAAAGACAAAATTTATTAAGAGCTACAAACAGCAGGAGATAGTGAAGAGCTGTGATCACCAACTGAAGGTTTTCCAATGATGCTTTAAAACAAACTAGAAAACATTCAAAGAGCCCATACCTCTGCCAACTGCTGTCAGTAAAAAATCTAAAACATTGTGATAGCAACAACAAAGATGAGGACAATAGTCTGAATATAAATAATGATAACTCCTCGTCCTGGAAATTCTTAAACATTTTTTTAAGTGTTACAAAAAGGATATCTTTTTACTGAAGCAAAGCATAAAAGGCATAAAAAGAGCAGGGAATTAGCCATTCTTTTAAGCAACATCCAACCTTTATAGGAAGTTTAATGAGTCTGTAAGAGAAGCATTTACAATCTTTGCAATGAACCTAATTTATAATAGAATGTGAACAATAGTTTGAATAAGTTAAAGTATAAACCCTATTTTTTGTTTTCTGTTTCTGCAAAAAAAAACTTAACTTTGTGAAAAGGTTTATGAGTAGAACATGCAAATTGCCAAACATTAATGATTTTCATTTAAACAAAATCCTAGCGTGGCATGTCCTAACTAAAAAGTCTCCATTTTGTACAATATTTGATGAATTATAAGACAATAAGGAAAAACAAATCAAGTATGTAGGGCATACTGAAAAGTTCTTGTACCAAACCACTTCCCCATATTTAACCAGACATCAAAATTTGTCTAGAAAGTTCTTGATCAATCTGCAAACTTTTCAACTCTCTTGTATGGCAGTAATTTAAACAAGAAATTTTAAGTGCCTTCAAATTTGTTAAGCTATGATCTAAAGTTGAGAAGTCACTAGAATTTCTTTACAACATACTGTGATTCATGTTGACATCCTCACAGTATTTTTGTCAAGATTTACAAACTCTACATTTTGTCCATTTTTGCAAACTGATCAATGAAATTTTAATAAGCTGATTTGTTTGGAAAAATACTTTAACAAAAACCCTAATTCACAGTTTAATAATTTCTTTAATTTTATAGGACTTTATGGTAAACAATATTTTTTAAGAAAACTTCTTTTCGTTTTTCACAGCAAGAAATAAATTCATGGATTTCTTTCTCTTGAACATGCAACATACAATTGGCCATGCATAAATATTTTTTCTGGAACCAAATTCCAACTTTTTGAAGTGTTTGACCTTGTGTTTTTTCTCAAACACAAGACAAACTGGAAAGTATATACCTTAGTAAAACCAAATGTACTTTTTACCCCCTTACCTGTTTGCACTCTCTCCAAAATTTGGTTTTGATCAGTCAATGTAAAACTATTTTAAAGGGTGTGATGGATGTACAGGCTAACAGAAGTCACAGAATTTATATATATATATACACACACACACACACACACACACACAGATAGATAGATTTTATAGCAAATAATCTAATGTTAACTCATATATAATAACAATGAATTTTCAAAAGAGAAGATATTGAAATTAGTAAAAAAGCAAATCTTGAAAATATCCAGAAAATATTAGTGAAAACATTTGTTAAATATAAAAAATATTAGATAAAAAATAGAAAATGTTAACTTGTAGAAAACAATGTACTCACAGATTTCATCCCTAAATACGGCATCTTCAACTCCAAATCTTGCACTGTTTTCTTGCTGCACTTGATTAAATGCCTGAAATGTACCAAAAATTAAATTCAGTAATTAAACAAATATTTTTAATAATGCTTATCCTTACTCCTATGGCATCCTTCTGGAATTGTCTTCTCATGAAAACTGACTTTCCCAGACACCATAGCTTGGGACACAGGGTTGAACATTGGGGATCTGGATACATCAATACAGAATCAAACAGTGTGGAAAGGGATTGTCAATGGAGTTCCAGTCAACCATAGGGAGATCAAAGAAGGATAATGATGATTTTTAATAATTACTATCATTGAAAAGAGGGAAAATTTATTTATTAAGTAAAGCTTCTACAATAAAAAAACAATTTCTATGATACATGATTTTTTTTTGTTCTCTTTTTTATAAGCAACTTAGAATTTTGATCAGTGCTTGGGTTACTTAATTTTTTTACATGAATTACTACTAAAGTTGCTGAAATTTTTCATGATTAGGTCTAATAAGTAGAAAAGAAAAAGATTTTAATTGAACAGAATTGTTAGAATTCTTGAATGCACTACAAAATAGTAACACATTTTGTTTAATTTTAAGCTTTTTGTTTTGTTTCTTTCTTCTTATTTTTTTTAGTTGTTTAAGCCACACTGATGTCAGACATGGAGTTGTTTAAGATTTAGTAAAATCTAAGTCAGTTATGTGCCATATGTAATACACACTTAGGTGGTCATATATCTTTTGATACATGACTGACAAGGCAGATTTTTTCCTGCAGTATGGTTGCCATTTCTTTCTGCAGTAGTCCAGTTGCCACCAAAGAACTGTCCTTCTAGTTACCCATAGCTGGGGGGAAAAGAAGAAGATTCATACTTTTCCCAAGGGTATTAGCATGTAAGTGAATGTAATGGATTCAACTGGAATTCAAACTTGGCTCTTCGATTCCTTAATCTGAGCTGCTATCCATTCCTCCACCATGCCTCCTCTAAGTACTGTTGCTTAAAATAATGTATAAATTCCTTATTTTAGTCTAAGTATAAATATGGTTTGAAAGATTTCAAGTCAAAGTAAAGCCTAAAATAAAAATTTTATTTTTTCATAAATATATATGATACAGAAAATGTTAGATCCAGTTGCTTTTTCACTTTATTATTTGTAAATTTTATTGAATATTATTTTCTTTTTGCTAATATAGACATTTTTATTTGTTACTTTAGATTGTATGAAATGAATATGATCTTTATTAACCAAAGAAAAAAAAATGAAATCATTTAAGCATTGCTGGAACAATAACAATGTAGCAAAATACATTAGTTTGTTTATCAGAAGAACTGATTAGGTATTTAACAGAGTGGCAGAGTTGTCAAATTAGGCAATATTTGAATGATCAGTATTAGTAAATTTTGAATAGACTTCTCATTTGTAGCTCAAGTTAGCCCAGCTTATTTTTATAATAACTTCAAAAGTCACAGGGATCAAAATTCAATATTTAATACTTCTAAACAACCATGGTGAGTGGTTAAATGCAAATTTGAAAGGATGGTGGATAATTTTTTTTTTTTTTTTTTTTTACAAAATCATTCCCAATACAAGGGCTAAGAATAACTTAAGGTAGAGAGTTACTAAATCAGATCAGTGATATGAATGTATCAGGGGTAGAAAGTAATGGAGATAAGAAGGACAGATAGGAATTGACCCTGGTTAAGATTGTAGCATTCTGGGAAGCATCCACAACTTAGCTGTTCTCACAAAAAGCTGTATGAGATGAACTTCCACCTTACAGTTGGAATACTGGGGAAATGTGGGTGATTCAACTCTGTGGGAATAGCATGACAAGTCTTAACTATAAAGTCTGAACTGGTGGAACTAAACAGTGTAATTTATCTAAACATTTGCCATTGAAATAGTGATAGATTGGAGATAAACTTGCAACTTTATATCTGTAGGTAAAGAGGCTGTAGAGTGGAAAACAAGTCATCACCTCCAAGACTGCATAAGCCAATTTGAATTCTGTCAATTTGGAAAGTCTTGATTGAACAACTGCATCCTAAACTCGGTAGCAATGCTCCATTTCCAGTCTAATCTGACTCTTATCTAGATAAAGCATGGCAGCAGGAGTAAGGTGTTTTCTCAATTGGTAAAATGAGCCAGCTCTTTTTCCAGTATCTTCAGCAAAGTACCATATATTTTTTTTAAAGCAATTCACCCCAAGAAAGGTGGGAGTGCCACTAGCATGCAAGGGGTTACAGAGGATTAAGAACAAGAGTAAAGAGGCATGTTTGGGGAAAGTATACAGAGAAGGAGGGGGAACAGGCTCAGTGTGACATTGCACTTGAATATTTGAAGATTATAATCATCAGGAAAGCAAGAAAGGAGAAGGGAGTTCCACAGACAGGAAGTATGGGAGAAGAAGCTGCTTGAGTAGAAGAGACAGTTACATTTAACCATTTTGACAGTGAAAGGGAGAGTCTGAGATGCCAGCCTGTTTGCTCACTTAAATTCATGTAGTCCGAGAAACAGCAAAAGTAGCTTGTCACAACAGTTGCCATGAAAATACTTGTAGAAGAGGCAGAGGGAGGCCACAGTATGTCTGTGGGATAGCGATTGTAGACTAGATGCCAAATCAGGACCTACCATCTTGCATATTCATCTCTGGATTTTGTCGAGGACCTTGAGACATACAGCAGGAGCACCAAGCCATATATGACAGCAATATTCCATGCAAGGACACATGGTTGATTTATAGATGCATGAGTTCCAGTGAAGTGAACAGGAGTACTAATAGACATGGAGCCTGGTTGAGAGGGCAAACATTATTTGTGATGGAACAAAGCTCCCAGTCATTAATATAGGTGAAGTGAGTGACTTTTATGATTACTGACTTCATATCATTTCTCATAGGTTGTTCTAAAAGATCTTATTCATAAAGTGAAATCACAAATATTTTTTTTAAATTATATCAAAAGACTTTCATGAATGTAGTTAAGGTAATTCATGCTTATAATAAAAAAAGCCCCAAAGATATAGGCAAAATCACAACTCAAGTTCACCTTTAAACCTCAAATGAAACTCATTTATACAATCCATTGTTAAAGATTCTCTAGAAAAATGATCAGCTCCAGAAAGTTGGCAAAAAACTCTTTTGTCAAATGAGACAAAAAAATAGAGTTTTGCTGCCATATCTAGGCTGCAGCTGCCTGATCCTCGCTTTCCACACTTGAAAGTTTAAAATCATTTACACTTCCATGTGCGAGAATTACCAGTTTTCCACCCTACAGCCACCTTTCCTCAAAGACACAATGTTGCAAGCCTATTCCTACTTTCATGGCAAATGTCCAAATGAGCTCTATTCTTTAGTTCCACTAGCTCAGATCTTTACAACCAAAAGCACTATCTATTCTCCATATCCTTATCATCTTAACTTCCAACTTCTTCTTACTTTCATGTCATACAACTTGTTTAATCACCTTCTATATTGAAATGTTCTTGGGCTTTGTAATATGTGAGTTTTAGTGAAAAACATGATTTGCAATTTTTAGTAAGAATGCTTTTTCTTAATCCTGTAATTATCTTACATCGTTTAATAAAAGATAAATTTTTTAAAAGCCTTATTTTTGTGACTTACTGTATTTTAATAGAATTTAAGCTTATGATGTATTAACATGCAAGTGTTTAAATATTTGAATCATTCACTTGAATTCTCAAAGCTTAAGGATAAGACTAAATCTACAGCCATTGTTTCTAATGCTGGCCAACTAGTAAAAATAAAACCTTTTATCAATAATTTTTGATACTGAAAGATGATTTATTGCCATAGATTTGCTAGTTTCCTCTCAACGTAGTTATAAAAGATGTAAGAATGAAAATACAAGACTACTTCAAATTACTAGTTTTGACAAAGATAAATACTGTATCACCTTTTGAACATAATTCAGTTGTAAATTAAATAAGTCTTTGGGGTGCCAAAAAAGAAAACAAAAAGGTACCTTAAAAAAAAAAAAAAATCAACAACAAAAAGTAATGAAGTCGTTTACCAATGGATTTTAAGACCTTACTATTATTATGCTTAAATATGTAAATAAACTGCTGCCAGTACAGAAGAGATAACTCTTGGCAAAGGGTTACAGACATTACAGAAATAAATTCTAAAAACTTAGTATATAATAGCAAAATAAAAATCAGGTTGATTTTTTTTTTTGTCCTTTCTCAATTTTTGATGCAAAACTGTCCAAAACACATCGGCAAGTAAACTTTAACCAAGTTGTAATTTGTTTCACTCAAACCTGAACAATCTTGCTAACAAACACCAAAATAAAAAATAAATTAATTTTTGGTTTATTTAGTTATGAACAGAAAAAAAGATTAGATTTATTTTTTCCATTTATAGAATTGCCTCATAAAAATTATCTTATGCAGTATTGTCAAAGATTAAAATCGGTTTTCTATTTTCACATCCCAAAGCACAAGAAAATGGAATGATTAATTTGGTTGTGTTTTTTTAAGCAAAATCTTTTTGAGAGTAGTAAAATTTCATCACTAGAAATAAAATTTAGTTTTTCAACAATGTTTTAAAAACATACTAAACTTATTCTAAATTTTATTTTTTTTGTTAAATTAATCAAGGGAAATTAGTATTATGAAAATATCCTGAAAATATTTTATTTCAAAATTTCTCACTTATTTTTCCATCTTTTTAAATGTTAAATTCACCAGATTTAAAAGCTAACCTAAGAATAATATCACCTGAGATATTGAAATAGATCAACATCTTGTGATGTATCTAAAGGATTCTTTTTTTTTATATATAAGTTAAATTCCCAAGAAAATTATTTCATAAACAATACTTCCCAAAATCATTTTGTTTAAAAATATATATGTTTAATATTATATATCAGTTCAGGACAAAATTATTAGCCCTGTGCTATGAAAATTGAATTGTTTTTAATTTAGTTACCAAGCACAATTTTTTTAACAGAGAATTTTGAACACAGTATATCCAATAATTTTAGTTTTATTTAGGAAGCATATATTATTTTACTTTGCATTCAGAAACAAAATTAATTTGTAAAACTCAAAAGATACCAAATTCAAAAATATTAGCTTGAATGCTAAAAGTCAATTGTGCATCTTTATTGCTGAATAACAACCTTCAGCTGTTTGGTGTGGCTTTTAAAATTTTTAAGTACAATTTAAGCCATCCTTTGGCAAATCATTCAGATTTGTTCTGGCATGGATGCTGGCCCTCACCAGACAGATTTTCTATGGGGATTAGGTCTCAGTTTTTGCACACTGGTCAATAACATTCACTTTGGTGTCTTGGAGGTAGTTCTTAACCAGAAATGGCACATGCTTTGTGTTGTTGTCTTGTTGTAATACAAAAAAACCAGAAGTTATATATGCTTTGAGTTGTTATCATGTCACAGGACAAAATAATTATCCAGACCAACTTTAGCTGATAATTTCAGTTTACTTTCAAAAGTTTTTCTTATTTTTTTTTTCTTCATGATTCCTTCCATCTTCATAAAATTCTCAGTTCCAGATACATTGAAGTCTTATGGGACCAGTGTTCTTTGAGTTATACAACTCTTTCTTTTTCTAAACATAGATAACAGCTCAATGGACAAAGAGCTCTAGTTCTATCTCACCTGACCAAATGACACACATCCAGTATTGTCATCTTTCTCAAAGTTATCCCTAGCATATTGCAACTCTACCTTGAAGGTGTCTTTTCTGCAGAAGTAGAATTTTTCTTAGTCTCTCATCTTACAGTACATTTCTGTACATTCCTCTAGTAACTGTCTTCTTTAAGAATTTTTTTTTTATCATTTCACTCCAAGCAAGACATTATAATGCCTTGCTTGGAGTGAAATGATAAAAACACGTTATTTTAGGAAGTATTGTTTATGGAATAATTTTCTTGAGAATTCAACTTATATATAAAAAAAAAAAAGAATCCTTTAGATACATCACAAGATGTTGATATATTTCAATATCTCAGGTGATATTATTCTTAGGTTAGCTTTTAAATCTGGTGAATTTAACATTTAAAAAGATGGAAAAATGCAAGGGGGTTAATGAGTGTTAGAGAGTATGTGAAAAAAAAAAGAAAAATACTACTAAAGCGAGACATTAATAAAATAATGATTGAAATTACATTTACATTTTTGAAGATCAAAGTTAACTGGAAAGCTAGAAGCTTGTAAAAGAGTTTCACAAGTGAAAAGTGCAATAGAAATATCTAAGCCATATCAACAATCAATACAATGAGACCTTATTGCCTATCTACTACTGTGCTTAAATTCAGGAAATCTAGGTACCAGAGAGGAAAGTTTGTTAGAAAGATTAATTTCCAAACTTGGCTAAGTCGTTCCCTTGTGTCTTGACAGTTGTTTTGGGGTCTTTATACACATTACTCACATGTCATTATTATATAATTTTTAATATTTTATTACATCTTCATTTTTTACTAGATGAAGCATTGTTGGCCATCATTAATTTTTGATGAGTATTTGATTTCATTTTTATTTGTTTTTTTATTATAACTTTACTCTTTAATCTATAGTAGGGAGTAAACACTGCAGACTGGAAATAATGGCTCAGTTATGTGTGGGATTTAAACTTATGTCGCTTTCTAACAAAGAGTATCCTTGTCTTTCAGTGTGCAATCTATGCTTACTGCTGTAGATTAACAGCCCAAGAAAACTTGCAATAAAAAAGTAAACATTTCAGATGAAAGTATTAGGTTGGTGCAAAAATAATGACGTAATAATGTCGTTTTTTGACGTATTTTTTAACGTCAAAAACGACATTATTACGTCATTATTTTTGCACCAACCTAATAAATCATAGTCAAACTCCTGCTTAACAATGTTTCAAGGAATAAAAAAAATAAAAGGGAATGGTCATTTTAATATTACTCTTTGAAATTTTATGACAACCTTTTTACTGAAGCAATACATAACTCTTTTCCTTTTTGATATGACCCCATTTATATCTAAGAGTTAAAATCTGGTTACAAAAAGGAAAAGAAATCTACTTGATAATATTTACTGGGGTGGGGGGGGAGAGAAAGAGAAATAAAGAGAGCCAAAACCAGAAATTTAAACATGGAAATCTTTGTTTTCAAATTTGTTTTTTAGAGATAAGATTTTTTTTTTCCAGTTGTACAACATGGAAAAATAACTTTTTGGAAAAGAATTCAAAATCACATTTTTTTTTTTTATAAAATGTTGCAATATCATCTTGTTTCCCTCTATGAAAATGATACAGAATTTTATGGTAGTGTTGAACTTGTTCTTTTTCTTAAAATAAATACTTTTCCTGTTAGTGTTACATATTGAAATTGTTAAAACTGTTACCAAACCAGATGCCAAAGGTTCAAGTTATCTATGTTAGAAAAACAAATTTACTTTTGACTTGCATTTATAATTGTTTCATGACAACTTGATCCATCACACATTTTCTTTTGATATATTCTCAGTGGCCAGGCATATTGTCGCATCTATATGACATTTAGACTATCATTTTAAGATGAGATTTGAAATTATTATTTGAAACAATTGGATTATATAGATCACATATAATGGCATTGTCTTCATTTTTGTTATTATCATTAGAATATTTCATCTATTGTATCCTCCAGCCTTCATCAGGAAATTGTCTGGGTAAACTTAAAGGAATTTCAAACTGAACCCATCATTTCATTTTTGGGGATAACAGCCTAGTGAATTAAAGTGTTGATTTGTGAATTTTGTGGTGTAGTAAATGTGAGTTCAAACCCTTGTGTGATTCTTTAGGAACATGGCAGCATAAACTTAGTAGTACTAAATAAATAACAAGTACTAATTAAGAACAATACATGATATCTCTAAATGTTGACAGCAGAATAAGAAGAATCTATACCTATAGATTAAATAGTGGGTTCAATTTGAAATTCCTAATTGGTTACCAGGATTGACAAACCCTGAAGAAAAGCAAGAAGGCACAACAGCCAGAATGTTGCAATAATAACAACAAGGATGAGGATAATAATCAGCATGCAATATAATGTAAATAATCACATTTTTCAGAAAATTTCACTTATAACAGAAACAAATTATCACTTGCTAATGAGACATTTCTATGGTTTTTACTAAACATTTTCAGATAAGGAAAATATTTTATATTTCAATATTTGTACAAACAGAAATTATTTGATTAAAATGATAGTGGTTGCATATCACAGTAATTTATTCTTAAAAAGAGATATGAAATAAATATAAAATGCTAAACAGGTTCATTGTCATTTGAAAATAATCATTTTGATATTTGTTTAATATCCTTTATTTTTATTTCTCATGAAAATATTTCAGTCAAAATATTTACAATATTCTTTACAGGCATAATTATAATTTGAAATAAGATTTAGAATCCAATGATGATAATCTAGGCAAACACTTTAAAATCTAGAAATAATAATCTAAGACAGCACTTTTTAAACTATGGGTCACAACTCCGTTTTGGGTCACAAAAATTAAATTCAAACACTTGAATTTCAGTTTATATGTGATTTCACAAATACACAATACTGAACATGATGCACTACATGAGTGCTATGGTAGTAAAACATGTGTGCAGCACCATTGCAACTAGTGCAGTGACACTGTATATATTTTCAGTGTAGTTGGTTAATACCTGGGGTTGCAAAAAATCTTGTGATGAAAAATGGGAATCATGAATGAAAAACATTTAAGAAGCACTGATCTAAGCTAATTCTATCAAATCTAGAAAACAATAATCTATGATAATGCAATAAAATCCAGAGATGATAAACTGGGCAAATACTATAAAATTTAGAAATGATAATCTTGGTAAACTATAAATCCATGGACAATAATCAAGGTTAATATTATTAAATCTAGAGATAATACTCTAGGCAAACATTATAAAATCCACATGATAATTAAGCTAAGACTATGAAATCCAGAGATGATAATCTAGGCTAATATATTAAAATCTAGAGATGATGATAAAAGCTAACAATTTAAATCCAAAGATGATAATCCAAAAATAAGTGGAATGAATGAAAAATCATTTTAATATAAAAATCTGTTTGTACCAAAATAATTACATTTTTTTAAATAACTTTTGACTAAAAGTAAACTAAAATTAATGATTTATTAAATCAACTGTTGCCTATTAACTGTTGCCTACAGGTTATTGTTTATAAACAATATGAATGTTCAAGAAAAAAATATCCCTCTTCAAACAGGAATTAAACAGAAAAATTATTTTATCGTAAACCATAAGATCTTTTCTAATCTTATTTTTATTAAAATATATGAAATGTCAATAGTTTTTTTTGTTTGTTAATTATCCAGCCAATTAAAAATTAAATTAAAATTGTTCTTTCATTTATGAAACCTTATTGTAGTGAAGTTACTATGTAATTAACTTTGAAAATTATCACATTTTTAAATAATCTAAATTCAAATTTTTATTGAGCTCAAGGTATGGTTCATCAAATGCAATACACAATCAAAATAAAACTTCAAAACTGTTAAAATATTCAAATTTTCTTTTAATTTCCTTTCTTTATGCATTATGTGTGTGTGTGTTTTTTGTGACACATAATGAGGAAACAAGGCTTGGAAAACTTGATACTCACAAGATATACTGAAGAAGAAAGGGGACATGTAGCAGCACGTAACCTACCTAATGAGCTTGTGTTAAGGGATGGTAGAACAGGGACTGGGAAGAACAGAAAAAGACATTGCTTAGAGCCCCATAGGAAGTTGTGGAGAAACATGATATCTCACTTCTTGTAGGGACATGGCAAATACAAGAAGATCAGACTTGAGAAAAGTCCTGAATTGTAGACAACAAAATCAGAATGAATTATTCTATAATGCAAATGTAAAAAGTTTCTAAAAACAATAAATCCTTTGCGAGGTGCTATGTTAATGAACCGGGAACAAAAGGCAAAATAAATTATTGTTGATATGAGAAAGTAAAAGTATTTTAAAATCTTTTCTAGTATGCTATCTTTTAATATCTTTAAATCAATAAGTGCTTGGATCCCACTGAGAAAATTTATTCCATTTTTTATTTACATATCAAAATCTGGACTTAAAAAAAATGAAGTTGTCGTCAAATAATTATATTTATGTTATCCATTTTATTTGATAAAAAAGATTAACTGTTGCCTACAGGTTATTGTTTTTATGTATCAGGTCTCAGAAAAAAAGGGTTTAGCAGACTTGATAATCAGAAAGGTTTTCTTTTTATGCCATTATGTAGGAATTCTAAACATTTCTATTTTCTTCTTTTTACAAATATTATTGTCTTTTTTACTTTTATTTTCTTTTTTGATTTGGGAGCAAACAAAATGCAAAAATGCTCTATCTTGAAATAAAATGAAATTTAAAAAAAAAAATGGTTGATTTTTAAATTGTTTGGATAAATAAAACCAGGATTATTCTAAGAAAATTCAAAGAAATTGGCCTTTGTGAATTATTTTATTCCAACCCTACAGCTAATTTCAGTGTTGCTAATTTTTTTCAGGTTATATTTTCTAAGCATTCTTGATACAACACACTCTAATGGATGGTCTGTTCAGAGAGCACTTCTGTAGATCCTTTTTCATTCATACAAATGAGAGTTTGCAAAGAGTATTCTACAGTATCTGTCTATATTATGTACATTATTTATATTATTCGGACTATTGTCCTCATCTTTGTCACCATATTTATTACAACATTTCGGCCATTGTACACTCTGGCCTTCTTCAGGTGGTTGGAATGTCAAACTGAACCCTTTATTTTGCTCACTGGGGTAGACTGTTCTAGTTCCACATGTCATGTTTAATGGATGTCAGCTATCAGTTACCTCCTGTTAATTTCCCTCTGAAAGTTCTCCACTGCCTTAACCAGGTATTGAACTCACTCTTTGGGTCCTGTCACTGGATCTAACTAACACCTTTATCTACTGTGCCATGTGTCCTCATGTATTCTACCTTTAAATGTATATCTATTCCATAAACAGTAATGCTTCATAGCCTCTAATAAAAGATCAGAAATTCCCTAATGTCTGCACTTAATACCAACATCCCAGAATCATTGTTTTTTGTTTAAAGTAATCACTTATATATAGCGTATGAGGTCTGATCGAAAACAAACAGAACTGTTATTATGGTAACAGAGCTAGAATATGTCAAGTGAAGCCATTTGTCACAGATTGCTGTTAAACACTGTCATGCATGCACACTAAGTTATAACATTCTTGCTCACTTCTGTTGGTTATAGCAGTGCTCAGAAGGAAAGTGTGTAGAGTGTGGTTATAACACCACACCACAGAAAATCTTTTGAAACAGGTAAAGAATCATAGGTCTATGGCTATAACCCCAAAACCAAGGCTTAGTCTTTGTAGTAGAAGAACGCAACCTGAGTCTGAAGAAAGCATAAATGAACCGAAGCAATTTTAGGACACTCTGAACCACTTTCTTTGACTACAAGGGCATTGTTTATCATGATTATGCTTCACTTGATCAGGCAGGCAGTGAACAAAGAGAACTACAATGGTGTTTTGCCCCTTGCAAATTTTTTCTCTTTCCAAAAATCAAATCTCTCCTGAATGGAACAAGATTTCAAGATGTTGAGAAAATCCAAGAGAATATGATGAGGCAGATTCTCATTATCCCAAAAAATGAGCTCCAACAATGTTTATATCAATGAAAACGATGCTGGATAAAGTGTGTGGTCTCAGAAGGAGATTATTCCGAAGGAGATTAAATGCTGAATTTTGTAGTTTTCTTTTTATAACAAACTACTTTTGGTCTCACCTGGTGCAACACAAATCAATACAATAGCTTGTATGATTTCTGATAACAATCACCATACGGCACTTCTCCATTGCACTAAGTGAAGATAGAGTGAAGAGTACAGTTTGTATCTAAATTAGAAAAACTCAAACTTGAAAAAGAAAAACAGCTTCATGTCACAGTTTGCCGTTGTTGATATGCAAAAATACTGTTAAACCCCTTAAATTTCCTTCATATTTCATTTGTAAAGCTGTCTGAGTGGAACTTCCCACTTTGACAACTTCTCCCTCAGAACTACTTTGCTGAACCAAAGTCCTGTGTTGATGCTTCCCTCAGTCATCCTCTATCATGAGTAATTCTTGGGTCTTGTTGTGGGTGAACTCTCTATATAAAAATGAATCATAAAAAGGAAACTGGCAAAACAAATGTAATGTTAGAAAGGTTTGCAGAGTTCCTATTTTATTTGGTTATAGGATGGAGAGAAAATGAGAAGTTTAAGAGGAGATTAAGTTTTGTTCTTTATCAAACAAGGAAACAATTAGGTTTGACGTCTTCTGATCACAGAGAAACGCTGAGTCGCAAGGCAGAAGTACTTTAATCAAATCACTGATTCTCCACCTTATGTTAGCTGCTTGCTTTATATAAACTTTTCAAGTTAAAGCCACATAAAATCATGTATCATTAAATCCCATGACTAGATATCAATTTTACACATGATTAAAGAAAAGGAAAGATTGTAATGTTCTTCAGAATGTGGTCAAGCCACACGTATTGCAGAAGTCCAACAACTGGGTCTTTTGGAAAAGTATCAATTTATTTTTCCTGCATCTTTTTCTGATGCCATGATTAATCAATGCTGACATAGGATATGTAAAGGTAGATTGTGAGCAAGTACACAGTTAATTACTATAATTGATGCAAAGTACAAAGAGAAAATGGTTACTGATATATTGTTAATCAATTTAAATGAGAGGCAATCTGTTGGTGATGATATTTCAAGAGAAATTGCAAACCCTGTTAACCCTGAGGAGATGACAGGGCTGATATATCTGCCAAAAAGTTGAATGACTGGGCCAATCCATTGGCCCAATAATACAAGCCTTGAGATTAGCTGGCTGGTCTTCATACCGGCCAATCAGATTGCTTCCTGCATATATTTCTTGCATAGCTTGGCCTCTCATGGAAACAAGGGAAAACAATGCATAACATACCTAGTGGATGACAGAGGCACAAAATTTATTGAGAACTACAAAGGATAGGAAGTGAAGAGCCATGATCATGGCACATAAAAAGAAAGAAATTTTTTAGTTGATTTTTATGTAGATTTTCATCTTATGGCAGCAAGTTAATAGTATAAATCAGGAATACAGGAACATTAAAAAAAGATTAAAAGTAAAAAAAGAATTAAAAGTAAGAAAGGATTAACAGTAAAAAAAAAGTTCCTGGTGACATTCATATTCAAATCCCCTTTGTCATTGAAAAACTTTTTTTTAATTATTAGACTAAAATTCACCAACTCCAAGCCTCAAGAGCCACTCAACGTAGAGGGTTTCAGTTGAAGTGGTTATGATGAACAGTGTGTATGATATGAGGAAGTAGTAAGAAGAGAATATTATGAAGATAAGGAGGATAGATAATAATTGACCTTTGACTTGAAGAGGTTAAGACATTATTGTTCAGGGAAACACCCATCCTAGGTTTTGTTCCACATTTTTTTTTAAGCATTACGCCCCAAACAAGGCATGAAGCCACTAGGATGCAGGAGGTTGCAGAAGATTTGGAGCGAGAGCAAATAGGAGTGATAGAAGAAAGGATGAGAAGGATAGTGGATAGATCAAGGTAACTGGAGGTGTTGATTGACATTACATTTGAATAGTTGGAGATTATAGCTCTCAGGGAAACAGTAATTGGGAAGGGTGTTCCACAGGCGAGAGGTGCGAGGTATGAAGCTATTGGAGTAGAAGAGACGGCTACATTTAAAAGTTTCTACAGTGTAAGGGTGGGAGTGGGATGCCAGCCTCGTAGGGCGCTTGAATTCATGGAGTCTGGGGACCAGTGAAAGCATATCTGTTATTAGCTTTACAAGGAAACTTCAGATCCTTACTCAATATCTATGCTAATAACACAAATATTTACTCCTGTCTTAATGTAACCCCACAAGTCAATCCTGATCAATGACATCACCACACAAGTCAATCCTTATACGTTTTTATAATCAACAAGACCACACAGCCTTTTTGTCCATGGCCACTCTAAAATAGTAATTTTTTTTTCTTTATCATTTGTATCCAAAGGAATGTGAATTAATGTTGGATATAAAAATTTTTTTTGATGAATGTCACATAAATTATAATGAACAAACATGTCAAGCTAGCTTCTGTCCCTGTGGGGACACTTCTCTTCTGGGTGGCTTATTCAAACGAAATATTTCTTCTTCCAGGCTTTTTTGTTCAGAGCGGTCTGTAAATGTTATTTTGTGGACCACCCTAGTCTCTTTATCAGCAACATTTGTTTTTATTTTATCTGACGTCTTCATTTATAGAGTCACTTTCTCATCAGTGGGAAGAGGGGAAGGACAGGTAGTCTTGGTTTTTGCTCAACCTTACTGAATTCCATCTCATTAAATTTGGAACCCTTCAATTGATCTTCCTGTGAATTTCAACATTTACCATCCAGTTAGTAGACTCTTTCCTCTTTCTTTTTTCCCCTTTCTGTTTGATCAACCCCCAGAGATCCCAGTGTCACATTAATAGTAAGCTTGATAGCTTTGAGAAAATCAAATTGGCAGCTGATCTCAAAAATGACCTAAAATCTGTTGTTAAATGGGGCAAGAAATTTAAGAAATTTGAATGCCCCCCCACCACCACCAAATGCTCTCTATTACTAGTCTTAAAGAACTCTTTTTGCTTTCCATCAGCATGGCTGCTGCTAACCTTCAGGAGGATGACTCGTCATGTCTAACATTTTCTGCTGACATGAAGTGGAAGGTTTATCAATTGCTTGGTCAAGCAGGGAAGTTGGTTCACTGTGTTGTGTGTGGCAATTTTTCTCACTCCAATCCATCTTGCACATTTATAAGTCTATCTTTTGTCATTGCAGCCAATATTGTTACCACATCTGGTCTGATGCTTTGCAAAGTGTCTAGATATTCTTAACCAAAATCCAAAGAGGATTCCGCAACATTATTGGTTCTAACCTTACATCTGGTTTCAGTCACTTTCCCACCTCAGCATTAAATAACCCATAGGGGGGTTGATGTATTGCTAAACAAAAACTACCAAGCCAACTTTCCAACCACTGTATCATAGCTTCTCTTTGCCTTCTCTGTAATTTTTTTCACTGTAATTGTTCTGGTGAGCTTTCCTATTTGGGAATATGAGTTAATGAATTTGTGCAGCTAGGTCCCATAATTTCACTGTTGAAATTTCTAGTTGTAACCATAAATTCTATGCTAATAATTTCTACTCTTGCACTTCACACTTGTGGAACTCTCCTGTTGGCTACCTACTTTCCTGTCAACTACAATCTTAAAAAAATTAATAAATGCAATGTCAATCAGCATCTTCTGTCTCCTTGAATCCTGTGCCTTTATTGTCCTCTCTTCCTCTATCACGTTCACTAACCACCCCGGCTTGCATCCTGGAGACTTTTATTGCATTGCGTATGGTGAAATGATTAAAAAAAATTTACAATCAAGAAGAAACAATTGAAATTAATTTGGTCGCATAATAATCGTGAGTTCAATCCCTGAGCTGGGCAGTAGAGACTCAGACTCAATGGAAACAAAACAAAGCAATCCAAAAAAACAAATCAAGATGAATATGGACAGATAGAATCACCTAACCTCATAGATTAAATATTAGGTTGTCACACATGAAATGACACACTTTATAGGAAATGTTAAATAACTAATTTATTTAGTTAAAATGTTGATGAATGATGGTTCTCTAATGTTCCTCTAAATTCTTGATCCCATGTTTGAAAAATTCTCATTCTTTGATGTTCCAATTACCTCCTTATTGGAGAATGTTTTATTGCATATGAAAAGCTTAAAATGCTTAAATAAATGATAGTAGGAGAGATATCAGGTGAATATGGAGGATGAGGCAAAATTTTATAATTCAGTCTATGCAGCTTTTGAGAACCATGTGGACATGCATTGTTGCACAGTAAAATTAGTCCATCCCTATTCACAAGTCTAAGATGTTCCCTTTTTTATTTTTTCATGCATACACTTAATTTCTCCACAATACAAGGTGGTTGTTATTGTTTTCCCTTGCTGAAAGAATGAATAATGAATAACCTCTTTGAAAGAAAACCATTCAGTAACCATTAACCTTTTAGGGTGCAGTGGAGGTTTTGGTGTTCACTTGCATTTAACCACTAACCTACTCTCTTACTGTTGTCAAAGAGTATCCATTTCTCATTATTTGATGCAAAAATGGTTCTTTTTCCTGTTGGGAAGGCAACAGAGAGCAAACCTCAAAGTGATGAGGGTTTTTTTTTTTGAGTCACATTCAGTTCATACAAAACAAACCTATCCAGTTTCTTTACTTTTCCAGTTGCTTTCAAGTGCTAAGAAACAGTTGTGCAATATATTTTGAGTTCTGATACGAGTTTTCAGACTATAGTTCTTGGATTTTGATCAGCCAAAGTATTCAATTGATTATGTCTGATAACCAATTGTGGTCTTCCCCTTGGTTTATTCCAAGACTATAATCTCCCAAACAAAACTTCTGAAACCATCACTGTACAGTTTTGATTTCAACAATACCCTTGCCAAAGACAGCCTTGACATTCCAAAATGCTTCAGAGTCAGAATGACCCAGTTTGTACTCATACAGTAAGATTACTCAACATTGTTTCATTGTAATCATTTTCACTGGGGTTATGAGTAACAATACATTGAAAAAATTATCCAGAAATCAAACAAATCAAGAATAAGTCAAGAATCTTTTATATAATAAGGAGGTTACTTCATTAGATGACCAGATCATCCATATGGTTACCTGGATTGACAGATACCTGAAGGTCAGTGGGCACAAAGGTTGAAACAGTGAGCAACCTACTTAATGAATTTGAGTGAATGTATAACAGAATAGGAACAAAGAGAGATGGTGTAAGGTAAAAATTACTTTGTGAAACAAAAGGTAGAAAGTTGTGGAAAGCCATGACTGCCTATATTCCAAAAGGCATTAATAGTGACAATCTCATTTTTTTTAATTTTAAGATGCAGCATTATCAAGTTTTATTAATTTTGCCTCAGTAACAATAATAAAAATAATAACATTAATATTTTGTGGTTGCTTTTTATTACAACTTTATGTAGTCTGTCAATTCATGGCAGTGAGCCAACATTATGGTTCAGAATTAAAAGTTAATAATAAATGACATTGATTCTTCTAAAAATAATGAGAGAGACAAGTGGTTCCTTAGATAATGAAGAGTCATCAATAAACTATGATATTTTTCCTATAAAAACATTCAAATTAATGTGATAAACATTATGGAAAATGTATTTCTTTGAGCAAAGTTATTTTTATAAGCATTTTGGTAAAAATGGAACTTCATGCCCACAAAATAATGGTATTTTCAAAAGGATATTTTTTTTTCAATGACACTGCTATTATTTGAACTATGTTCACTACCTCAGCAATGTTTATTTACAAGATTATAAAAAAATATTTACCTTTTATAAAGATTTATTATTTACAATTTTATAAAGAAATAACTGTGAAAAGAAGTATTTTTATTCAAAAATGAAAAAAAAAACAAAACTGTTGTAAATTCTCAAAGAACAAGGAAAATGTACAAATTTAGCCTCATATGATTTTTTTTTTATAACTCACTCCTGGCAATTATAATATTGTCTCGATTAGGCTACTCACCATAACGTCATTAGAATTGTCTCCGACTGACTCCAATGGACTTCTCTGACTCTTTTAGAGTTCTTTATTTAAGGTTTCTTGCCTAGTTCATTTGTGTTACCAGGAGTATCTTATTTACTCCACAACAATTTTATTGAAATCCTAATCATTACTTTTTAAAATAAACTTTACCTTGAGAGTGAAGATGAGTAAACGTGGCAATTAGTTGATGTTTTAAAACTTATTACATTGTAGATTGTTTTCATATTTTGATAATTTTCTAATTCTTTTTTTATTCATTTTTTAATAAAAAGTTTCCTTTTTACATGCTGTAGTAGCTATAATTTCAAGAAAAGATCTCTTGTCAATATTCACACTGATGTTGTACATCTATAATACAATTTTTGAAAATAGTATTCTAGATTGAATTTCTTTTGATAAAGTAGCATGAAAGTAAAATAAAATAATTACTTCTAAGACACATCACACTGAAAAATTGAGCAACTTTAAGCCTGGTCAGTACTTAGATGGGCAAATGATGAATGAGAAATCAAAGAGTCAAGTTCTAGTTATGTTCGTTATAAACACTTACACAGAAATCCCCTTGGAAAAGGTATAATTCTACTTCTTCCCCACCATTTATGGGTTAATTAGTACAACTAGAAAACCATTATCTCAATTAGAAAACCATTATCTCAAAAAAATTCTTACAATATAAAATTTAAAAATAATTTCTGGCTTTAAATAACCTGAAAAAGTTTGATAAGTAGTAAAAAAAAAAATCAGTCAATCTTGCAAGACTTGAATGCTATACAGTGGTTGCTTATCTTAGATACGTGATGCTTTATCAGTTCAGTGACTAAGATTAATGATTTGATAATGTCTAAATTCATTTGTCATATTTCTACTCCTAACCTCTGTCTATTCATGTTGGATTATCAAATATCTACTGGGTGACCTTGGTAGTACCTGGCTATGGAAAGTGTTTTGATAAAAAGAAAGAAAAAATAGACTGCTACATAGAAGTTAAAAGATCATAAATGAAAATTTTGTTTTCTAGGAAGAGAACATGCTAAAGTGAAGAAATGTATTACATGCCTTCTCTCTGACCATGAAAAGGAAAGTTAGTGTTTTCTACCTGAATTTCTGGGATGAGGAATTATTTATATGTAAACCATTGTCCTCTATTGTTATTATCACAAAGTTAGTGGATGTTACAAAAGCTTTTTTTATTCACAAGTCCAGCATATCATGTGTAAGAGGCTTTTTTTTTTTTTTTTTTTTACTCGTGAGTCCTGGGGCACATTTTGTCTTCACAGTGTCTACCAGAAAATAACCTTCTCTGTCAAGAAGATTGGCCACTGAAGATCACATGAACAGCCGTGCTCAGTGTATACTAATCTTCTTTTTTTTTAACAATGAGGTATAAGACCCAAGAGCCATTCGAGGTAGAGGGTTACAGAGTAAGAAACACAGTTTATGGGAACATGTGAGAAAGAATGATTCACCCATGACTTGAACAGATTAAGACTATAGTGATCCAGGAAGCATCCTCTTTGGAGTCATTTCCATAAAATAGCAGTTTATGGGAAGAAGCTGTTTGAGTGGAACATACAGGGATTAAGGTTGGTTCCCTACAGTGAATGCCAGCGCTTAGCAGTGAAGGTTAGAACTGGTGGAACTAGGGAATGGAGCTTGTCTGAATACATTGCATGGAAATAACAATAGAGTAGCGAGAGGCTTGTGATATTTCGTATATGAGTAAGAGGGGCCCAGTCCTCACGTTCCAGTTTTGATAGAGTTCAAAAGCATCTCCACATCCTTGTGGGTGATGAATTATTTTCCAGCCTACAACCCCTTTCTTATATATAACAGCAACTCTCCATTTCAGCTTGTAAAAGTAGAGGATAACCAAACAAGGCTATTTATATTCAGACCATTGTCCTCATCATTATTTTTGTTATCACATGATCTTATTTAACCAAACAAGGTTATTTATATTTAGACTATTGTCCTCATCACATTATCTTTATTTAAGCTACAGAGGGTAGTCTGTTCTTGTTTCATTGTCTATATTTATGGATATTGTCTAGTTCTTATTTTTATTTAGTACTGTTCAGTTATTGCTTGACTGTTTCCAATGATTGAACTCACAACCAATATGTCACCAAATTCCCAAACCATCGCATTTACCCACTAGGCCATTATCCTGTAGTAACATTTGCTGTAGTGAACTTGGAACTTTAAACTTAACCTGCCTTCTGTTTAGGTTGCTGCTGCTGTTGCCATATATTAAATAAAGGGTTCGGTTCAAAATTCCCAGTAGGTTACCCACATTGATATACTCCTGAGGGCACAACATCTAAAACAATAACAAAATAAAGACAACTGAAGTTAGTTATCTATAAGTTTTAGCTAAGAATGGTAAAGCTCAGGCAGTGGCTCTAGATATCTTGAAGGCATTCTACAGGGTTTGGCATATTGGCCTTCTATGCAAGTTCAGTGGCTACGGTGCCAAGAAACACATATATAGCTTAATCTAATCATTCTTAGCCAGTTGAGTAATGAAGGTCATATTGAACAGGCTTCCAAATCATTTTATGCTAACATGGGAGTTCCCCAGGGCTCTATCTCTGGACCTACGTTGTTTCTGATCGTCATCAACAATTTCCCTGATGTCATCAGTTCCCAACTAGGTATTTATGCATATGATACTACTATTTACTGACACAGTAAATACAGCAACTACTCTTGAAAATTACTTCCAATCAGTGGTTTACTGAGGCAAGAAATGGCTTGTAAATTTCAACACCTCCAAAACAAAACTGCTTTCATTTAATCACCACAGAGAACCTTTTGTACCTACCATCAGGATGACTGATGCTAAATTCCAAGAGAGCAACACTCTACACCTTCTTGGTCCAAGGTTTTCCACTAACATGAAGTGGAGTGACTGCATCAAGTCAATTGCTACATCTGCTGCAAGGAAGATTGGTTCATTGTACCATGCCAAAAAAATCTTCTCATCAGAATCCATCTTGCACATTCATAAATCTGCCATTCGTTTGTCCATTGAGTACTGTTGCCATATTTGGTCTGGTATTCCTACTGTGAATCTCAAGATTCTTGTCAAAGTGTCAAGAGAAGTGTCTGCAAGACAATCAAGCCCAGCAGGCATCTTGTTTCCAGTCACTTTCTCACTGATGTGATATGGCTCCCCGCTGCCTGTTCTACAAATATTTTCATGGTAACTGCTCGGATGAACTTTTTTTTTTCCTGGTGCCCTAACTACATGAAATTAAGTGTGCTACTAGATTGGCAACTAGGTCTTGCTGTTTTATTGAACTAGATAGATGCAACCATTTCTTCTCTGACAGCTTCTTTTCTAACACTTTGTACCTCTGGAACTCTCTCCAATTTTTACTTCCCTGATAACTACAGTTTTCAAAATGTTAAATGCAACATCAGTCGCTATCTTCTGCCGTTTTGAAGCCAGTTTGTTTTTGCTCTTTCCTCAATCTTCCCTATTTTCAACCTTCTGATTCACTTTCACTTCCTGTAACCACCTGCCTTTTAGTGGCAGTGTCACTTTGCTTGGGGTGAAATGATTAAAAAAAAATAGACCAAATATAAATAGTGTAAATAATGATAACTGCATCCCAGAAATTCAGACAGTATATTTGTTTAGTTTTTTATCACAGCTTTCTATATTGAATACTTTTGATGGGGGATGATGGAAAGTTCCACAATTGCCATTGTCTGGGTAAATCATAAATCATGGAAGTTTCTGCTACAGTTAATGGGTTACAGCAGATAACAAGACTAACTAGCATTCCATGAAGATTATTTTATTTTTTTTACAACCAGGTTTTAAGTTATTTTCTGTTGCACCTTCTCAGGCTAACATTTTCAGCTGACATGGAAGAAAAACTAATATCAGTGAGAATCTAACTTTACTAGAGATGTAATCAATGTTGCATGTTTGTTGAAAGAAAATAAATAACCAAGTTTATTCAGTTTAGAACTGACACATTAAATAGCAGATTTACTCCATAAGAAACAGATCTGCTGGTTACATAACTAATTTGAAATTTTGTTTTATACCTTTTATTTGAATTTACATCATATATCATTTGGATATGCAGTAATAAACCTGCCATTTGTCAAAATGAATGTGTGTTTAGAGAAATTTAAGGAAAATACATAGCACTAACATATTCCAGACTTTTTGAATGCAAGTAAATTTAAATTGGGAAAATAGAGATATACTGGATCTCTTAAAATTTACAGTAATCTACAGAAAAGAGGGTTATTTTGCTAATCTGCTCCCTAGGTAATGTAAGATATATATTTATCTATTTGGACATGTTCTCTATTTAATTATCATCTAATACTGGTTCAGTACCTGTTGCTTCAGTGACAGTAAAAGGTTCAAATTTCAAATGTAAACTGAGTGTCTATTTAAAATACAATATTTATTAGAAAATATATTTACTTTAAATATAGGAGTTATTTTTATAACTTCAAAAGGTCACATATTTCTGCTTATACTCTTTTACTGTGCATCCCCTTCCTCTAGCTAGACAGACCTAAAAATTACAGGGAGAAATTGTCATCTAAATTACACAAAAATGAAAATAACACTGACATCTCATTTTAACAGATATATTTACCAACATTACACAAAAAATATCTTGAAATAATTGAAGAATAAATTTATTCAATAAGATCATCATGGCCTCCAGATGGCTTCAGATTCTCCTGCAACTCTTCTGGACAGTCTCCATGGTTAACTTGGTAAATACTGCCATAATGCTTGCCTTCAGTTCATCTTTGGCATTACAGGAAGTTTTGTTGGCCTCTTGCTCAACTGCACCCCACACATAATAATTAAGGGGGTTGCAGTCTGAGGAGTTAGGTAGCCAGATGTAAGGGGTGATGTGATTACAGAAATTATCTGAGAGCTATGATGGGATTTTCCTGTTTGTGTGGTATGGTGCAGAGTCTTGTTTCCAGACATAGGGCCTTCCATCAGCCACCCTCTTGGCCCATTGCAGCACTACATCTGCAAGGCACTTAATGTAGGCCTCCATATTGAGTCTGAGGCCCGGTGGAAAGATGAATGGAAGTATAATGTTGCCATCACTAGAGATCACACCAAACACTATGATATTGACTGGATATATCATCCAACTCTTTCTGAATCCTCTGCACTGTCCTCAGATTGACACCAAAAACTCTAAAATGTTTGTAATATGCTTCTGGCATGAATGCCAAGCAGTACAGCATGCTTTTTCTAAATTTCTGGTAGAGTGAATTGCATCATGGTACTCTTTTTCTCACAGATGGTGCCCAACTGACCCTACTATACTGTGCAGTCAACAATATCAAAAACAATGCACATGTGTGAAATTAATAATATAAAATGGCAACAGTTTATTGGTCACACCCTGCATTTAATATATAATTTTGTTAATTACAGAATAATTTCTAAAACGTTAAATAAAATTTTATAATTTTCTGATTTTTTAGGCTTTAAAAAGTAAGTTTTTGTTTCTAAGTTTGATTTTATTGCTCAGCCTAAGTTAGGATTCTGTTAAGGATTCTTCTTCTAGACTTGAATTATTGTGTGTTATTCAAACCTCTGAAAATCTCAATTACTTATAAACCTATGTTTGATCCAGGTTTAATACCCTAGATAGAGCAGCTTTGTGAAAGAAGACATTGCTCTTGGGGCTGGTTCTGGTGGGTTATATTTACTGGGATGACTATCACCACCAGAATTAGGAGTAGATGCATTATATTGAGTCTTGTTACTTCCCTCTTTGTTACCGAGGACTGCTGACCCAGTGGTATGATGCTTGCATTGTATCATAATGGTCCATGTTCGATTCTCAACAGTGGATGCACACTGCTGATAAGTCCAGAAAAAAATAGGAAGAAACAGCTGTCCAATGCTTTCTGCATTCTGTTGAGGATTCTTTTTCTAGACTTGATAAATTATTATGTGTAATTATTCAAATATCCAAAAATTTCAATTATATATATATATATATATATATATATATATATATATATATATATATATATATATAAGTGGTACAAGCACATATAATTCACTAGCCACAATATAGATATATACGTTACATAAGCACATGTATCACCACATGCAGATAAGTCAGCAATAAGTTATTTATAATTTCAGTCTTATGAGAATATCATGGACTAAACATGTGAGAAATAATGAAGTTTTAATGAAAATGGAAACACAAAAGACATGTATTCTTAACATAATATGGAAAGTGGGATTGGAAAATTTGATACTCACAGGATACATTGAAGGCAAGAGGAAAACAATGCCTAACCTTCCTAGCCAGCTTGAGTAAATGAATGGCAGAACAAGTTTTAGGAGAGATAACAAAATGAAAACATTTCTAAGAGCTACAAAGGATAGGAAATTGTGGAGAGCCATAGTCACCAATTTCCTGAAAGGATACAGCACATAGAAGAAAAAATACTGGAATTTCAGACTAAATATTTCATTCAATCCATAAGGTGAGGCAGAATTTTTTTTTTTCCTGTGATGTCATTCTTTGCTTTTTCTTTCAGAATCAGCATTTAACTTTCATTGCAAGGATCAAATAGCTAATGTCATGATCACACGATAAACTTAATCAACTTGCTCATTGTCTCATAGGATACGCCCATAGAATCTATCTGGAATTCACAGCTGCCATAGAAATATAAGTTTTAAACAATTATATAATACATAAAGTCAAATTTAAATTTGAACAAACGTAAATCAATGTAAAATTACTGTGGAGTTTTTATTAAATTTCTTTAATTAAATCTAATTGTTTGCTACTGCTATACAAAAAGAAGGTAAACCTTTTTTGGAGGTAGGGTCATGGATCTTCTGTCATTTCACAAATATCTGAATTATTTCAAAGCAATAGACTGGCTGAAAAAAAAAAAAAAAAACTATATGCCTTCTCATTTATACTTACAATATTTTGGCCAATGTACTCTCTGGCCTTCTTTAGATATCATTGTAACCATCTTGGAATTTGAAAGAATCCTTTATTCAATTTACAGAGTAGATAGCATAAAAATGAGATAAGAACTAAGAGGACATTCATATCAGTTAAAATTCAAGTCATGACTGCAATGCTTTCCTATAATTTGTATATTGTGACTTTTCAGCACTACTTAACACAGGGACCGAACTCTTTCTTTTTATGTGCCATGTCCTTTCAGGGCGTAGGCTATCATGGCTCTCCACCTCCCTCTATCCCCTGCAGCTCTCAACAAGTTCTTTCCCTCTGTCACCTCTCCCAGATCATGTTATGTCATCCACCTGCTCAAGCTTGTCGGGTATGTCACATGCTGCTTTCTTTTGTCTCTCAGTATCAGATTCTTCAGGCCCTTCTTCCTCATTATGTATCCTAGAAACTTCAGCTGCCTCTTTCTGATGTTAAGCATGAGACTTTCTCCTTGTTTGTAACTTCTCTAAGACCTCATCGTTGCCCATATGCTCAGTCCATGATATCCTTAACATCCTTCTGTAGAACCATATCTCCGTTGCCTCGAGTCTCTTCTTCATCTTTGAGGAAATCATTCAAAACGACATGAAGGGGGTTAAGTCTATGGGATTGAACTCACCAAACTTAAATGAAATCTTTCTTCTTGCTAGTCTCAAAGATCAGCATCTGATTCCTCATCTCAGAAACTGAGGCAAACAGATTTAAAACCGTCTAACAAATAGTTTTTAAAAGCTGGTGATAATTTAACTACAAATTGACAGTACTTAATAATTTTGTTGTCTATCATATAAAAAGTTTATTTAACTCTTTTCTTTCCTTACGGATTGTACACCTGATTTGATTGATTTGTTTAACAGCATATCAACCATGTACACCTGAAGAAGATTGGAGAATAGATTGGCTGAAACATTGTGGTAACACCACAAAGAATGAGTTCAATAATCCGAATAATTTTTAGAACAAGTACAAAAATGGATTTTAAAAAATCATTAATTGCTTAAAAGTAACTTTGCTTAAAGTGTATGAAAAAAAAAATCAGATATAGACTTCAAATGAGACATGGACATTTTTTAAATCAAGTAATTGAGCCAATTCTTTGTTATTATGGTTTCTGTAGGAGATCTTAGATAGGTTGCAAACAAGGTTGTACTTAATATCAGGGTGAGGCAGCTGAAGTTGCTGAGACACATAAGGAAAAAGGACCTGGAGAATCTGATACTCACAGGTCGAATAGAGGGAAAGAGAGACAAAGGAAAACAACACATGACATACCTGGTCAAGTGGATAACAGAATGTAGTCTGGAGGAGGAAGCAAAGGGAAAAAACTTGTTGAGAGCTGCAAGGGATAGAGGGAGGTGGAGAGCCATGATCACCTATGTACTGAAAGGACATGGCACATAAAAAGAAAAATAATTGGTAATGTCCACTTTGTAATGCACTTCTTAATCTCTAGGTAAGTTGACATTAATTTCATTGCATAAAAAAAGCAATGTCTATTCAAACACATGTATATACTAAATATAACATTTATAGTCCTAAGAAATATCAAAAATTTTTTTTCACTCCAAGCAAGCCAATAAAGACATTAAGATGCAAGGGGTTACTGGGTCCCAAAGAATATGAGTAAAATAAAAAGGTTCTTAGGAAGAAAGAACACTAAGAGAATAGGAATTAAGAAAACAGAAGATAATCAGTAAAACTGGATTTAAAATTAAATTTAAGATCAAAGTTGATTGAAAAGCAAAGAGCCAGATGAGTTCCTTAAATGAAAAGTACAAGAGAAGAAACCATTACATTTAGCAATTTCAACTGCAACTTGATGAGATCTAGCCATCAATATAGGACTACACTTAAATTCATAATGGTGAGGTACCAAAGAGGAAAAGTCATCAGAACAATTACTATGAAAATATTTGTAGAAAAAGTGAAGAGGATCTCTATTTTGGCAGTGAGAAAGTGACTAAAGTTGAAATGCCAGGTTAGAACTGATAACATTGCAGATTCTTATTTGGATTTTGTCAAGAATCTTTAAATATAGAGTAGAAGCATCAGACCAGATGTGGCAGTAATATTCAATGCATGGCCAAATTGGTAGACTATTAAATGTGTCAGATAGAGTCTGGTATGAAAAATTGTCTTGCATGTCACAGGGAACCAGATTTCCTAGTAGCTGACCTAAAAATTGATTCAATATAATATTTCCATTTCATGTCAGTAAAAAAAAAAGTTTAATCAAAGAAGGTGCAATGAGCCACTCTCTTGGAGGTTAGAATCAGCCATGCTAATTAAAGACAAAAAAGGTTCTCTAAGATGAATAAAAGTGAGTAGTTTTAAATTTAACAAGCCATTTCTTGCTCCAGTTAACAACAGATTGAGATTAGCTGCCAATTTAACCTTATCAGATCATATATATATATATATATATATATATATATATATATATATATATATGGAACACACAATGTCCCATAACAATCTCTCACAAGCATGTGGTTACTCCCACATTGCCTGACCCATACAGCAAATGTTGTGCTGGCACCCACCAGCTGAATAAAAAAAAAAATCCCCACATGAACAGACAGACACATACACACACACATATATATATATATATATATATATATATATATATATATATGGAACATGGACAATTTTTACCTAAACATAATTTTGGAAACCGAGAAATAAAATTATCACAAAAAAATTAAATCAATCTCAACTATATGTTTAAGTGTGTGTATGTATGTATGTATTGCCCCAAGTAAGGCAATAAAGCCACTACGATGCAAGAAGTTACTGAATGTGAAAGAATATAAGAAAAAAGAAAAAACATTATTAAGGAGCAAGAAAAGAAGTGAAATTAAGGAAACAGAAGATAATGATTGACATTGCATTTAAATGACTGGAAAGCAAAAAGCCAAAAGAGACTTCCATAAGCGAGAAGTGTGAAAGAAGAAACTTTTAGCATAAAATCTAGCCAGCTCAGCTGCAAATTGAGACATAGCTGCCAATCTAGTAGTGTACTTAAATTCATAAAGTATAGAACAATTACCATGAAAGTATTTATTGAAAGGCTTCGGGTGGTTACATGATAAAAAATATAGTTTTAAGGTATGCTATATTTATGCGTAATAGTGCTCAATCTCAGGGAGAGATAATGTAACACTGAGGTTAGGAACAATTTTCATGCTTCAAGCCATCTGTGTTGTGTGGTGACTTGGTTATATATGCTGGTCTGTGATGCATTATGGGTAGAAAGGTTAGGTATTTCTGGTTTATTGTATTATGCTAACAGTATGTGGCAAAATTTATATTTTAGATTATTTTAAATAATTGTGGATAAGAATGTGCTTATTTGAATATTTTATAGTGTTGTCTGAGGACTCATTTATTATTGATTACTTAAGGTATTTTGTATTTATTCTTTATTTTTTGTTGATTATTATTAAATTTACTTAATTGAAGTAAAACAAATTTAATGAAAATAAACTTTATTCAACAACTAAATTCTATGGAACATTTATGTACACAAGTAATTCATAAACAATTTTGAAATATAGGAATAATTAATAAAATAAAAAAAGTGAAGATTTGTTCATTGAGACACATGTGGTTGATGCTGCTCTGTGAGTTTATTTTTATATTTGGTTCCATCGATGTAAATAATAGTTGAAGATCACCCCTTTTCACAATGTGGAGTCTATTACAGGCTTTTGATAATAAATGAGACATAAGGCTAAAATCTGATTCAACAAGGTAAAATTATGGAAAAGCAATAATGTAGAACTGTGCTTTTTCCCAGAGTAGTAATATTTTTTTAGAAGTGCCATTTGTTTTACATATATTATGCTTCCTTCACCTATTTTGTGTGGACCCAAGTAATATTATACGAATCCCCAGGATCTATATGGACCCTGGTTGGGAATTCTTGATCTAAAGTACATTACATTATTTATATGTGTGTGTGTGTGTGTGTTCATCTAACTGGCCACATTTTCTTTTTAATTGAGTTCATGCCAAGCAAGGCAGTAAAGCCACTTAGACACAAGGGTTTACTAGATATCGAAGAGATAGAAACAGGAACAATTACTAGGGAGCAACAACTGAGGAAGTGTAATCAGGAAGACAGTAGATAGTGATTGACATTGCATTTAAGTTTTTAAAGATTAAAGTTGGCTGGAAAGCATGAAGCTGGAAGAGAGTCCCACAAGTGATAAGTGCAAGAAACTGTTAGCATAGAATTCATGGCTACATCTAGCCAGACAGTTTCATGTGCACCCTGTGCATGGTCATCAGTCAGGCAGTAGTGTTCCTTTGGTCATATGGTCACTTATACTTGTTGGCTAACCCAAGATGTTACAATAAGAGTAGTTGGTGAGTATATATAATGTACTTGCCAACTCCCAGGGAAAAATGTCAATATGGTAAATAATGGAATAGCTAAGAACTCCCCCCATCCCTCAGAATCAAAATTGTATTAATAGTGCCCAACAACATGGGATCAATTAGACCTCAGCAAAGAAGGGTAATACTGCATAACTATATGCAATATTTCCATACCAATATATTATTCTCTTTTTTGCCCTTAACCCTAGGAGTCATTGGGTATCACCATTCCCATTTATCTGTTTTGGTCATGTGCCAGAGCCTGGGTCTCCATAAATGGTTTCTTGGTGTGCTCATCATGTGGTGTGTCATGGGTGTTTTAAGCTCGCAGAGGCCATCCTTCTCCAGCTTAGACCACAACCAATGTCCTCCAACTAGGTGGCTGCCTTTGATCATGGATACATGACCATTGTAGTTTATTTAAGGAACCCTTCTGTCCTGGGCAGTGACTTCTGTTAAGGAGGTCCTTCACCCAGTAGTACCGTGTTAACACCACCCTCTCAAGTGAGTTTCACCCACCAGCTCAAACAGGACATGGCAACTTGGAGCCATCACATGAGAGATTTAGGAGATGGTTGAGGAGCAGTGATGCCTGTCCACCCAAGGGTGCAGTGTGCCAGACATCAAAGGTACTACCTCTATCCAGAGCCCACTATGCTCACCTATATATATTTTACACTGGATGTTGGGGGTGAACAGTTAGTCATCAAATATTAATTTACAAAATATTAATTTTAAATGATAATGATAGAAATCAATAAAATGATATATACAATATGCTGAAAATGTGCTATAAAGTTTGTATACAGCTAAAGATTTTATTATTTAGTTTCAAACAGATCAGAGTGGTGGCATTTTTATTCACAAGTGAATTGAAAAATTTTCAGGTCACTTGGGCAAGGCACCAAAAAATGAGGAATTGCTCTAAGACACATCTGTCCAGTTTGTAGTCAGGTTCTTTTCTCCAGAGCAGATCTTGTTAATCACATGAAGCACCAAAGCCAGAATGGACAAGTAAGATTTGCTTGAAATTAACCAGCAGCTGATTTTAACATACACTCTCTATGTGTGCATTTCATGGCAAATCATCATGCTGGCATGAGAAGTCATCTTTGTTTCCATGGAAGAAACATCCCATGGGAAACCGTGAATAACACTGAACCTGTATGCTGCATTTGCCTATTTTTTGCCGAAAGAAATACATGTCTCAGAAACCATTAGAGAGCTCATGAATGAAAGTACTAAGCAATTGTTAATTTAAGAAAGTGGTCATGCTCAAAATTTAATAGACAGCTATCATATATATATATATATGTGTGTGTGTATGTCTCAGGAAGAGGTTATAATTGTTCCAATGAGAGAAAAATGTATATTTTAAAGAAAAGAGAGAAACCACAAATGTTTTTGGTTATAATGTGGATTTTTTTTTAAATATATATTTTATTTTCCATATTTTTGATAGATGTGTTTCCAGTCTTGTGACCTTCATCAGGAAAAGAGTGGTTATTTACACATATTATTAAAAGGAATTAATTTTTCTCAATCCAATTTTTTTTTCTTGGATTGTAGCAAAAGTATTCTGCTTAAGGGATAATAAAACAATCAGGATTGATCAGAGAAAGGGCAATGGAAGGAGATCTTCATTCTTATCTTTTTATGACCTCTGTATCTCCATTGTGTATGTGTATACACATTCCTTCTCCATATGTATATACTGCTTTATTATAAGGAATTTGTGTGTGTATGTATGGAGATATATATATATATATCACACACACACTTCCTATTTTGTATAGTTTTCATGTATGCTTGTGTGTAGGTGTAGTCTATTGTGTTTGTTTTTGCAGTATATATATATATATATATATATATATATATATGTCTTCCATAGATACGTGTGTGTGTTTGTAGTCCGACCATTGGTTCCCCGCCCTGCCACGTTCAACCAAATGGTCAGTAATAAGCTAGGACAAAAATTCCTAGCTTTAATTGAAAAACATTTTCCCACTAACAGCACACTTAGCAATATCTTTAATAAAAACACCCTAAAATTAAGTTATAGCTGTACTGAAAATCTAGAAATGATTATAAAAAAACATAATAAAATCCTGAAAAAACATGCATGTCAAAATCAAATAAAGATCCTAAATTGAAATTAGACAAAAATAATGAAAAATTATATAATTGTAGAAACCCTGAAAATTGCCCTCTGAATAATAAATGCTGCATGGTATACCAATACACAATCTCATCCATTGGGAATCCAAATATTGAAAAGATATATATAGGATCCACAAAAAATGAATTTAAAACAAGGTGGAGGCTACACCAAAGCTCATTCAATAATATTAGAAACAGAAATCAGACATCCTTATCTAAACATTTTTGGCATTTAAAACAAACAAATAAAACACCAACAGTAAAATGGAAAATAATGAATAGAACAAGAACTTGTAGAACCTGGGATGACCCATGCCCTTTATGCCTACATGAAAACTACGCATTATCAAGTTTCTAAAAAAAAAACGAAAATTTATTAAGTCAAAGAAATGAAATAATGATTTTTTGCAGGCATCACCAAAAATTTGCCTTAAATAATCAGCATTTTAGAAATAGATAAAAAATAATAATTTCCACAATACCATATAAAACTTACAAAATACCATATAAAATCTATTAACAAATTCAATTAAAACAATAGGTTTAAAAACATAACCCAATTGTAATCTTAACACCTCTTTAAGAAATCATCAACAAAAAAAAACAAATAAATAAATACCAAAAAGGACTGTAATTACAACATTAATCAGTTAAAGTTTTAGCAGATAGTAATAAAAATACAACAGAGCCTGATAAAATTAGCCATTGTAGCCAGACAAAAAAAAAAACAACCCCAACTTACACGACTCCATAAACTGGACATATAACAAACACCCCTACTTACATCAAAGCAGAGACCCATTGATAATGAAAAACTAACCCCAGATTACACCTTCATTTCAAAACTATAAATGAGTAAAACATTTTGATGCTTAGTTATTCCAAACATCACTTGAGGATGAAATAGTCATCCAACAGTTAAGTTTTAATGTTGAAATTAAACTTGAATATGGATGACCAGTTTCGAAACAGAAATTTCTGTGTGGCGATGGAACCATACTTTAAAAAATAATTATATATATGTGTGTGTGTGTGTGTGTGTGTGTGTGCATAAATAGAAATAACAATAGTGTGGACCAGCAACACCACCTCAACAATTTCAGAAGCCAAGAAAAGTGCCCAATGTAAATGAATACAAATTCCAGAACAAAATAACCCCAATGAATTGTAAGAAATTAAAGTCAATTTAAAACTCACAAATCAGTTAAGTTTCATTGCTGCCAACTTCTCTCTTTGAATGACAATGCAAATTTGTGACACCAACGATCAGTGGTTTTCCACATTTTTTTGCTCAATGCACCCTTTTCCCACTAAGTCAGAATATCACCCCCACACTTTCAAGATTGCATTCTAAATAATAAACATATATTATTGAAAATATTCATTCCTTTCTATATTAGTACATAGACATTTACATAGATTATTTTATGGAGGAGTTTTACAAATTGAATAGCAATAGAAAATTTTGATTGATTTTTAATCTTGAATACATGTTTAATTCAGAACTAATTATCAAATAAATAAAGTTAAGCATACTTCAATAAACAAAATGTTCAATAGAATAGCAGGGTACTGGAATTCAGTAAACAAAACTTTGTAAATAAAAAAAACTGAAAAAGCAAAAGATTTTCCCCTCCCACCACTGAAACCCTGAAATTCTCCCTGGGGTAGGGATTTTCACCTGATTGAGAACCCCTGTGTAGATGATCAGTATAGACAATGAGAGTTATTTTTAATGGGTTTTCAAAAACAGCATGAAGAATCAATAGCATTGAAACTGAAGAAGCTAATTTGTCAGTTTTTTAATCCATTTTAATGTCTTATAATTTTAATTTACTGATTTATGTATGTGTGTGTTCTTCCAACAAAATCTTCATGAGATGATAACGCTGGAGACATGTGTGGTTTCAGAGTGAAAGCATAATAACCACTAACAAAGAACAACACTTAATGATGCCACCAGACTTTGTTTGTATTCTATCACAGAATGGAAACAGAAGAAAAAAATTCAGCCTCAGCATGTTTTCTTGTAATCAAAACTTTGCAGATGAGATATGAATTCCATTTAAATTAAATGACAAGATAACAATATCAAAATATCAAGCAATGAATTTGAAGTTAAGATGAGACAACTGTGGACATTATCCAATTTGAAATACTGGATGAGACAACATTGGACAATATCCAACCTTAAACAATTGGTTCTCTTTATTTTATTTTTTAATCTGACAGATTTGTTGAGAAACAAAGGAATCCTGTGTACATTCAATTTTTCTGACACTAATTCTATTCAAATGATTTCCAATCACAGTCTAAGATTGATGCCATTGTCAACACAGGTGACAAGCAGCTTCAAAATATCTCTTCACTATATTAAGTTAGCCAGAAAGTGCTGACTCACTTAGGAATTAGAAAGTATTTCATGGAGCAACACCAACATTTATTCTTCAAAATAAAATCCATTATTCACAGCAATCAGCCAGCATCTGAATCTGGCATTGAATCAAAAAACTGTAAACAAGCTTCCTTCACTTTATCAAAAGTGCTGAATTGCTGGTTGCAGAGGAAGTGTGCCATTGAGCAGAATAGGCCATAGTCACTTGGAACAGCATTGGGACTGAATAGTGGAAGTGGAAGAATCTCAACACCGTCCATCTATTTGAACTTCTCCTTAGTCAGCCCGGCAGTGTGTGGCCTCGCATTGTCTTGCTGAAAGAAAGCCTGACTACAATTTACCAAAGCAGGATACTCCTGCTTTGGTCAAAGTTTGTCATACAAATGGTCTAGCTGTTGACAATACACTTTAGCATTGATGTTGCAACAATATGGAACAAGCTCAAAATGTAGTACTCCTTGGAATTTCTACCAGACAGAGATCAAGATTTGTTGTTTTCTTTCTGCTTCCTAAGAGAGTCAGTACTTTCTGGTCAACATCTCCCTTTCTATGATTCTTTTTTGTCTGATTGCTAAGTAAGTTCTTCAATCCTATCTAACAAGTTTTAGACCAGACAGAATAATGAAACTGGTATCAAAATAAAAATAAAGAAAATGTATTACTCTTCAAAATTCTGTATTCATTTTTCAGCAGTTACCATTTCTGGTTACATATTTTTCCAAAACTTCTATCCATTTATTCTGCCCAAGAAAGTTTTTGGTTTACTTTTGGTCAAATTGCACATGGCAAATTCAGCTTTGGCATTAGATGAAAAATATTGACCTTTCAATATATCTTTCAATTTCAGGAACAACTAGAAGTTTGACAGTGCTAAATTGGGGTGGTATGAAAGGTGTACAACAAATTTGATTTCAGGCTTCAGAAAATTTGAATGTCATGATGCAAAAAAAAAAAAAATGTTCTTTCTTCAGGCTTTTTCTGTAGATTCATTGCCTGAGTGTCTCACAAAGTTTCATGATTCGTACAGTGCCATAAATTCAATCACCAATTTCTGTTTTATACAAACTTTAAAATTATTTAAACTATTTATATTTGAACTATTGTCCTCATGTTTGTTGTTGTTATCACTATATTTTGGCCATTTCATCCTCCACCTTTGCTCAGATGTATATCAATTTGGTTAGCCTACAGGGAATTCTGAACTGACCCTTTTATTTAACAGGTTCAGTGGAGGAGGTGTGCAGTCAATATTTGATAATTTTGCAGCAATACATGCTCAAAGGTTTTAGGCAGTTTTGATCAACATTTCTTTTCATGGTTAGCCATAAGGATTTGTAAATGTCATACTACCTTACACTTAAGTAAAATAATAACAATATTTATTAAGAGTTTATTACAGAAAATATCAACTTTTACAGAAACATTGTTGACAATTATGTATTTAATTACATAACAAATAAATAAAAATATAAATTTTGATACTATATTCAATTTGTTGTCAGGTATTTTTCATTTTTCTTCTTTTAGAATACTTTGTCTGTAGTGCTGAGTTTCCTCAGTTGAACAAATTGGAGCTGTTTTATTTACACTTTGTTACCTCTCTTCACCATTTTTGTTTTTAGATCACTTCCCCCACCCCCCATCATTTTGATGGGCAATAGTGAAATTCTGAAATTTAGACTGGTCATATTCCATTTAAAAAATAATGCCTGTAAAAAGGAATATTTTAAATTAATATATGACCAAAAATAAAATGCTTTTGACAAAAAAAATCTTAATGATTTCACTATAATTATGTAACAATAATGTAATGATATTCTGCAGACAAATCTACGGTTTATGTTACCTCATCTCATTGCATGGTTACGAACTATAAACTTAAATTGAGCTTGAAATATTGTATAATTGGCTTTGATTTTTGGTAAAATGATTGGATATGATATAATGAATAATTTTCAGTGAAAAAAACATTTTTTGATTTTTTGTCGAATACACCTCTCCTTTGCTGAATGTGACATTTAATCTGTGGGGGTAGACTGTTTTCATTCCACTTCCCAAGTCTAGGGATATTGTCTAGTTCATAGTAAAAGAATTAATTTACCACTGTTCAGTTACTGCATGCCCATTTCCACTGCAAGTAGACATTACCCAATCCAGGGATTGAACTCACAACCACTTTGTCATCAAATTCATAAATCAACGATCTTATTCACTAGTCAATTGTCCTGTAGGACAATTTGGTGTAGTTTGTCGTACACATGATTTAGCTGCTGATTAGGACGAAACAGCCATCCAGTGCTTTCTGCATTCTGTTGCAGATTATTCTAGGCTTGGTGAATTCCTATATGATTAGCCTAAATCCCCCAGATAATCACTTTTATATATCTTTTTTTTTAATGATGTTCATCCCATACAAGTCCCAACCACAACACAAGGTAATGGGTTTCTGTATGAGGTGTGTTATATAAATACAGTGTAACCTGGATATAAGAGAGTTGTCGGGACTGGAGAAGAAGTCTCTTATATCCGGGTTTCTCTTATATCCTGGTTTGGTCTATTTTATATACATTAACACAGGCTCTAATTTGGGACCAGAGAAAATCTCTCTTATATCCGGGTTACACTGTATAAGGAGACAGGAAGCAGTGAAGATTATGAGGATAAGAAGGATAACAACTGACCTTTGACTTAAAGAGGTTGTGTTTAGGAAAGCGCAATGTTGGAGACTGTTCCACAAAACAGTAGTTCTCTGGAAACATCTGAGTGGGGCTGTGTCACTGCATCTGCAGGTAAAAGCCAAAGAAGTGGAAAATATGTCATCCCCTATAAGATCGTGTAAACAATTTTCAAGGCTGGAAAATGTGGACTGAGCAGCTTCAGTCCAGATATAACAGAAATACTTTATTTTTGGTCTAATTTGACTCTTGTAAAGATAAAGCATGGCAGGAGACAGGTACTTTTTGGAGTGAGAGAATGCGCCAACAATTTCTTTAGCAATGGATTGTATATATGAGTTCTGCTTCATATCAACAAGGTTGATTCCACTTACAGTGAGGCATATTAAGCAAGTCTTTCATATTTCAGCAAATAAATATCACTATATAACAAAGTGCAGTAAATTGTCAAAGCCTGTAAACTAAACAAGCATATTTGCTAAATTTAATCTGGCACAAGGACATCACCGAGAAGGATTAATTTCTACACCTTACTGAATGCCAATGGTTGCCATCAACTTGTGAACAAGTGGTAGTCCTAAATGCCAAGTAGCTATATAAGTGCCCACCCAAGAGGGAGAAAGAGAATTCACATTTGGAGAAACCTCCAAAGTCACACACACACACACACACACACACACACTCTCTCTCACTGATATTAATTGACAAAGTCTGGAGTTGAATAAACAATACTTTTATGTGTAAGGGGTTTAGTCTTGTGTTTTTGTTTGTTAAAAAAATTAATGAAAAAGTAGGAATATTTTTTGCATGTGAGTGAGTGTGTGCATGTGTGTGTGTGTAACACATCTCATCCTATAGGACTTCATCAGACTAAAATGATATTTATGTTGATGCAAGTATATATGGATATGAAGGAGAGGGGCCACTGAAATTTTAAAACTTTTAATTTAATTTTTTAATGTGTGTTTGTCTTTACAACGATGTTATTAGATTTGTCATATCAATCAGTTGTACATTTTCACAAGCTTTTTTTGAAAAATTTAGAAACTAAGAAAATGATTCTACATGAAAGGAATTTCAAGGAATCTTTAAATTTCTTTATGTCTTCTAGCTTGATGTGAATAAACAATTACTTTATCATATGATAGTGGCAATCTACAAAGTTTGGATCATAATCTTCCAAATAGATCAAAATAAATAAACTGAAAAATAAAATTTACTTGTACTTTATTTAACATATGCAAAATCAAGTCATATACAGAATATAAAGTTAATGTTTGAATTTTATTACATTTAGTGATCAATACACTACTGTATTGTACACGGTGCGATGGATAAATTGTCATCTAACTTATAGAAAGTGAAAATAACACTGAGATTTCATTTTAACAGATATATTTACCAAAATATCTTGAAATTTATTCAATAAAATCAACATTGGCTTCAATCACAGCCTCCAGACAATTTCAGAATCTCCTGCAACTCTTCTAGACAGTCTCCTTGTTGGTGAATGCTAATATAATCCTTGCCTTCAGTTCATCTTTGGTGTTACAAGAAGTTTTGTTGGTCTCTTGCTCAACTGCACCCCACACATAATAATCAAAGGGTTGCAGTCTGGGGAGTTAGGTGTCCAGATGTAAGGAGTGATGTGGTTGCAAATATTGTCTGCTTGTGTGACATGGTGCAGAATCTTGTTGCCAGACATAGGGTCTTCTAGCAACTACCCTCTTGACACAGGACAGCACTACCTCCTCAAGGTACTTGATGTAGGCACCTGTGTTGATTCTGAGGCCCTCACCAATAAATTTAATAGTTCACTTCCTATTAGAATGATCAGAGTGAATTTTCCAAGCTGTCATACCTTTGTAATCACCATTAGACTCATCCAATTCTCTCTGAATTTGTTGCACTGTCCACTCTGAAATGTTTGTATTGGCACTTCTGGTGTGAATTCCAAGAAGTACAGCATGCCATTTCCAAATTTCTGGCAACGTGAAATGTGTCATGGTACTCTTTTTCTCACAGAAGGCGCCTTAACTGAGCCTGCTATACCGTGCAGTTGACATAATCAAAAACAAACAATATGCATGTGCAAAATTAAAAATGGTGATAATTTACTCATTGCACATTTAGAAATAAATTAGGAATGTTATAAATGATGCAAAGGTTACATTAAAATTATCTGGTTAGCTAGTTGACACGAACACATTACATGCATAGTCATCAAGTACAACTTCTCATTTAGCAATCAGGTCATTGGAATGAAACCGGTTTGATAAGTGAAGAATGGCTGTATCATTTCTTGATTCTAAATCATCTCACAATCATGAGAAGCATCTTTGTTCAGAAACCACTTATAACAAAGTGACGTCAGTTGCTGAACTTTTAAAATTTATTTTTTATTTTTTAATCATTTCGCCCCATTCAAGGGAATAAAGCCACTAAAAAGCAAGGGGGTTACTGAATGTGAGAGAACATGTGAAAAAGAAAACATTATTAAGAAGAGAGAACAATAAAAGAATAGGAGTTAAGAAGACAGAAGATTATGATTGATCTTTAAAAATTTTAATTCAGTGTCAAAGTTGACTGGAAAGCAAGAAGCTGGAAGAGAGTTCTGCAAGCGAGCAGTGTGATGGAAGAAACTGTTAACATAGAACTTATGGTTACATCTAGAAATTTAATCTATAAAGTGATGAAATCTATCTGTCAATCTAGTACTGTGTTTAAATTCATAAAGTCAAGGTACCATAGAGGAAAGCTCATCAGAATAATTACCATTAAAATATTTTAAGAAAAGGTACAGGGATGCTACATTACGGTTGTGGGGAAAGTGATTGAAGCTGAGATGCCAGGTCAGATTATTTGCATTTTATCAATAATCTCAAAATATATAGAGGAAGTATCTGATCAGATAGATGAATGATAGACTTATAAATGAGTAAGACAGATTCTGGCAAGGAGAAATTATTTTCTTGTATGCTAAACTTAAAAAGATCTTTATCTATATGTCCACAGACATTTTTAATGAATTAATTAGGTTTTCTTTGCACATTTAACAATAAAATCATGGTTGGACTAGGTTAGTGTATTTAACCAGATTTCAACTAATATTCAATGATAAATATACTTTTTAGTCTTTATTATTTTTCTTCCAACTGGGGACCAAATCTAAAAAGTCTTATATGAATAGATTTATTATTTTATGCATTTTCTCCTTCCTCCACTTCCCTTAATCCTCCAGTGGTTTATATAAAAAGCCCACAAAAAGTAGTGACATATAGCCTGAAGATTGCTTGAGGTATAAAAGTGACTAAAAACATGCAATGTTCATTCCTATGTCCACAGTATCTGTATCTACCTTTGATATTGAGCATAAAAAATAGCATATTTTAAACATATATACTCACATATGTAATATGTAATTTGATACTAATTAATTAATCATGAACTATCCCTCAATACAGAGCACTCTAATTACAAAGGCTGCATGATGAAAGAAACATCTTCTAGAAAAAACCTTGACAGACCATCACAATGAAATGCACATTTTATCGCAGTTACAATAAGTTTGTCATTGTAATTTACCCCTGAAGATGATCTTGGAAAAGATCAAAAGTACTTGGGTTAGAAAAAACTAACGCATCTTCCTTGATGAGTTTCATCTTAACATTATAAAACTGAATAGAGAACTGGAAAGGATTGGTATAAAAAATAAATAGACACAATATGTCCAGATTATTCAATGAAACATGTTTGAATGAAGGTGTGCTAGTGATACGATATATGGGTGCACCTCTAAAACTCTTGATGATCAGATATTGGCAGTTGACATCTCGTCCAATTTAACAGTATCTTCCAAATGGGGAAAAAAATGTATGGTTATATTTGATGCTTCAAAAACCAAACTTTCCATCATGACTGATTGAACTACCATTAGTCACCGATGAACAGATGTCTCCCTAGAAGAAGCACCATGTCATGAGAGAATATTGGGCCTCCAACTCACACAAATCTCAAGTGGAACTCTTACATACAATTCATCACTAAAGATGCAGGTAAAATGGTTAGAACATCACACAGTCCTTATGGGTGATGAATTATTTTCCACTCTCCAACCCCTATCTCACAGGCAAGACATGGCAACTTCCATGGAAAGTTCTCAGATGAACTACATTCCCTGGTTCTACCAGGTCTAATCTTCATAGCTAGGACCCACCATGCCACTTACATTGTAGAAAACCACCTACATTCATTCCACATTCCATTAGTGAGAAGTAAGTTCTGTCTGAAAAGCTTCTTTCCATGGGCCACTCTTCCTATCCATATAAACTACCCCTTAACATAACTCCCTAACTCTAGTGGCTCCTGAACCACATTAAAGAGTGAACCCTACTGTAAGTGTGTGTGTATGTATATATATATATATATATATATATATATATATATATATATATACATACACACACATGCAGGGGTTGGACAAAATAATTGGAACAAATTCCAAACCTATATTTCAAAGACCTATTATATTAAGAACTTTAACTAAAACTTCATAATTGCAGGTTATATCTATTGTAAATACATTTATTTATTTAATTTACTGTCTTTGTTTTATTTATTTTTAGAATTTAGTAAAATTTAAGCTAAATGCATGACCTCTTCAAGTTCAAAAAAGAGCAAATTGTTGGAGCTCACATGGAAGGAGCCTTGATCACTAAGGTTGCTGAACTGCTTGGTTTTTCAAAAGCTACCATATTGAGAACTATAACACAATTTGAGAAACAGGGCAAAACCTCTAGCAACCGTGGCAATTTGGCAAAAAATCATCAGACTACTACATCCAAAGTGACTGCTGAGTTGAATAATCATCTGAATAGTCCAGTTTCTAATAAAACTGTTCATCATGAGTTCCATAAGGCTGCATATCAGGGAAGAGCCACCATAAAGAAGCCTCTTCTCTCCACTCACAACATTTAGAAGAGGTTGAAGTGGTGCAGAGATCACAATGCCTGGTCTGCAGACCAGGAAGTAAGTCATATTCTCCAGTTTTTCTCTTTTCCAAACTTCAGGGCGAGTTTATGTGTGGAGGCAGCCCAAAGAAGTTTACAACCCTGACTGCCTTCTTCCAACAATGAAGCATGGAGGTGGATCAGTGATAGTTTGGGCCGCCATATCATGGAAATGTCTCAGTCCAGTAGTTGCCCTGCATGGTAGAATCAACAGTAAAGATTACCTGAACATTTTGGGAGATCATGTTCATCCAGTGGCCAAGACTTTATTCCCTGATGGTGACTGCATCTTCCAAGATGATAATGCTCCAATACATACTGCTCGAGTGGTTAAGAATTGGTCTGAAGAGCATGAAAGTGAAATAGAACACATGGAGTGGCCTCCCCAATCTCAAGATATCAATATTATTGAACATTTGTGGAGCATTTTGGAGTGACAAGTTAGGAGCCTCTATCCTCCACTGTTGTGTCTTAAAGACAACATGCATATGCAAAATTAAAAATATAGAATGGTGACAATTTACCCATCACACCCTGTATATATCACAAATCACTTCGGACATGCTCTAAAAATGGACAAACTGTGCATTCTTTCAATGACATCATTTTTAAATGCATTCAAAGTTTTATCTACTGTAGAACAAAATTTCTTAGGAAAACAAAATATTTCATACTTCTTTGAGAATTTGAGGTCTGATTTTTCTTCTCAGAATTAGCCAAGATTATTTCAATCCTTCCAGATAAATTGTTCAGCCAAATATGTTTTATTAATATTTGTTTATAATGATTTCAAAGTTTCAGTTGCATTATTGACTTCTGTTTATGCAAATATATATCAACAGGATAAAAATCTTGGCATTTCAGATTTTGGTTGATTGATTTTTTTTTTTTTTTTAGTGGCATATCAACCTCTATGGGTTAATTAATTAATGTCAAAATCTAAATATTTTGGATGGAATTGTATGCCTTTAACTACAGACAAAATGCATTGCTGGTCATTTTACTATAAATATGTATTGTTGGTGTTTTTTATTTAAAAATGTATTGCTGGTATTTATACTGTCATATTATTTTGCTTTTGTTTGGAAATTCACTATTGCTTTAAATATGCATTGTTGGTAATTTTACTTTCACAGCATTTTGTTTTTGTTTGTGGATTCACTGTTGGCCCAAAGTTGGGACCTTAACAGGTGTAACCACCCTAAGTCAGAGTAGACCTGGGAACAACAGCAATTAAAAAGGTGGTTCTGTGCTTCTCAAAACTTCTAGTCTCCCAATCAGTGGCCTTGTTGCTGGATGTATTTCATCATCATACCCCAAACTATAATTATTTAAAGACATAAAAAAATAAAACACCTGACAATAATTTCTCCAAGCATGACACGAATGAACAAAAAAAATTAAGCTTAAAAAACTTTAGTAAAAAAGCAACATTCAAACAACCAACCTGAAAATAATATTAACTTATTCCACCATAACTATATACACCTTTACTATATGAAAAAGTGATATAAAGTGAGAATATAATTCACCAATACAAATCAATTAATATTTATCATCTGCTATAAAATATCTAGTTTAATCATTACAAATAGTTTGAAACTCAAAAATTTCCCAATGTAAAAAAAATGTTGCTCATGAATTTTCATTGGGTAATTGTACCTCCTATACAAAGAAGTAAAAACAACAAAAATTCTTACATTGGTCACACATGCACCAGACTCTCATAGTTTAACTTGTCACTGATCAAAATAACTAAAATACAACAATTAAGATAGATAAATATTAGTAGAAAATATCAAAATGTTACAATGCACATATCGTAAACAACTCAAAATATTCCAAATTATTATAAAAAATGCATTAAATAAAATATCTTTCATTAAAGGAGACAACATTTCCTTATAAAATATATAAAATATTTAACATATATACAAAATCATTAAACAACACATGAAATATTTAAATACACATTTCTGGTGTTGTCAAGATCAGTAAAACCCAGAACATCACAGATTTAACAGAATGATACATGTATATTTGAATTTGAAATGTAACATTTAAAAAAATGACATGATGCATTCAACAACACTTGGCTGTAATACTGAATATAAAATTGACAACAATTCTGACTACAATACCGACTACAAAACTTACTACAATACCAACTATAATACTGACTACAAAACTGACTACAATACTTGGTTAAAATACTGAGTACAACATTAGACTACAATATTGACAACACTTGGCTATAATATTGACTACAATACTGACAATACTTGGCTATAATAGTGACTACAATCTCTAACTACATTATCTGACCCCAATATTGACTATAATACTTAAATACAACATTTAACTACAATACTAACTAATTCTGATTACAATACCTGAGTATAATACTTGACTACAATACTGACTATAACATTTGACTACAATACTGACTAAAATACTGACATTATTTTGTTCCTGATGATGACCAATACTGTTAAAATTACTATGACAATCACATGAAGTTTGGAGCTAAAATTTTGATTTCAATGTGCAACAAATTATTTGGAATTTAGAAAAATGCAAAAAGAAAAATGAAACAGACTTTGTTGTTTGAATTTAATATTAACTTGTTTAAATGAATTCTTGCTGCATATATAGAAGAACCTTTTATGAAGTTCACATGAAAAAAATTTGGCAATGTTTAACTTTTGTGCCAGCAAAAAAAAGCAGTTAACTGTTATTCTCTTGACACCACTATTACTTAATATACTTTTGACTCTCTCAGCAAATCTTTGTTTATGAGATTATAGAAATATATGAACCAAGTAAAATACAATATTTATTATTTAACTTTTATAAAAGATTATTTACCATTTTGAAAAGAAATAAATTTGAAAAGAAATCTTTTTATTCAAAAATTTATAAAATTTACAAAATTATAATTTTGGTTTTATTTGAAACATAATAGCCTGAAGCTAATCAATATTAAAAGAAAAATAAATTTCCATATCTAAATAAAGTCTTTAAACATTGGGACATTCACTTGACATTCTTCAACAAAAACAAATTTAAAAATCACTTCAAAATCAAATATTCATCCTAAGATGTGTTTTGAAGTCAGTAAATTTAAAAATTAATTAAAATGTATTTTGTAAATATAATGCTTACTTTTTGCTTAAAAAAATGAAAATAACTGTAGCGTAGTGTTACTGACTCACAGGAAGTAGTAGGCACTCAACTAACTCATGGGTAATAGCTGTAGCTATTTATAGTCTTTGTAACTTCATATGTAAATGAATCACCTCAATAACATTTTCACACAGTAGCCTGGGAGGTCATAGTTTCATCTTGTAAAGCCTCACTTGAAAAGTGCATGAAAAATGTTAAAGCATTAAAGAAATATGGAACACCAGCAATGCAATAATCAAAAAATAGCTATTTATGTTTAAAAGTACATTATCTTTAACCTTATTTAATCAACAGTTTAAGAATATAATTTCTTAATCTTTACACCTCATATTAATTAAACTTTAAAGCAGCCAACTCATCTCAAATAATGTTTCAAAAAATGTATATTTTACTTTTTGAAAGATTTTTTTAATAAAGAGAATTATGTTACTGATAATCAGAAAAAAATTATTGTAATCAATTTAAATTTGATTTGAAATATAGCAAAGTATTTTGCTTATTGGAATTAATATGAAAACAAAAAGTTTCAAGAAAGATTTTTCCTTTTTAAAATACATTTTAAACCTTAGGTATTGTTTTTTTTTAATTTTTCGATTATTCAAACAGGTCTTTATTTAATAAAAAAAAAAACTGTTATAAACAGCAATGTAATTAATTCCAAAATTGCACAGAAAAATTAAAAGCATATTCTAAATAAAAAAGATTTTTTTTTTCTGTTAGTCTGAAAGAAAATAATGTGTTTTATTAAATTATGCAAGCGCCTAATCCGAGAAAAGATTATTTTTTTGAGTTTTATTGAATTTTTCAAGATGTTCACACTTGAAATTGCAGAAATTTATCCTCAGCTTTTTCTTTATATAAAAAATTTGTGAACTAAAATTAAAATGTGCACATGATATATTGAAAAGGGAGTAAAACTGACCAAGAAACATTTCCATGAGGTTTTCTAATAAAACAACCTCATCAGTATAAAGATAAAGGCAGGGTCCAGGCATATTACCCCCCCCCCCACAACACCATCGACTGTGGGGAAAGCCTAACTATAGGCCTCAGGTATTTGCTTTGTGACCCTTGCTATCTTATCAACATTTACTTTTTCTTTCTACCTGAATTTATATCTGTTACAAATTCTGGGTTCTTTATTCTTTGTCCAAATCCATGAATTTTTTGTTCATGCTAAGTTTTGAAAAAACATAAAATTCACTAATTATTATCCATAATATTGAAAGTGTTACAATCATTCAACTTTTTAACAAGAAAAATCTCAATTTGACATTAAAAAATGATGATTTATTTAAGACTAGCAGGGATACCCAGTGTTGCTCATAAGATCTCTGAATAATAATATTGACAATTTATTGATATTTTTCAGCCATCTTATGGAAAATAATTTTTTATTCTATCTTTAAAAAACAAACTTCATTGTTATTTTGGGGTTTGTTACAAAATAACTAAATTTAGGGAAATACCACACTACCAATACCATGCTCAGTGGAGTGGGGCTGAGCATCCTCATATTTTTTATTTAAAAAGACACTTTATTTTTTGCTTTAAATACTAACAAATACTCTGTTAATTTCAAACAAATCAAATTTCATAAAAGTTCAACCTTTTTCAAATTATTGTTAATAAAAAAGTTAACAAACTTAAATTAAGATATATTTAAGCATTTAAGCATTTTTTCAAGCAAAACCTATAGCAAGCCTTACTTCTTCAAAAAAATACTACTTAATTTGGAGGGGAATTTAGATGTTTTTAAGTAAATAAAGTTTTACTTTTAAACATTAATTACTATTTTGAAAGAGAGTAGAAGCAAAATGCATTAAGAATTTAGTTTTGAAAAGTGATTATGTTTAAAGTTATATTTGTATTTGAACAGAAAAAAACATTAGTTAAATAAAAATTAGCAGAGACAGACATGAGTTACATTGAACTTCAGTTGTGTTGAATATTTGTTTTATGAATTTAACTATATTTTATTTAAATAATTTTTGAAAAAATAAGGCTTGTTATAGTTTTTTGCTTTAATAAAACTTATTTACTATTTTATGTTTACAAACAAAAAAAAAGACAATGAAGTTTACTTTTTAAAGATGGGATAAAAAAATTATTTTCCATAAGATGCCTGAAAAATATTAATAAGTCAATAATGCACACACAGAAAGACAACTGCCCTTTAAGGTGATACTGAGTCTGTATATTTATTTTGTAGTCGGACACACACACATTCACAAATATCTGAATAAATATTAAACTTTGTCAAATAATTGTATTTAATATTCTTCTTTTAAATTTACTTTGTTGTTTTAAAATTCATTTTTTAAAGTTACACTTTTATTTACTATAGATATGAAAATAAATTAAAGAAAACAGAAATTTAAAAATACACACATGTATAGCTTTTAGCAGAATAAAAAAGTAAAAACAAACCGTAATCCTAATCTGGAAGGAGAATTATTACCGTTCATTTTTACTTTTTAATTCTGAGAATTTCAAATGCATCCTAATGCATTTTAATTTTAAAATATCTTTGTAAATAGAAATCATACAATGACAATTTTTTTTACAAAAAGCTGGCTTGGGTGATAATGAGTCTGTATACATATTTACTTTGTCACAACTATTGTAGTTTTTTTAGTTTTAGCTGGACACACACACACACACTTGCATACAGATAACTGCTCTTTATATATGTATATATATATATATATATATATATATATATATATATATATATATATATAGATGGTGTAGCGGACCATGGACTTATGTGTTGTCAAATTAGGAACACACGTGTGACTCAAAGTCCACTACAAGAATATGACGGACTCAAGTTAAGTCCAACCAAAGAAATGTAAAGAAAATGGTAAATTTGCTTTTTAAGCCTCGCACTAAATATCTATTAAAAATTTTCCAAATTGTCATATTTCCATGTAAATGTACATGCTAAACTCGAAATAACAATTATGTTTTGATAAAACATAACATTTTGGAGTTATGGAGAATAAAAGTTTGGACTCAGTCACATTCAGCCATCAGCCATTATTGGCCTTGTTTAACTACATTCAGTGCGGAACATTTTGCGTGCGGAAACTTTATTAAAAACCTTTTTACTGCTCTTAACTTAGTCATCTAAATTGCTGTGCACTTAAGTTGTGCCGGAAAGCAATGACAAGTGTTGTTTTTTTTTATAGTATACTTCTTTTTCTGTGTAGAAAAGCAATAACAATTGTTGTAAAGCTTTTTGTTTAAATTAAAAATAAAACAAATAATAATTAATGCACAAAGTTTGCATGAACTTTGAAAAGAACACGATTATCTACAAAAAAAAGAAAGGTCCTTCCTAGCAGTTTTTTTATTTTGTAAATAAAAAATTAGGCTCTTTACAAATTTTGTGAATTAATTATTATTTCATTTCTAGTATTTTTTATTATGCAATTTTATTTTGTAGATAATCATGCTCTTTTCAAAGTTTGTGCAAACTTTGTGCATTAATTATTATTTGTTTTATTTTTAATTTAAAAGAAAAGCTTTAGTTTATTCTTTAATTTGTTTTTTTTTTAATTTAAAAAGAAAGATTTACTATAAAAAAAAACATTTGAAAAAAAAACAACACTTGTCATCGCTTTCTAACACAACTTAAGTGTGCAGTAATTTAGATGAGTAAGATCAGTTAAGAGCAGTAAAAAGGACATTAATCAAGTTTCCACACACAAAATGTTCTGCAGTGAATGTAATTAAACAAGGCCAATAATGGCTGACGGCTGAATGTGACTGAGTCCGAACTTTTATTGTCAATAACCCCAAAATGGTAGGTTTTATCAAAATTTAATTGTCATTTCGAGTTCAGCATGTACATTTACATGGAAATATGACAATTTGGGAAAATTTTTATAAATATTTAGTACGGGGCTGAAAAAGCAAATTTACCAAGAAAACAAACAAGACCGATATATATGTACAAACAAGTATATGTATTAAACAATAAAATTTACAATGGACAAAGGCATTGTGTGTGAATGTAAAGAATTTGTATTTTGATGAATGTTCATATGTATGTGTATGTGTGTTTCATGGCATTTTGCCCACTTGTCGGCAATAAATTATTTTTCATCTTCCAACCTCTCTCTTACAGGCAAGATGTGGTGAGCTTCTCACCACTTCATCACTACTTTGATGGAAAGTGCTTGGATGAACTAAATTCCTTGGTTCCACCAGGTATAACCTTCATGGCTAGGACCCGCCATGCCATTTACATCATAGCAAACTGCCCACATTCCCTCTGTATTTCATCGGTGAGAAGTAAATTCTACTCAAATAGCTTCTTCTCATGAACCACTTCCCCATGGAACCAAATCCCAAGAAGATGTTTCCTCGATCACTACAATCTGTTCAAATCTAGGATTAACCATTACCTCCCTCTCCTATCTGTACAAACTGCCTCTTAACATAACTTGTGTAGCCCTTTGGCCTTGTACAGAGTGAACCTTACAGTAAAAAAAAACTTAACAAAACCCAGATTGTCAAGAAGAAATATTCAACTTCCACTAATGTAGACATACTGAGAGACTTTTAATTTTATGAAACTTCCATTGCTTGCAATCAACATGTATATTCAATTTCAATAGACAGTAGAATAACGGTCTCTAGCATGTTTCTGTTAGAAACTAAGTAGCAATTCTTAATGTTATTTCCAAACTAGTGTAAACATATAATAGCGCACTGTTCTGTGACATATTTTCCTTCTATTGTTGGCAGCGTCATTTAATCTTCACTGGAACCAAAATGGGAAACTGAATCCAGGGAAAAAAGAAAAAGGACAATGTTAGCAATGTTTCTGTGTCTTTCTTTAATAGACATTTTTTTAAACTGTAGTATCCCTAAATCTGAAGACAACATGAAACTTTGCATCTTAGTGCTGTTGTGGATCTACAATAGCTGGTTTTAGTGAAAAATATTTTTCATGCCTCCTATAATGGAAATTATTCACAGTAATAATCATGGTCACAAAAATCTGCTCGAATGTGTTCATGTATACCAAACATATCGAAATAAATGTAATTTATTTCCAGTAAATGACAGTTTCCTATTTTTTCCAAACTGAACCAGTACAGCCAGTGAGCAATGCTATGGCAATGCAGCAGTGAAAGTGTTAATAAGTGAAATAACATTGCCATCAGAATCTTTTATAGTCATTTATTTCCAGTAAATGTCAATTTCTTATTTTTCCTAAAACGAGTCAGCACATTATTTTGTTCACCTCAACACCATTGTCATAGATTGAGTCTTATGTTTTGTTTTCAGTTCCAGGAAAACAATGTTGCTTGGAAACAGAAAAAAAACGCAGCAGTACCTGGTAGTGTCCTAGGTATTTGTAGCAAGGAATCATCATCTTATGATGCCAGTAAAAAAAAAAAAGAAAAAAAAAAGAAAAAAAGGTAGTTTTGCTTCTATTTTTTGCCAGGTGTCATAATGGCAAAAATGAGAACACAAAGTAGCATAGCTGATTTGCATGCATATGCAAATCACTTCATCTAATAACAATGCTGATATCAAGTGTGTTTGCAAAAATCAGAAGCTCAGCCACTAAATTTCAGCCTGTTATCTTCACAAATGACGACTAGCCTCAGTGGAACATTTTCCCAGGCAATACTTGCCCTTCAAGAGGGGATAAGGTACACACCAACTAGACAGGAAGCCATAACTGTTTTTTTTTTTTGACTCTCAGGTTTCATGAATGCACAGATTTCCTCTTTATACTCAGTCTTGTGTCACACATTGAGTGGGTGTTCAGATTAATGCCTTGGAGTCCACTCAAGATGGAGATTTTAATTGTACATAACTGATTATTTCTTTCCAAACACACAGCAATTGCATATATATATATATATATATATATATATATATATATATATATATATATATATATATGACTAGTTAATACCTCATAGAGATATTGTTTCCATTGTGATGTAATGGAAAGGCTTACCAATTCTAATTTGGTTGAAAATTCTAATTTAAAAAAAAAAAATAAATGGATTTAACATGTACATGAATTTATATAGGTACCTCCAAAAGACTCACTAAAAATGAACAAATGATGAAAAAATGCCCCCAAATTAATAAAAACAAAGTTTGATTGTCAAAACCTTGTGTTATTGTTAAGATGAAAAACCAAATGATTTTTTTTTTTTAGGTAAAAATTATTTGTTTTAATCCTTTTTAGATACTTTGAAATTTTGTTTAAAAAATTTGTTTTCCTGATATCAAAGAGTGACCATAAATTAGTACATAAAATTTGAGCATTTTTTTGCAGTGAAAAATATGTTGATTTAGAAATTCTTTCAAAAATCAGATAATTGCCAGATTTTAATGACAGATATCACATAGCAGTTTAGTACTCTTTTTCTTGTTTCTGGCATAATTTTCTTATTTATTAATACATTGCTTAGCTCTTGGAATGCTTCTTTGGCTATCCTAATAAACCTTTGGATCTCACTGTCACTCTTTCCATCCACTGTAGTGATCCAGAACAAGAAGAGCTTGTAAATGTCATTAAAAAACAAAATATCTTTTAAATAAATATTTGTATTTCTATAATTCAAACAAATTTTTTTTAAATAAATTATTTTATTGGTATGAGTTTTTTTATTTTTCTTATTAAATTCTTATATTATAGAACATGTAAACTATTATGTAAGAAAAAGTTTGAAGCTAGAAAAAGTGATATTATATAGAATATATATTCACTAAGTAAATGAGCCTATTTACTTCTATTGTCAGAAATGGTCTAAGTGAAGTTCAAGAGAAAACAATTAAATTTTGCATATTTTGTTGCTAATAAGTTTGTCATTTGCAGACAACATGAAGATAATGTTGTTATTTTATTTCAGACAAGATTGATAAACTTCTTAATGTTTCTGACACTTTCTACTCATAATTCATTTGTGTGTACAAAAAAGTCATTTTTGTTTCTCTTGAATTACAAGTCATATATTAATTTTTTATGTTAAAATGTTTAAGTTTATTGGAAGCATGTCTGTTTTAAAAATTCTTCCTGAAAAATAATTTACTTATTATGTAGCTGATTTTGTCAAGGATTATAATGGGTGCAGTTAACATGATATGGATTTGAATCTACCCACAACAAAGAAAAAAAGTGAGAAAGGTTTTTAAATATGATCTAAATATATAAAATAAATTTTGAATATATAAGATAAAAAGAAATTTGATTTCTTTATATGTATGTGAGAAAGAAGAGGCAAGAGAGAAAATGAGGAGGAAAGTGTAAGTGTCACATAGCTTGGTGAGGAAGATGGATGAATGAGTAAGGGAATCTTTTTTAAGACAGTAATGAACTAATGTCGCATGTTGCTGTCTCTATCTTCTTACTGGCTTGTGTGGCCTGGTGATTTGGCTTATATACTCTTCAAAGGAATCATGATACATGTTTTTTCACTGTCAGCGGGAATGCAATCTATTGGTTAAAAAACGTTAAATATTTATTTTCAGAGTATTAATTTTTTAACCAGAAGAATGTGTGGACCGTCCAACATTTTTTCTCATTTCATGATTGGCTGTTTTGGTTTTTATTCCCATCTTCACTCCACAAACATTTGGTGTGGATTCTGGTAAGGACTTTCAAAAGAAATTAATTCAACATGTGGAGAATTTATATATATATATATAAAATGAACAACATGAACAGAAAATGTTATTAATATGAAAAGAATTGGGGATTAGCTAATCATGTGCATAAGAGATAAACAGACAGAGACATTATTCAGTAAAATCAAGTAGTGGAAATAAATCCCATGTTGTCACTACTACATTCCAGAGCTAAAAGAAAAAGAGAGATTGAGGCTTGTTCTTTCATATTGCAGATTGTCACACCATCTGGTGGATGATAAGCGAAGAAAGACAAAGTGGGGTAATTCTACAATAACAATGTCATCATGCAAGAGATATTAAGATGTTTTAGACATTTTTTTTAGTGTGAGAATTAATTTTAGAAAAGGTTTTATTGAAGTTGAACATGTGCAACAATTGTAGGTTTATGATTAAAAGAGGATCCAAAATTAATATTTGTATGGAAGCCCATTTAGATTAACTGTGAGTTCTCTAATAACAGTCACTGGAAAACTTCAACAAACTCAAAAGGAATTAATTCAACATATATAAATTTTCTATAAACAGAACTAAGTGTAAGATAGCTTAGAAAAAGATAGAAAAATTCATTCTTCAATAAACTACTAGCCTTTTACTGTGTGGGGAAAAAGTGACTATGTTTAGTTGAAAAACTTGTAATGGCATTAAGCCATCTGTTTATAGTGGCATTGCATAGTTTGTTAAACTGAGATATCATATATATATATATATATATATATATATATATATATATATATATATATATATACCTGGTGTAACAGCAAAATCATGCAAATCATGTAAAAGCAAAAATTCCATGTTTTAGATTAAGCTTTGAACCATTGTATCTTAGAAATGATTACAGATATCTTACTGGAATTCTCCAAGGTTTTTATAACACTATTAGACTTTACTTTCAGCAATAAAAATGTATGATAACTCTACAGGCTTAACAGAAGAATTGATGAAATCAATCATAAATGAAAATGACATGTTCATCATTAATTAATCATAGCTAAGGATTGTTAGCTCATGAAGGAATGAAATAAACTTCAAATATATATATATTATTCCAGGTACATTTTTCAACTTATTCAAAATGTCCTTCGACCTGTCTAACTTTCTAACTTTTTGCCCTGGAGTAACAAGGTGACTCACACATTTCACATACAATTTCATTTTCAAGTCTTTTTTCACTCTTCTTTGAACTATCATAGCTGAAACTTCTTTATTGCATGCCAAACATCTTATGGATTGAGCTCTCAGTTGAAATGGTGATCCCTCTTCCTGTTGTGACCTTATGATCCATTTTTTCTATCTACTGATCCCTCTTTTTTAAACTTATTCTCTTAATGGTTCTTGAAAGAAGATGGAAGCCAGAGCATGAATATTGGTACCATTACTGAAGGTCTGAATGATCTTTTGCCTCTCACCATTGCTCATTTGGGAAGACAGTGGGGCTGACACAAAATGATTTTAACCTGTTCACTTTCTAGCTGAATAACTCAAAAGGTTTTTCAGTAATTCTTATGAAAAATGGTATCAAGATGGCTAAATGGCATATCTGAAAACCTGGAAAAAAGCAAATCAATAATTTTTTTTTTTTTTTTAGGCATTAGACATTTTGTGGGATGGACAGTTATCCCATGCTGTTACAGGATTTGGACAATTTTGCTGTTACACCTGGTATATATATTAATCATTTCACCCCAAGTAAGGCAATATTCAGTAAGGCAGAAGATGGTGATTGGCATTGCATTAACTTTTTGAAGATTGTAGGTAGCAGAGAAGCAAGAAACTGGAAGGGAGTTCCACAGGTAAGAAATGCGAGAAATAGAACATGTTCTGTTTTAAAAATTCTCCCTGAAAAATAATTTACTTTTTATGTAGCTAGTTCAGCAGTAAAATGGTGAGACCTAGTTGCTAATCTAGAACTGCACTTAAATTCATACAGTCATCAAAGCATCAATGTGGAAAGCTAATCAGAACAATTGCCATGAAAACATTTGTAAAAAAGACAGAGAGAGAAGCCAAATCAAATTGGTGAGAAAGTAACTGAAGTCAAAATGCCAGAACTGATTACATTACAGACCATTGTTTAGATTTTGTCAAGAATCTTGAGATATATAGTCAGAGCACCAGACCCGATATAGCAACAATATGGATACATTTACTAGCATATTGAGAGAACTTGTAAAATTGGTAAATCTTTAACTTCTTTCAACATATTCAACAAACCCAGAAAAGTATGAGATAAGTGATTCTAATGAGACATCTGAGTAGATTTAATGGTGTTGATATAATGGTTATAATGTTCACTTTCTGACCATGAGACCTGGGTTCAAATCTTACCATGATGGATTTGTCAGGAAGGTAACTGGAGGAGATAATCCCAACATGCAGTACCTTTGGAAAGTGCCTGAAAACCATACCACAGCCTGATCCAAGTCTTGTGAGCGAAATTGGGTAGATGGAACCGTTGGTGGTTGTGCTAGCATGAAGTTACAAGTCATCGTGACCGAGGGTTTGAGTGTACTGGTCTTGACATACTGTTGATCATGCTAGATAATGCACACTCTTCCAAAAACTGTAACTAAGATCCACACAGCATAGTTGCAGTATAAACGACAAGTGGGCTCTATGGGTGTGGAATAAACAAAATATGCCTGTGCAAGTATCTGCAACAGGGATTAGCTAGCCACCCCAGTAGACTGTCATCCTTAGATACAAGTGGCTGCACCATTTAGATAATGAATTGTTGAATAAAGATGCAACTTGCCTGATATATAAACATTAATATTACCAGATTGTAAGATGCCAATTTCACCAGACAGGTTGAAAGTTTAATGGGGGGGGGCCTCAAAAATGCAAAGTCTTTAGAATTTGCTACTTTTGCTACTTGGTTGGTTGATTTTGTTTAGCCGCATATCAACTTCTATGGGTTATTTAATGCTGAAATCTTTTTTTTATTTTTAACACAATTTTATGGCTTCAAATAAATATATTTTGAATGTAATTGTATGCCATCGACTACAGATAAAATGGATTGTTGCTAATTCTACTATAAACAGGTATTGTTAGCAATTTTACTATAAATAGTTATTGTTGGTATTGTTTGTCTTTTTATATTTTCAGTGTTTTGTTTTTGTTTTGGGGGTTCACTATTTGACCATAGCTGGGACCCTAATAGGTGTTAACACTCAGGGTCAGGATAGATGTTATGATGTTGATTTGGGGTTAGTAGAGACAAACGCCAAATAACACGTAACAATAAAAAGGGTTTTAATAGGTTGGTAAAAAGGTACAGAAATCGCCTGAGTAGTCAATAACTAGCTCAGCTAAGAACTTCTCTGTCTATCTGTCTTCAACTGATATGCCACTATTTAAAGTCTTTGTTCGCAGACAAGTTCATCTTCAAGAGGGGTGGTAGGTTTTCGACACAACAGTAGACCTGAGAACAATAGCAATTAAGAGGTGGTTCCTCGCTCCTCAAAATCTCCAATCTCCCAATCAGAGGACTTGCTGCCAGATATAGTTTATCATCATACCCAGGAATGACTTTTACGAGTGTGTTAATCTGGTAATGATAAGCAGCAGTATCTGATTGCCCTTGATAATATGGTGAAAGTACAATACTACCAGATAAGTTGCTGACAATTCTCTATTGAACATAGAATACTTAGTCTAAACCCAAATTAACTTTGAGAGGAAAAGAAAGAAAGGATTTGCCTACAACACGATATAATTCTGCACTCACAGAATTCTGACTGCTATCAGAAAAAAGATTTTACCTCAGGTTATGGTGTGCTAATGCAGCTAAATCACACTGTTGTTGGAAAACATTATTGAAAAATTCTCTCTCCTTACCAGTTAGATCAAAAGATTCTATACAAATGTCATGAGTTCCAAGATAGGCAACATGATAATGACAGAATTAGGTGTTTTTGATAGAAATTGACCATGCCTAAAAGCCAATACAAACTTGAAAATTGTTTCCATGCTTAAAAAATCTCAATGTACTAATCTTAGTTCTGGATATGTTCTGTTCTGTGTTATAATGGTTAGTGGCTTAAAACAAGAAATCGGCAAGCCTGTTTTGAATTCCAGTTGAGTTTCTTACATTCACTTTTGCACAAATCTTCTTCTGTGTGCCATGTCCCTTCAGAACAATGGTGTTCATTGCTCTCCACAATTTCCTGTCCATTGCAGCTCATAGTAAATTTTGTCTTTCTGCTGTTCTCCTAAACTCTATTCTGCCATAATTTTTACACAAGCTCATTAGATAGGTTCTTGAGAAAAGTTATGAAGTCATCTCTTCTCCCCAAACCAATGGGTTAAATAGTAGGACAGACTGGACTCTTCAGCTTTGGTTGGCAAGCAGTCTAAAAGAAGGAAAATACTTAATTTCCAAATCTGGGTAGATATAACTAGTTAGCATGCAAACACATAGCCATCTCAGGGAACCGATTTAAAATCAAACTTTTCTCAAGGTGCAGAGGTTTGGTGTGGAGCTAATTACCCAACTCTTTTGAATAATTTCATTACAGAAACCTCATCAGAGGCCTTATATGGCACCAGATAGACATCAAGAATAAACAATCTTAGTAAAATCTATCTGCACTCACATTGTAGCCCCAAGAATCAAGGTTAGAAATACTGAAAGCGTTTACTCAATTTTCAATTAAAATTCTGAACACAACTTCTAAATCAATTTTATGAGAATTTTTTCTAATCATTGAAAAGAAAAATCTAGCAAAACACAGTGAACATTTTTGAATATTGCATGAAATGCTGGAATGTTGCAGCAACTTCTGAAGTTCAAATGGCATATCTTTCTACTCAGATGGTTAAATGGTTGTAGTAACTGCTGTTTTGGGTGTATCATTAAGCTGTTCTGCTAAATGAGAAGTCACTGAAATTGAGCAATGTATGAAAAACATTTTTTCTGATAGCTTTGTAGTAAAAAAATGGATATTTAAAGCTTGTAGCGATTATCCATGCCTGGTCTGCCAAAACACTCAGCAGGTGGTGCTGTTTAAGGATTATAAAAGAATGGCAATAACCTTTTCTCTCTTTTGCTCCAAAATGTAGTAGCATCAAGGTGAGCCTTGTCCTTGCTGAGTGGAAATTTCTTTCCCCTGGATGGCTACCTACAAGATTTGAACTCATACACATGCACACACATTTCATAACAGCAATGTCTATAATGTTTTTCTTACTTTTCAGCTGTGTACACACAAATACATTTTTTTCTGATAAAAAATGTTTTTATAAAAATTCTGTGTCATCAACTCCTAACTCTGTATTTATATTAATGACACAACTATTTACTCCTGTCTTAATAGTAGTAAGTCTGATACGTTTGATAAAGTAAAATGACCTCCAATCAGTTGTTAACTGAAACAAGAAATGGCTTGTAAATTTTAATGCCTCCAAAACCAAACTGCTGTCTTTTAATTATCTGAGAGAAACCTTTTTGCCTTCCATCAGCATGGCTGATGCTAACCTCCAAGAGATCAACTCATTGCATGCACTTTCTTGGTCTCATGTTTCCACTGACATGAACGATTATATTAAATCAACTGATAGGTCTGATGCTATGAAAGTTGGTTCACTGTGTTGCTGCAATTTTTCTCACCAGAATCCATCTTGTATGTTTATAAATCCTTGCATTGAATATTGCTGCCATATATCTCAAGATTCTCTACAACATCCAAAGAAGAGTCTGTAATGTTATCAGTCCTGACCTGGCATCTCCACTTCTGTCAGTTTCCCTGATACCATGATGTGGCTTCCTAGTCTTTTCTACAAATATTGTCATGGCAATTGTTCTAAGGATCTCACCTTGATATCTCAACTGCAGGAATTTAAGTGTACTCCTAGATTGGCAACTTGGTCTGAAATAGATATATATTTAACCGTATGTTCTATTCTAATAATTTATTTTCTTAAATTTTTTACCTGTTGAACTCTCTTCCAGTTTCTTGATTTCCTTTCATCTACAATCTAAAAAATTTAAATGCATTATCAATTGCCAACTTCTGTTTTCCTGAAACCTGTTCTTTATTTGTCCTTTCTTCTTACTAAATTCTTCTCATGCTCTTTCACTTTCAGTAAGCCCATTGTGTCTAAGTGGCATTATCACCTTCCTCGGGATGAAAGGATTAAAAGAATAAGTGTTGAAATTTATTGCTTATGAAAATATTGAATTCAGTTCCTTCAAAAGTTCTCAAGCAGCATCTCATTCTAATACAAACATGCATCTTCTATAAACTGGATAATTGTCATCCTTCACTTCTTATACTAGATGTAAGGAGCTAGAATGGTAAACCACTTCCAAACTTTAAATTTTTTAAATCTTTTTCTAACCAGAATCCATCTTGTATGTTTATAAATACTTGCATTGAATATTGCTGCCATATAACTCAAGATACTCAACAACATCCAAAGAAGAGTCTGTAATGTTATCAGTCCTGACCTGGCATCTCCAGTTTCCCTGATACCATGATGTGGCTTCCTAGTCTTGAAGAGACATGATCATCTAGGGCCTTGCAGGACATAGATAATCATGGCTCTTCACATATTCCTTTTTAATTGCCATGACTTCTTGGGATTTATAATGGAATGATTTCTCATTGCCATCTCCAAGTTTTGTGAATCCACAGTAGTTCTTGACTAGCTGTTATGCAATAACTCTAATATTTAACCCATATATATATATATATATATATATATATATATATATATATACACGGTGGTTGAAAAGAAACTCTCTATTGGAAATTGCTTATAAATTTTGTTAATATCTGCACTTGTGCATGAAATGAAATATATTGTGATCCCTAAAGTATTAGAATTTCATTGCAATTTCTATTTCAGAATGACAAGTGTAGCTCAGAATGACACTGCATGAGTGCACTGTGACAGTCTGTGGTACAAATACAAAGATGGTGGCAGTGTTCATAGACACTGTGCTTCAGTAGATGCTAAACCAATATCAGATTAAAGCACTAATGAAGTTAAGCAACTTTAAGCCTGGTCAGTACTTAGATAGGTGACCACTTGGGAATATCAGGCACTGTTAGCTTGGATGTGCAGGTGGTGTAATGGATAATAGCTAAGAATTGGTAACCGGAGAGCCTAGTTTCAATTCTAGTACAGTTCATTATATTGATTTATGTACAATTGGAAAAAGTATGAATTCACCTTTTCTCCCCCAACTATGGGTTAATTAGCTGGACATAAACCATTATTATCTCCCAAAAACTACAACATATTTTCTGGCTTTAAATAACCCACAAACGGTTGATAAGTTCTAAAAAACTAATCAATCAAAAAACCCATCAAAAATTGTCATTCCATTGTCATTGGTGGGCACTCACAGAAGCAGTCATCCTTCAACATTCAGATTGAAAGAAAATGTGTAAAAGTTACAGGAAATAATCAAGTCAGTTGAGGATAAACCCAGACGATTACAAACACTGGTGGACAATGCTGGTGCCAATATAGAATTTTACTACTGTACTTCTCCCATACCAGTTTTATGAAAAATCGACCAATAATTAATAAAGATAATAATTTTAAATAAGGAGTTTCTTTCTACCGACCATGTGCATGTGTGTGTGTGTGTGTGTGTGTGTGTGTGTGTGTGTGTGTGTGTGTGTGTATCAAGTTATTACATTCAAACATACATATTCCCACTACAAAAATGCATTAATGTTTCGATGCAACATAGTATCTCATCAGGATGTGTTAAAACGACCCTTTTTAATAATACTTATAAAACATTTCTTCTTTGCAATAAGACATAATCCAATCAAAAAGAAAAAGGACACAAGATATAGTCAAAAAAAGAAAAGAAAGAAAGAAAGAAAAATAATAAAGGATAGAAAAGAAGAAAGACCCAAGATATAATCACTTCTCCAAAGAAAAAGAAGAGATGAAGATAAATATGAATATGAGGATGATATAGAAATGTAAAAAGTCAAGACCAGACATATTGTGAATTGGTTTAACCAATGAAAATCATTTACGTTAAGTAAGATGTTATGGAAAATAAAATTTAAATTTAACCAGAAACCATGTCTACTCGATGAAAGATTTTGGATATATTGTAACATCAGATAGGCAATGTTTTCAAAGAAGAGGCAACAAAAATAGGAATAGTGGTGTAGATAATAATATAGCAGAGGAATGTGCATCAAAATATATCATAACGATATATATTTGTATGTACACAGCTGAAAAAGAAAGAAAAACAGGCTTTGCTGTTAAAAAGTGTGTGTGTGTGTGTGATGCACCACACACGGCTGAGTTGGAGCTTAGGAGTCAACAGGAACAAGGCTTGAGTTAATCCTGTTACATTTTGTAGTAAAAGAGTTAAAAAGAAAAGGTTGTGTGTGTGTATGCATGCACACACATGTAACGTAGCATTTATTGGTGCAGACTGTGGCATTGGTTTACTGAGTTAAAATTCCTGCCATTGCAATAATGTTTTCCTAAATATCCTTGAGAAGATATGAATCCATCTCTTTTTTCTTGCCCCTTTCCTTCAACTCAGTTAATATCAGGGCACAGAGGGCTCTCTAGCATTGTCTGGTAATCATTTTAGAAGGAAATTACCTCTCAATTTAAAACCTTTTGGGCATGAAACTAGCAACACCTCCACCCGTGCTACAAATCCATGTTTAACAAAATTTAGCTTAGTGTGGCTGTAACCCTATAATTCTAGAGTCTACAAATGATAGCATACAACTCATGTTACACACACACTAACATGCTGCTAAATCAGTCAACAAATAAACCCCAAAACGACACTAAATTTTTAACAACTATCTCAGAAGAGGGCATTGACAAAAGTGTGTACAACATTTGGTAAAGGCACATTGTTTAAATTCCCTAAATTTTTAAACATCTCTTTTAGCACACATCCTCATTCTAATCAAGTTTAAAGTAAACACTAAATCAGTTATGTGCCATGCATGAGACGTGTAGGCAATCATGTATCTTTCGATACATGACTGACAAGGCAGGTTTTTTTCCACAGTAGGTTGCCATTTCTTTCTGCAGAAGACCAGTTACCATCCAAGACTATAGAACCTGGTCTGTCCTGCATAGCTGGGGGGAGAAGAAGAGGATTCATACCTATCCTAAGGATATTAGCCCATAAGTGAATGTAAGGAAATCGACCGGCATTTGGACTCGACTTTACGATTCCTCAATCCAAGCTGCTATCCATTACTCCACTGTGCCTCCACTTATATTTAAATTAAATATTTTCAGATAAACAGCAGTTTACTATGAAATCATTTCTATGATACATCATTACAGCATAGAGAATGAAGCTTTTAAATGTTATGTCATTTCAAAATACAGGCAATCATGGCTCTCTGCGGCTTCTTTTTATGCAATATACATAAATTGTATGGATTTTTGGGAAAGGTAGTTTTCCATTACCTTCTCCACATTTTTTAATTCAGAGTAGACCTTCTAGAGTGATGGCCACTCAAGACTATAGAGCTTAGTGTATCCTGGTATTTAACCCATAGCTGGTGGGTAGAAAGAAGAACTAGATTCATGCCTTTCTCATTTGTGTGAAAGTGACCACAACAGACTAGCCCAGAATTTGAATTCAGTTTGCCAATTCCCCTTTTTGTGCACGACTGTGAAGTTACCTTCACATCCACTGAAAATATTAGCACCTTTAAATGGTATTTTATTTCTTGATAAATTTCCTACAAGAATGTATTTTTTGAAAACTTATTTCCTTTTCAGTTATTATATCAAACCATTAGCTTCTCTAATATTAGTTACCTTACTGTAGCTTCCTTGTGTCTTTTCTATAAATATTTTTATAGTAATTGTTCTGATGTGCTTTCCACTTTGGTACTTTGACTTTACAAATTTAAGCACAGTACAAGATTAGCAGCTAGGTTTCATCATTTTAGTTGAATTTGCTGATGTCACTGTAAGTTCTATGCTGATAGTTTCTTCTCTCGCACTTCTCACTTGTGAACTCTTTCAGTTTCTTGCTTTCCAGTTAACTTTGATCTTCAAAAATTTAAATGCAATGTCAATCATTATCTTCTGTCTTCTTCATTCATGTCCTTTTATCATTCTCTCACACTCAGTAATCCCTTGTGTTTTACTGACTTTATTGTCTTGCCTGGGGAGAAATGATTAAATAAAGAAAATTAACTATGGTTTCAAAATTTCCTCAAAAAGGAAAAAACCCATGTACAGAGAAAATAAGGCTTGGAGAATTTAACACTCACAAGACAAGGCAACTGAAACAAAGAAAAGTTTAACAATAGATGTTTTTTTACCCCACTAACTTTGTTGCCTGAAGCAAACTCTCTTAGTCTGAGTGGTTTATAAATATGTAGAAATGAGTGTGCTTTTTTTGTTTTTTTTTATTGCAGGTAAGGCACATTTATGAGATATAAATCTTATTTTCGTATGGTAGGTTTACAAGTGAGCATTTATTATTTTGGCGATATATCCCAAGTGATGTATGCTATTTTAGAACTGGTCTCACTTTGTCAAATTATGATCATTTTAACACAAAAGTTTGAGATGATCCATTCTGGACAGTTGCTTTTTTTTTCTAGGAAAATTATTGGAATCTTAATGAAATGAAAATTAAAAGTGACAGGTTTAATTTAACACTTTTTCAAAAATGACGTATGTCAAGTAGATTTAGGAGTCTTACAATACAAAATTCAGTCAAATGCCATATTTTGCCAGCTTTGTTGTCACTGAATTCCTAACTTTGTATATCATTAACAAATAACAAAATTTTTTCTTCTTTTTAGCATTAGTTCCGAAATAATGAAATAATTTAAACCTGCAAAATGCAAGAAAATTGTTTTGGGAAAAATATTGAAAAAATACTCAGTTCTTTTATGTTAAATTGATTATTACCCACTTTTAATGCCATAAAGTATTGAATATCAGTTTTTGACATAACTTTCTATGCATTTCTCAGAAAACCACTATTCCTATTTTTTTTCTTTTTTGCAGTGCTCAATCTATTTTTGCCAATGGAAATGACCCCCAAAAGAAGTCGACATGGATTTGATGCAAAATTTAAGTTCTTTCCAGGAATTCTGACCTCACAACAAACAAAGGTTTACAGATATGAACTCTCTCTCTCTCTTCTTTTTTAATTAGAAATGTAAAAGTTTTGTTTTAATCTCCCTTATTAATACAATTCGATAAGTGAGCTGAAAATTGTTCAAGTGGCTCACAAACCACAAATGTCCACTTGCAATGTGTGTGAGCCAGAAACTTTAACATTATCTGCTCATTTTGAAAGACAACTAGATGGAACATATAGAGATCTACTTACAAAAATACAGAACATCAGTCGGAGATCCTATGCAACATTTAACACAATTTACAGAGAACTGAGACCAATTTCTCTTAAGCTCAAGTAAAAAATGATTACAATTTGCTGGCCACTGTGACCAAGCGGACAGAGAAGTCATCTCATTCTTACTCCTATGGCATCCTTCTGGAAATGTTACTCATGAAAATTGACTTTCCAAGATACCATAGCTCAGGAATCAGGGTTGAACATTGGAGATCTGGGGGACAATGCAGGACTGAACGGTATGGAAAGGAATTATCAATGGAGTTCTGACCAACCATAAGGATGTTGAGAATCTATAGTACTATATCTAACTTAGTACTATATTTGGTATCATTAAAGACATATGACACACTCATCTAATTCAGCAAGGAATTTGAAGAAAATTTTAGTGTTTTTATAGGTAAACATTAAATATTACTGAAATGTTTAGATACAAATATAAAAAAAATGTAACTCAGACAAAACATACAACTCAAGCAAGAAAAATCTTTTTAGAAATAGTACTATTGCATTAATTATAATTTATAGGTAATTTTGTAACAACTGAAAGCATTTTATCAAAAACTTTCTTTTTGTAAATGCCATGATCCTTCAGTGTGTAGTCAATTATGGCTTTCCATGGATTCTTTTACTTAAATTCCAAACTGTAAATAAAGTAACTTTCTCAAGAATCCTTGCCAATTTGCAGATATTAAAGAATTTTTCTTCTCTTAGACTAGTTGCCACCCAAGCAAGGCTAGTAAACCCAGTTTACCCTTCTATTTAATCAATAGCTTGGGCAAAGAGAAGAGATGGATTTGTGCCTTCTCCAAGGGTATGAAAGTAAATGTAACTGACAAGGCTGGAATCTGAACTTCAATGATAAGAAGTTACTTATTCACCATCAAAAATTCATCCATACAAATTGTGCTTATATACAGGAAATTGAATTAAGAAGTGTGAAAAATTCTATGTTTATTTGTTAAAAAATATTTTTTGGTTTTAACTTTTTTGAATATTTAAAAATTCAAGGCAAATATAATGACATCTTCAAATTGTACATTTTCTCTTCACTCTCAGAAAAGTACATTGTTAGGAAAATGCAAGAAATAGTTTCTTGAGGTGCTACCAAATATTTATTTATAATTTATATGAAAATACCATTCAAAATGACAACAGTGATGTACATTCTGACAAAAACATTGGAGATGTGTGTGCAAATATTAAATTCCACTTGAAGGGAACAAGATTTCAAAATATCGAGGAAATCCAAGAGAATGCAATGAAGCAGCTTCTCCCTATCTCAAAAAAGGAGTTTCAGGAATGCTTCCATCATTGCAAAATGATGCTGGATAAAGTGTATGACCTCAGAATGGGGGCTGTTTCAAAGAAGATTAAATGCTGAACTGATATGTGTTGTAGTTTTCTTTTTAATAGCAGCAGGTCTGATATGTTTTGATCAGACCTCGTATATGTAAAAATTCAGATATATCTAAAAACATATCTGTATAAAGAGAATATGAATGAAGACAAAGGAAAAATTATCTTATTTTTCCTTCTCTGATGGCTTTTATCAAGGTAAATATAAGAATTTTATTTTTGTCACTTTTTTTAAGTAAAAATCTTGCTAGTTTTTCAGAAGTAAAAACATGATTAATTTTCAATTTATAAATTTAAAATTTTAAAAAACTAATGACATTTTTACTTCTGTCTATAAATTGTTATTATAAAATCAAATCTCTTATATTTGCCTTGATAAAGTCCATCAGAGGACATAATGTATTAGCTAAGGTTAGTTTTCCTTCTATCTATATATGTAAATTTTATACACACTGTGTATATAAAATTTAATGTATATGTATATAAATTTTAAAGTATAAATATTGTGCATATAAAATAAAATGTATGTATAAAATTTTGGTGTTGTCTACTATGTATATTGAAGAGTGTTTAATAGCAGACATAGACACATAAGAATTTCAGTTTGAGCATTTACAGGATGTTACTTTGAGCGACTTGAAATTGGTTCCATTAAATGTGAGAAGACCGAAATTAAAAACCAGTTGCATAACTACACACAGAATAATCCTTGAAAAGGAATGGAGAAGCATTTAAAACCTCTCAGAATAGAAAATAAAATAGAAAATAGAATACAAAAGTTAATGAATTATGGCAAATTTATCGATAACACAAAACAATTTATTCTGAAATTTGAAAGATTTAATAAAAAAATTGATAAGACAGAACTTATTTAACAAAACATGTCTGAGAGAATTCTTGCTGCCAAAATACACCTTATATATATATATATATATATATATATATATATATATATATATATTTCACAAATCAATATTTCAGTAACCAAAACCAAATAATTCGGGACAGAAAGCTTTTCAATACTTTCTCATGTGTGTGCATGTGTGTGTGTGTAAAATGAACATTGAAGTCAACACTCAAAATAACATAACTTAAAAATCTAAAACCGAAAACAATAAATAAAAATAAAAAAAAAATATAAATAAGCAAAAACAAGTAAAATAAACTAATCCAAATAAATAAATAAAGTATATAATAAAAAATTAACAAACCACTCCCACCAAAATAACCATTAGAATAGACTACCCACAATGCACCACTGACATGTATATATAGTCAAGAAATGACACAACACATGTGGCCTGATGATTGCATTTAGCATGAAACAGGCCATTGCCTCTGAATGTTGACTTCAATGTTCACTTTTATATTTATATACACTATCTCTGATATTAAGCACTTTATCCCATAAATATAGCATAACTTAAAACTATATTTCTTTATATATATATATATATATATATACAGGGTCTAATTAGGCTACAGTTTTTCATTTATGCATGTTTGATTTAAAAGCCCCAACCCAAAAGTTCTTTTGTTTGTTTTTAATCAAATGTGTGTGTGTGTGTGTGTATTTCTTGAATACATGTGTCAGATATTTTGGATACTTGATATTATACAAAATTTAAATAGAAATTAACGAAATAAGATACAAGGGGTTACTGAAAGTAAAAGAAGATGAGACTTGTGTGTATAAAGGACAATAAAAGAACAGAAAAAAAGATCACAATTGATGATGGACTAAAATTTTTAAGATCGTTGTTGATGCAAAAGCTAGAAACTGAAAGAGAGTGCCACTGGCAAGAAGTGCGAAAAAAGAAACTATTAGAATAAAACTTATCGTTACATCTAGCTATTTCAACAGTAAAATGATGAGACCTAATGGCCAATCTAGTAGTACATTTAAATTCAGGCAGCTGAAATACCATTGATTTTGTCTTATTGAATTTGAGAAAGTTTGTTATTAACTATTTTAATATGGTACTTTGTTTATTTAGGTATCTGTAAAATTTCCCAGGGTTCTTTTTTTTGAAAACATGATATTGAATCTACTTCAGAAACTGGAAACCTTTGCATGCACACTATATCTGCTTACTCTATACTTCAATATGGTGTTAAAAGAAAAAAATAATTAAATACTATTGGTGTTTCTGGATTTTATTTGTATATTAAAATTTTCAGTATTTTGTAAACATAAATGTCTTTTCTTAAACTTAAATTTGTTATTTCTTTTTAAGACACATTTTCACCTGCTACAGGAAGAAAGTTTTACAAATCTGTGGCTGTAACAATGCCTTGCAGTTAAGATGTTAGTTCAGCTAATCTAGCAAAGCTTCATTTCCAAGAAGTGAATTTAGTTTTCCCTTTGTGCTGCATGCATGTGTCTTTAGGCAAGACAAAGCTAGGAGGCACCTTCATTTGAGTAACAGGAAGCTTCTCACTCCTTATTTATGACCTTATGCCAGATTCAGGTAAGAAATACTTCACCATGAAGTCATTCACAGGAGGTGCTACAAACCCATAGAAAAAGAAGTTAGGCATCAGACTATGTGCTTTATCCTTTCAGGACATTGGAATCATGGCTCTCCACAACTTCCTGTCCTTTGTAGTCATTTGTAAATTTTTTTGCTCTATCTCTTAATCACTGTTCTGCCTATCATTTACACAAGCTTGTTAGGTTATACTCTAATTTCCTCTGTCCCTCTTGCCTTCAATGTATCCTGTGAGTGTCAAATTCTCCAGGCCTTCTTTCAATTTTCTTTTTGCACCAATATTTAATCCATGGTATTCTTAGAATCCTTCTGTAGAATATTTCTGTTGCTTTGAGTCTCTTCTTTATCGATGATGAGATTGTGCAACACGCATTGCCTTATAGGAAGACTGATATTACGTAACAGTTAAGTACTCTTTTCCCTGTCTCTAACGAGTTTTCCAAGTTTCTTAATACTTTGCTCGGCTTTTGGAAGGAATCTTTTGCTATCCCAATGTGACTTCTGATTACAGTGTCACATATTCCATCCTTAGTTAAAATGCTAACTAAACTTACTAAATAACAATGTCCACTACAAAAAGTGTAACATACAAAAAAAAATGTATGTAACAATACTATAGGTGTGATCTACATTTGAAAACACACCTCCATCAGGCATATATGGCTGATTGAAGGTGTGCTTTTGTGAAGACAATCTAATGTAAGGTTATATGGCATGCACCAAATTTTAATATTCTCAATTTTATTTCAGACACACACAGACCATTAACATGGCAGCCTCCAATGTGACACACAAATAAAAAGTCTTACTATGTTCATGTCATAGACTGTTAAGGATAGTGACTCAGAAATGGTGACTTTAAAAAGTTAGCTAAATAAACAGTAGAAATGATCAGAAGCAGACATTACAGAGGGACCCATGATGAACACCAAGGTCTGCAAGGTCCTGGAAGAGGAATGACAGCTGTCATGCCACATCATTTTTTTTTTTGCTGGGCCTCAGATTGGGATTGATTTTTTAACTTTTTTTTTAACCCATATGGGATGATTCAATGTCAAAGTCAGTGTTTGTATTGCTCCAGAACTCAATATATATATTTTATAGGACAACATTTATGATGAAGAGGACAGTTTTAATGTTAGCCTTTCTACATCAATCCCCATAAAGAACATTTCAATTATTCTTTCTATTTCTATTTAATTAATTTATATATATATATATATATATATATATATATATATATATATATATATATTTAATTAATTTATATATATATATATATATATATTCTATATATTATATTATATATATATATATTATATATATATATATATATATATATATATATATATATATATATTTATTCTATTTATATATATATATATATATATATATTATTCTATTTAATTTATATATATATATATATATATATATATATATTTAATTTAATATATATATATATATATATATATATATATTCTATTTAATTTATATATATATATATATATATATATATATTCTATTTAATTTATATATATATATATATTCTATTTAATTTATATATATATATTCTATTTAATTTATATATATATATATATATATATATATATATATATATATTTCTATTTAATTAATATATATTAAGATAAGAATATAGATATCTTTCTCACCCTTTATATATATATTCTATTTAATTTATATATATATATATATATATATATTCTATTTAATTTATATATATATATTCTATTTAATTTATATATATATATATATATATATATATATATATATATATTCTATTTAATTAATATATATTAAGATAAGAATATAGATATCTTTCTCACCCTTTCTCAGACCATTCTTAATTGTTTCATTACTCTTCATACAGAACTTTTTCATTGCCAATTCAAGGAAGACATTTGGGTCACTAACACACAAAAAGAGAATGTCTGATATCGAGAATATTTAACATCAAAAAACATAAGAAAAATTAATTCCTCTTAATATGTGGAAATATCCATACTTTGCCTGATGAAGATCATGACACCAGAAACCCTGGTAGCAAAATTATTGAAAATAAAGCATAATATATTTTTTTAAAAATCCACATTACAACCAAATATGTTTGCAGTTTCTCTCTTCTTTTTTATATATATATATATATATATATATATATATATATATATATATATATATATACACACACACAGGGTGAGATGGGTAAATTGTCGCCATTTTACATTTTTATTTTTGCACATACATGTTTGTTTTTGGTTTTGCTGACTGCACAATAAAGTAGGCTCAATTGGGCAGTATCTATGAGAAAAAGATTACCATGACATAATTCACTCCACCAGAAATTTGGAAATGGCATGCTGTACTGCTTGGTATTTGTGCCAGAAGCTCCAATATGAACATTTCAGAGTGTTTGGGTATAAATCTGAGGATAGTGCAGAGGATTTGAAAAGAGTTTGATGAGGCTAATGGTGATTATGAATGTGCAGTAGCAAAATTTTAAATGAACATTTCATTCATAAATTAGCTTGTTATAGTTAAGGAAAGTTTTACAAATAGATGCCAACTTGCTGAAGGCCAAGTAGAATGCAAATTTCGAACACTTTTCTGCACTATATGAAACAATATTCCTAAACAACTATTTTTGATCCTTGAATAAAAGAACAGTAATGAAGGACAGTTAATTTATGAAATAAACTTTAAAATCAATATGCAAATTAGTTAAACCTGAAGAGTAATATTACTTAGAAGTAGATAATATATAATAAGAAAAAACAATAAAAGCTTAATTGCAGTGTCTTGCTCATCATCTTCAATAAAACATGCACAAAAGTGTGTTTGCTGTCCAAATACACAATTAAATATTATTATTTCAAGTGCTATGATGGTGGATAATCTTAAACTTGAAATAGACATCCCACTTTTATTTATTCATTTGCATCTATGCATTTGAAAGATCTTAGTAAATAAAAAAGTATTTCTCAAATGCACAGGTTGATAGTTAATAGATATAATAAACATTGTTTTGTAAATAAAAATGAGTCATCTATTTGAAATACATTTGAAGTAATAATCTCAGATTATGAATAAATCCATTAATTTCTTTAGAAATTGATACAAACATATATATACATTGGTATATAATTAGCTTAATTGTTAAGCATACTCAAGTAAGAAAGCATGCCATCACATCTGTGGACTTTTGTGAATGTGGAACTGGTTTCTTATTTTGTGATAAACATGGTCTTTTTCAATTTCAGTAATGAACTTGTAACAAGACAGTGCATAAAATGAAAGGTTAGCCTTTACAGTTGAAAGATTACTGCAAATAGTGGAACATAGTGTTAAATCATCAAGATAAAGCTTATGAGGAACCCAATGCACTATAAATGGCACACTGCCTAAATAAGAAAGATTTGAAACTAACTAGATGTATTTTCCTATCGTTCTGCTTTGGTTGGTTGACGTATAATTCAGAACAGTAAAATATGTGATTACTTTGCCAACATACTAATATATATTTTAACACAACAAATTCTTAATCTGTACATTTTTTGGGGGGCATATAGTGTATTTAAAATGTAATGAAATGTAATATATTGCCAAAATTAATATAATTTAATGAAACATCTGCAAAAAAATGGCCTTTGTATGAGATATAAATGGCAGAAAAATGAACAAGATTTTGGCCAATTGTTTTTTCTTATATCCTCTGTTGAAGTACACATTAATCCAGTTCTCTTTGCTTTGCAATTGCCAGATACTGACAAAATGTCTTGCCAAAATGATTGATGGAGAATAAAATGCATGAGTATTTGGGAAAACCAGAGAGAAAGAGTAAAAAGAAAACTCAACCCAAATTGACAACACTGACTGTGATCCAATCATACTTAAATTAAATTTATTTCCTATTCATTTCAAGCCTCATGTCAAATAATTATTGTATAAGATCCCCTCACTTTTCCTTTCCTAAAATGCTCAAGAAATACCTCTCTAATCTTATATGCAAAGCTGAAGACAGTCAGGCTAACATCTCCCCAGGCATTGTAGACTATCTATACTTGAACCTAGCCTAATGCAGTTTAAATTAAGTAATAGAGACTATAGCTATAAGAAGAAATATTTATACTCAACATCAAGAAAAGACATTTGAGTTTTCTGGGACATATGAGGAAAATTTTATATTCAAGTAAGAGAGACAGAACAAAGCAATATACATCCTACCTGTTGAGTTTGAGTGAATGAATAGCAAAACATGGTATGGGAGAGATAACAAAAAGCCAAAAGTTGTTAAGAGCTACAAGTGGCAGAAAATTGTAGAGAGCCATGATCGTTAACATCCTGTAAGGATATTACACATAGATGAAGAATAGTTTTCTTTTGAAATCTTTGCTTGACTCTCTTGGTAATCAAGGTTTGGTTTGGTCTGTTTAGTTTTACAGCACATCAACCTCAATGGGTTATTTAACTTAATTTAATTTAGATTTATATTGCTGGTAATATTTATTTTCTTCAAAAATGTATTGCTGGTAATAATTTTTCCACAAAAAAGTTTGTTGCTGTTATTAAAACCTATTTTTACATTTTCATATTGTTTTGACCCCAGTATGGGGGTTAACTATTTGCCCATAGCTGGGACCCTAACAGGTGCTACCATCCAGGGTCAGGGTGGACCAGGGAACACCAGCAATTAAGAGATGGTTCCATGCTCCTCATCCTCCTGATTGGAGGCCTTGTTGTTCAACATAGTTTACCATCTTAACCAGGATGTGGATGTAGTCATACCCAGGGCAGAGTAATCAAACAGCTGGCAAAAATCCTAAATGGGGTTAATCCTGAAACAATTCTCCAGGCAACAGGCAAAAAATGGTATTTACTCATTACCTCCACACAAGGCATGATGTGGCACAAGGCCATTTTTTATGTGGAGTTTCCTGAGCCTGTAGGCTCAAGCAAAAATTCCCCATAGACCCTGTATAGATGGAGTCAGGTAGCTGTTTATCTCCCTGGACGAGACACCGCCCTTTGACATAGTCTCATTCCCAATCCCAGAGGTTTGGCAACAGACAAAACACCCTATAGAGAGAAAAGGCATTGGCTTTTATTGATCTTATTCCAGTCAACAAGAGTAACATCTCCTTTAAAAACAGAGCATTAAATTTTATTTTTATTTTTCTCTTCAGCCACACCTAACTCCATAATATGGTAATATTAAATGTAAACCCAGTGGGGGTATTTTATATGACATTTATATAGTGCTAGCTTAAAAGCTAACCAATCAGGGGTATTTAAGCTAGCGCCTGTGAAGTGCACTTGATTGAGCCTTCATCATAATAGGTAGGGAGGAGTAGATACAATAGGCAACAATAAACTACAGAAGAACTCAAAATTACTGCATTTAAGCATTGCATTAATATTTAAGCTTACTTCTTACAATGATAATTCTTCTGCCGTCACTTAATTAAAAGACAATTTGATATATGTAGATCCTTATTTTACACAAACAATTATTTTTATTTCATGGGTGACTTTCATTGAATTTCACAATTAATTCCAATTATTCCCAAATTTATTTCCAAGTTATAAAAATTGTTACTGTACAAAAAATTTGTTACAAAAAATCATATATAAAAAAAAAAAAAAAACACTAAAACAATCGTGGTAATGAAAACTTGGGAATCCAAAATTCCAGGATTGCAGTCCTGGATCCAGCCTAGAATGTTTGTAATTTGCTCACAGAGCCAGCCTGATTCCAAAATGGTATATTTTGGGCTAGGAGTAAAGTTGAAATGTATGACACACTGAAGCACTGTAATTTGAAAACAGTATTTTTTCCTTTTGAACATGAGCTATTGAAAATTAGAGAGTTGTGTTTTTATCAGCAGAAGCCAAGATGGCAGAATCTGAAAACAATCACAGTAATGAAAACTTGTGAATCCAAAATTTCAGAAATGTGGGTGCATATCCGGCCCAAAATCAGAGTCTGTCTATATTTCTGAGATGAGGTATTATGTACATTATTCGGACTATTGTCCTCATCTTTGTCGCCATATTTATCACAATGTTTCGGCCGTTGTACGCTTCGGCCTTCTTCAGGTGGTTGGAATGTTGAACTGAACCCTTTATTTTACTCACTGGGGTAGACTGTTCTAATTCCACGTGCCATGTTTGATGGATGTCAGTTATCAGTTATCTCCTGTTAATTTTCCCTCTGAAAGTTCTCCACTGCCTTAACCGGGTATTGAACTCACACTCTTTGGGTCTTGTCACTGGATCTAACCAACACCTGTGGAGAACTTTAGGAGTAAATTTGAAAATGTGTGGCACACTAACATTTACATTTATTATATAGATGTTTTAATCACATAAATATCATAATTTTATTATCTATATATTTTGAATTTGCATTCAGTTGAGATTGATCCTGCAACCTTATGATGATTTTCTAAGCATAGCTTTAGATGTGTCATGAGGCTGAAAGGATGAGGCACCCAACGAGGATCGAATTTGCTACTCAGTTGTAATGGTTCTATTGAGACAAGTTTGCTAACCCTTATTCCATGTTGAGGTGCCCTCAGAAGTTTTATGTGCACTTACAAACTTGAGAAATAGCTAAGTAATGATATACCCTTGCAGTATCTCATTTGGTGATGTTCCACAATAAATTTGGTTCAGTAATGAAAATATCATGTCTTTAAAAAAAATACTTATTTTCTCAAAGCAAAAAAGTAATTCTGTTTGCAAATCCTGGTTTTATTTCTGTTTCTTTAAAAAAAATTAACCAAATATGTTAGAGAAAAAGGTGCAGATATTTTTGTTTAAAGGAAAAACCAAGAAAGTCAGATACACAATAAAGAAGTTATCACGAAGCCAAAAAAAAAAAAAAAAGAAGAAAATTATTTCTGTAAAGGAAAATAGATTTTGTTAGCATGCAACTAGGGGGTTTGTTATACCAAAATGAAATCAACTTTGGTTAGTCCCCACTCAATTCATTTTTTCATCTCCCTTTTTCTTTTTCTTTTTTTAAAGAACTATATCAGGATGAGGAAATCATTTCATGCCTTTTATATCTTCATTTTTATGTATCCTCTGTCAATTCTTGTTACATCTGAAATTTTATAAGGGGATGCTGAAAATTCTGCTTCCACATCAACAAATATGTTTTAGGGGTAAAATAATTTGTGGCACTGTGTGAGTATATATTTGATTCTCCCATCGTATACAATGTCTGAGAGTCAATCAGTTCAGTTCGTAGGAACAGACAGCCAGACACCATCATAGGCAATTTGATTATAGTGGTGAAGACTTTGTGTATAACCATCCACACCTTTTGAATATATATGTGAGTATGTACATAAAGACAATGAGATAAAGTGGGTAATTTTATTAAAAACGTTTTACAAGAGAAACATATGCTCTCTTTGGCTTCCTCAGTTTAAAATGAAAGAAAGACAAAACTGTGTGTGAGGAAAATGCCTTGGGATCACCGAGAATAAGTGGGTATCACAAATAACTCTAGCTTATTACCTTCTAATATCCAGATTTGGAGAATGTCTGTCTGTCTGTCTGTTTATTTTATCTGTATTTGTATTAGAGCTGTTTAGATTCGTAGAATATTTTTTTCACTTTGGGATTTTTTCTTCATATACATATATATATTTATTTGTATATATATATATACACACACACACAACCAGGCATATGCATATATTAGAGCACTTTTTTTAATACATTATCATACATGTGCGCTTATACTTGTCCATCAATATATATATATATATATATATATATATGCACACACCTGTGCATGCATAGACACCAGAGGGTCTTTTTTTTCTTCTTTTTGTATACTTATACACACATATTCACATGAACACATATATAGATAGATAGATAGATAGATAATATCAGTGGTCAATATACATATATATATATATATATATATATATATATATTTTTTTTTTCAAGAGGATAGAATCCAGGTAGAGCAAGAATATAATATAAAAGGCTCAAACACTAATATTCCATGGTTATAATTTATTACATTGGAATCGTAATCATGATCCAAATGTAATAAATTATAACCATGGAATATTAGGTTTGAGCCTTTTTACATCATATATTTTATTTATATATATATATATATATATATATATATATATATATGAAGAAATATAGTCTTAAGGTGTGCTATATTTATGGGATAAAGTGGTCAATATCAGAGATAGAGCGTGTGTAAATATAAAAGTGAACATAGAAGTCAACACTTAGAGGTGACAGTGTTTCATGCTATATGCAATCAACAGCACACGTGGCCTGACATTTGCATATAGCATGAAACAGACTGTCGTCTGTAAGTGTTGACTTCTATGTTCACTTTTATTTATATATATATATATATATACAAATACATAGCATGCAAATAAAAACATGCCCAGCTTGTATATCCCCATACACAAACATACCAATCATCAGACATTTAAAAAACAAAAAAAATCAAACTCCCACTTCCAACAGATAAAATTATAGGAATATGTTGTGTCATTAGAAACCAATGTTATTTCACTTTCAATGAGAATTTTCAGACAGTTTGGACTACACAACATGATTCCAATACATTGATGATGTCTTATTAATACACCCACATGAGACACAACTACTAGAAATTGTTGACAGACTAAACAGAATAGAACATACAATCAATTTCACCTACAAAACAGAAGCAAACTACAATTTACCATATCTCAACGTCATGTTGATAGATGCACATTAGGATATTCAACTAAAGGTCTATCAAAAAACAAAAAAAATAATAATAAACTTATACACTTTTACTCCCAACACAACAATAAAACAAAATCCAAAGTAATCATAAACAGTTATTTAAGAATCCTTAGACATACATTTTATCACCGATTATCACAAAGACAATAATATCACAATGTGGTATACGAGCTGGTGAAGAGAAGGACGGGGACCTACCTGAAGTTGACTGATTCAAAAATCTAGACTTCAACAGCTCTTACACACATATATATATATATATATATATATATATATATGTGTGTGTGTGTGTGTGTGTGTGTGTGTGTGTGTGCAAACAAACCAGGCATCCCAATGCAAACCATAATATCAGTAAAAATAGCGTGACCCCAAAAATAAAAAACAAAACAAATAGCACTAATATATATATTATATAGCTGTGTGTTTGTGTGTGTGTATATATATATATATATAATTGTATACATATATACTATCTACAGGTATATATAAAAATAAAAAAAAGCCTCTATGACATGTATGTGTATGTATGTGTGTACAAGTATATAGCCAAATTATAAGCTTACAGCCATAATCACCGAAGTTGAGCAACATCAAGCCTGGTCAGTACCTAGATGGGTGACTGCTTGGAAATATCAGGTGCTGTAAGCTTGGATGTGCATTTGGTGTAATGGATAATGTCCCGGAATTGAAAATTGGAGAACTGTGTTTCAATTCCAATAATCCACCTCCCCCAGCTATGGGTTAAATAGAACTTGTATTAGTAAAAATTCTTACAATTTATAAAATATTTTCTGGTTATAAATTACCTGAAAAAAGGTTGATAAACTGAAAAAAAAAAAAATCATTAAATCCAAACCAAATTATAATATTGTTTATTTCCCAACACATGACACTGGATATGTAACTTTAAACTCCTTGGTGTTCTTCATATTTTCTCCATAATTAAAGGCAAGTGATTGACTCATTATTTCCTACTAGATCAGTAAGAAATTTGCAAACCCGGTAAGTTTTGCTTTACTTTATGGTCTGCCAAGCTTTAACCTTTGTAAAGCCCAGTGTCTACCATTTAGGTTTGGATTTGGTTCACATTCCCAAGGATTTTTATCAATTCCACACCATTTCAAATTACATATATATTTAGAATTTGTTATATTTATAAAGGAAGATTGCTCAATATTGGAGATATAGCATTTATAGATATAAACAGTGTAGACATAGGAATCAACACTGTATGTCAACTGCCAGTGTCATGCTTCAAGCAAATCTTCAGACCATGTGTCACTACTCTTTTAGCATGCTCCCTATTTATGTCTCTAGGGAATTAAGGGTGGAGGAGAAACCAGATCTTTCCAGTTCATGACTGTGAATAATCTAAAACATTAGCATAAATAAAAGAATTGTAATATTCTGGTTTCCTCTTTTCTACATTTTCCTTCATTGCCCAGTAGTCCATCTTTCACACACAGATTTATATATATATATATATATATATATATGTGTGTGTGTGTGTGTGTGTGTGTGTGTAGAGTTAGAGAAACTGGTGAGCCATGTTTGAATTCCGGTTGGATTTGTTGCATTCACTTTCACACAACTACTCATGGGAAATCTATCTATCAATCCATCTCTTTCTCCTCTCCAATATATGGGTTAAATAGCAGGCTAAACCGAGCTCTCTAGCCATGTTTGGCAACCAATCTAGTAGAACAACAATTCTGAATTCAAAATCATAGGTAACCCTAGGGAAGCACATACTGTACAGTCATGAAAATCATTATGGAGTTTACAATTAAATGCAATGCAGAGTTGCACTGAGGTCAATGAGCTAATCATAATATTATCTGTTTCCTTATAAGGAAACATTCAGCACTTATTGACATAGGAATCAATACTGTATGGCAACTGCCAGTGTCATGTTTTGAGCAGCCAGTGCTACTGTCAGTTGAAATTTATAAAATGTTACGATTAAAACAATTTTTTCAGGAAAAACATCCTTCTTAACCTTTTGTCTGAAGTAAGCATGGAATGTCAGCATCTTGTCAACAAGAGAAAATGACATAATTATGTCATTTTCTCTTCAATTTACACGTGTTCTCCATTTTAGTTATTGAAATTCCTCAAGTGAATTGACTTCTCTTATTTTGTACAGTTCTTTGTGATTGTGTAGTGTCAGTACTTGTATCCTGTACCTGCTATGACATTTACCTGGTTGGATGAGCTGGCTCCATCAAACAAACCCGCCATATTCAAATGAAAGCTGTCCAGAAGTTATATTCATTCAGATATGAAAATCCATAATAGGAGTTTCAGTGAATTTGAATTCACAAGCTGTTTCCAGCCACATGTAATGTCAGTCCATCAGGTCTGAAGAAGAATGGTCCTTGCTAAGACCTACAGGCTTCATTTGCTGGAAGCTATTTTTAATAACTGATTAAAAAAAGTGATTATATACAGTTGGCAATTTAGATATTTCTGAACAGACTTGGTGCCATGCATGACATCCATATAAAAATCTTGATCTGAAGGGGCTATTTAAGAACATGACAAAAGTTATTTTTTTTAAATCTGTGTAACCATTATTTCAAAAGAAAGATGGTAGTTAAAAACAATGCTCAATGCTAAAAATCAGTAGCAATAAAATCATATCAATAAAAAAGTAAACAGTACTTGTATACTCACTAATACTATAATTTCATCATGAAGGAAATAGGGGAACAAAATCTCATCATACCTTCATATCACAGGCTCCTTTTATACACAGTGGAATGCATTAAATTTGTATATATAATAAGATATATTTAGGTAGCATATATTCATTGAAACAAGTTTGATTAAATACAACTGACATGGTCTGTTGAGTTTTTTTATTGTATTTTTCTAATTTTCAGATAAATTGTATGTTAGGATTCAAATTGTAGTTAAACTGATATTCAGGTTTGTTGTTTTATCAAGTACTTTCAGTAGTTTCAGTCATTTTCAAGCACCATGTGGTGTTTGTGGGATTCCACTGCCTACATCTTGTCATTCTTTAGAAAGCTGAAAGTTTAAAATGGTCCATAGTGACATCACATATAGCAGTCAAGAGGAACAAGAATGTTTTTTTTGTTTTTGTATTTTGTACATACCTTGGTATAGCATCTCCTGTGGGTAAAAGATATTTAATGTGGGTTGAATATTGTATATAATAGTAACTTCTCATGTTTGAAGTCTTTCTTTACATTGGGTGCTGTAGTGTACTTAAGTAATATCTACTAATATTTGTCTTAGGCTGATAGTAACGTTTTGGTTGTTCGTGATGTTCTGTTTGATATGTGCACAAATTACACAGTGTTCCAACAGGTGACAAGTTAACCTACAAGAAAGTATGATGCACGTGTGGTCAATGTAAGAATTTAATGTCGTTTTTTGATTGTTGATATTGACGATACAACGATAATTCATAAACAACATTATTTTTACATAGAGGAGGGATTTTTTAGGCCCTATGTTGTTGGTAATAATTAGTGTAGTATTTACTGGTTACTATTTAGTTGTTTGTCTTGCTTACTTGAACCAATCTTTTTCTTCATTCATTATGAGTTTATATTCTAAACATGTTCAATATTTTGCAACCTCATTCCTTTCCAACTTTGGTATTCAGGTCTCCCATAATAATGGAAATTTCCTGAGATTTGAATAGAGTCTTGGCATTATCCAAAATGCTGTAAAACTCATGTTTCTTGCTCCATGCAGAGTGCTGTTGATACATAAACAACAATAATTGATAGATGAGAAAAAAAGATTAGATATTAGATTTTACAAGTACTAATTATTCTTGAGATTCTGTAAGACAAAATATCAATTTTGTTTGTAAAAATATTTTTTATAATGAATAAAAACCTAAAACATCGGATTTGTTTAAATAAACCTCAAAAAGAGAGATGTGGGTTTCATTATTATGATTCTCAAAAAGATTATCCTAATTTAAACAATGAAAAGCAAGCAATAAAATAAAGTACCAGAATTTTCTTTTCTTCTTATTTCATTTTTTGATGTAGCTTATATAAAAACTGGAACATATTTAAATTTATAAATGTTTCCTACTTGTTCCTTATCCTTTCATTCAGTCAAATTCTCTCTCTCTATATATATATATGTGTGTGTGTGGAATTACATGTGAGAAGGTGTAATTAAAAGTAAATATCATTTATAATTGTGTACTGAGAAGAAGCATTAAGAATCACTGAGTTTTAAATTTTTGTCAGATTTGCCTGGACAAATAGTTTTATCAGTTTCATCAAGTTCTGCTATGCTTTTGTTTTTAAGTATCCCATATTGTGATTAGATCTACTGAGAAAGATGAAATGCTGTAAGAACCTGGATACAAGTTTACTCTGGATGTTTTAGCAATCATTGCACTTCCTAGACATTTCCAGCTTAGTAAATTGCTTGATCTTTTAATTAAACTAGCATTTTTTAAATCAAAATTATAGTCAGACTCATTATATTGAGTTACTTCTACATTGAGTATGTTGGTTTGTAAAATGTCTATTTTGTGTTCCTACAATCTTTTATTTAAATTCCTTGAGGTTTCTACTATGTATTCCTTGAAGCAATCATTACAAGTGATAGAGAAAATTTCTACTTCAATTTTTATCTTATTCTTATTCTGTTTTGTATTAAGTTTTTATTGTTTTTAAAAGTAGTTGTAACAAATTTTATGTTAAGTTTAAATAATTTTTTTTCAATTGTAGTTGCAATATAGTTAGTAGGTAGAGTAATGTACCTTGTTTTGTTAATACTTTTATCATCCATTCTTTTACTTTAAAAAAAATTTGATGAGCTGTTTCACATTGAAAATGAAATAATTAGAGTATTGGATGAGCTTAAAAGTACTTTCTTCCGATTCCTTGCTTCCCAAAGCAATGTCAAACGTTATCTTCTATTTTCTTAATTCTTGTTTTTTCTTTTTAATATTATTTTTTCCTTATATTTTTTAACACTTAATCCCTTGCATCTTAGTGGCTTTACTGCCTTGCCTCATAAGATTTAAAAAGAAAGATTTCAAATGTATTTCTCCTCAGTACATAAATAATGAAGACTTTAGAGTAATTAGTCATAGTTAAATGGAATTGATAAAGTTTGCAATAAATAATGTCAAGGAAAAGAACAAGACAAACATATATTAAGCAAACAATATATGCAAGACAAAAGTAGGCAAAGTAACAGTAATAAGGCAAAAAGTTCACAAAGTAAAAATGGTATTAACACACAAAAGGGATTGCAGTGTTTTGACTTCAAGACACAAATTGATTGATTGATTTGTGTAACAGCACATCAACTCCTTATAAGTCATTTAATGACAAAATTTAATTTTCTTGTGAGCTTTGAAATAATAAAAATATGATATATGTTACTCTGCTTTCACAATTGAATACATGGTAGATGATACTCGGCTTTTGTGCATATACATGTTTGTGTGGACATGATTACTATATATGGTGATATGTGTGTTTTATGTTGTAGTTTTGTTAAAGCTATATTTTGGAATATAGTTAGATTTCTTTAAGAAATTCTAAGATATATGTATTAACATCATGAAAGTGTTTTTTCATGTTGGTTCTTTGGCTGATTTTGCTTTGCAGCATATCAATCTCTATATTTTATTGCTTCAGATAAATATATTTTTAACACAACTGTACACCTTCAGCTATAAATAAATATTGCTGGTCATTCTACAATAAAATGCATTGCTGGTCATTTTACTATAAATAGGTATTGTTGGAAATATTACTATAAATAATAGTAATTTTTTATATAAAAATGTATTGCTGGTATTTTTACTGTAAAAATGTATTTTTATATTGCATAGTGTTTTCTTTTTCTTTGGGCGTTCACTATTTGCCCATAGATGGAACATAAACATTTGCTACTTCTCCAGATCAGAGTGAGCCTGGGAAACATAACATTTAAGTGGTGATTCCACACCCATCAAAACCTCCAAAAGGCCTTGTTGCCAGATGTTCAAGACTAGAAAGAACAGAACTAAATCTGATGAGACTGAGAAGTGGCCTATCTTATTGACTCAGAAGAAATACCAGCATGCATCTGTATGTATAAATTTCAGCAGGGGGGGGACGTTTATCCAATCATTCCTATGCCAATTGGAACCAAATTTTGAGTGCTTTTAAATAGAATCCAATAATTATTCCAGATTTTATTTTGTTATGGCAAGAATAGAAATTTACCAAATCCTTTTTATTAGTAGACTTATGATAGACACTAAATTCTAAATCATTATTAGTATGATTAGTCTATGCTGGTTATCTTAAAAAATGAACAGATTGATCAATCCATTTAGATTCCCCAAACTTTTAGATTGCACCTCATAAATTCGTTTGCATGAAAGTGTAGATTTTTTATACATGCATATTTATATTTCTGTTTTGGAATTGAGAGTGTGATAGAATTATGCAATATATATATATGAATCTTTTAATGCTTGACAAACTTTGGAAAAATGATTTATTTTTCAAAATATCAATGAAACAGTATTTTGTGAAAACAAAAAAAACTATGGGAGATTTTCAGATAAAAAATAAATGTTTAAATGCTTGGAAGAATGAACGAAACAAACACTTCCTCTGCAGTAAAGAAAACATTTGATGTTTTTATTTAGCAAAAAACAAATTTGTTATAAGTTAATTTGATATTAAATATTTTGCTTCAAATACATCTGCTGCCATCGCATCTTTATTATGTTTTGAAGGAACACAATGCAAAATGGAAGCCAAAGTATTTTTTTCTCTTTGAATATCTCAGCAGAATCAAACTTGATTATTTCACAAACAGATACAAGCACCATTTGTGAATTGCCTTCAAGGAAATACACCTGAAAACTGTAGTTGAAAAGAATATATCATCCTCATCACAAAGCATGTCTGTATTGTCAATAATAATATCATTCTATTGCCAGATAACTTTTACATTTGTTGGTCAATTTATAAATAATACTATACTAAAAAAAATCTAATGTTCTGTGATTGTCCATCTGTCATACCCTCTTAAATAGCCATATATTAACTGATCAAAACTAAATTTTGAGGAGAAGTGCAAACAGGTAAGGGGGTACAAAGTACAGTTGGTTTTACTAGGATGCATAGTTAGTACAATTTTCATTCATTATTTTGGGAAAAAAATTAAAAGTTTTATTATTTAACATACAAAATATTCCCACTGTTTCAAAAACAATTTAATAATTAAAATAACAAATACTTATTTAATAAAACTGCAATATTGTTCTTTAGATATCTTTAAGTTTTTATATTTCACAATTGGTTTGCAAAATTAAACGAAAAGAAGAGTTCATAAATCTTGACAAAAAATGTTAGTGATAATTTCCACAATATTAAATTCTGTGAGGATTTCAATACATGTCAGTGTGTTGCAAAAAAATTCTAGTTTTTTTAAAAGAATTTACAATTTTTTCATAGGACAAAACCTCAATTATTTACTGGAGAATGAGTAGCCATTGCATGATAGTTACTAAGTGACTGTTAAAATTGGTTTATCAGTCACTGCATGGTAGCTGTGAAGGTAGAGCTGTATACACACACACACAACACCTACCAAAATACAAAAAATTACTCAAATTTAACATATTTCAAAGTAAGCATAATTTTTGTCAAGAAAATGTTCAACAGAAAAACAAAATGACAACAGTCAACAAATTAACAAAATCTCAATCAATTTATCTCTTAACCAACTTCAGATTCACAGAACAATGCTCATCAGGGTCAGATAAATCAGGTTTATCAAACCCTCTGACACTGATGAAGGGTGGTTCACAAAAATGAAGTCAGTCAAGAGATATAACAACTAAGCTTTTATTAATTTTTGACTAATTTATATATATAAAATTCATCAAGAAAAGTGTCATAGTTTTTTTTAACCAAAGTACTTTCAATCTTTTCTAACACCTTCTTCAGGGGTAAATTACAAAGACAACATATTGTAACTTTGATAAAATCTGCATTTTATTGTGGTCATCAAGCCAACATTTATACTTACTGTAAAATTTTTTTCTTTAAAAAGTAATAATCAGAATCTTAAAGTCTGTGGAAAACTACTAAGACATTTTACTCTACTAATTGGATTCTCCATGTCCATTTCCCTTATAAATAAATATAACAAATAAATACATATAACAAGAAAATTTTGTGGATTTTTAACTTTTAAAAATTCAAACAAAATTTTCCCTTGATTGATTTGAATAAGAACTCTAGTGTCGCAGCATCACACGCTCCAAAAATGTCAATAAATTGCATAATTAAAAAAAAAAATCTTTCAGTCTACACATATTTCGTCTTAGTGTTTGCCAATGTATAGAAAAATTGCACCCTGAGGATGACAAGTCCTAGCTAGTACTAGATTGGTAACTACATTTCATTTCTTTACCATTGAAATAGCTCGATGCAACCGTAAGTTCTATTCTAATAGTTTCTTTTCTCTTGCACTTCTCACTTGTGGAACACTCTTTCAGTTTCTTGTTCCTCTGGTACATACAAACTTTCAAAATATAAATGCCACATTGATTGCCATATTTTGTTTAATATTCTTTAATCCAGGTTTTTTATTGTCCTTTCTCCTCACTAAAGTTGTTTCATTCTCTTTCACTCTAAGTAACCCTTGTATCTTAGTTGCTTTATTGCCTTGCTTGGGGTGAATTGATTAAAAAATAATTATTTAATGAGTAAATACTTTTGCCATCTACAGAACTTCCCATAAATTTTGAAATGGTACTTTGCCCAATTATTTTGGTAGAGTTTTCTTTTCTTTTATGTAAATTTCTGCATTTTTGAAAAAAATTGTATCTGTTGCCTATGCAACAAATTATTTACTCCTATAGATTAAAATAGAAATATCTTTTTATTCCTTCATTAATTTTTCTTCCAACTGCAGTGTATATTACATGCTGAAAAGGACCTGATTGTTTAAAAATGGCAGTTACTGTTAATTAATCTGTCTTCCATTATTGATAATAAATGTTTCTCATTGAAAAAAAATCTTTAGAAATGTTTTGCTGCACAAAATAGAATAAATAAAATTCAAAAATATTTCTAAATGAATAATCTTCACTTAAACATTTAAATAAAAATGAAACAGGAGTAACAGAAATTTGATTTTTTTGCAGATTTTAATGATGTAACCATGAAAGATGAACAACCATATTTTTAATACCACGAAATAGTCATGAAAGTAACGAAGACAACATCTGTGCTGCTACAAATGAAGATGTCAAACCCAAACCTGGTCAGTGAAATTTATGACACAGGGGTGATGTTTTGAAGAATTGTTTTCAAAATAAATCTTTCTTTTTTTGGTGCAGTGGGCTTCTTTTTTGGAAATGTTTGTAGAGTTGGATGAATATTTTATCTGTATAGTTTATGGTGAGATTAACTATATGTGACTTTTTTGCGGAGGATCCCATTTTTGTTCTATTTGGTTCTCCCCGGAATCGATCCTCCAGATCTACAAATCAACAATTCGCCCTTGCATGGAGTATTGCTGCCATATATGGTCTGGAGCCCCTTCTGTTTGCCTTGGGGTTCTTGATAGGCTCCAGATGCAGATATGCAATATAATTGGCCCTGTTCTGGCATCTCATCTACAGTCACTTTCTCACAGACGTGCTGTCGCCTCTCTCTGTCTTTTTTACAAATACTTTCATGGCAATTGCTCAGAGGAGCTGCATTCGCTGGTTCCCAAACTTCTTGAGTTCAAGTGCCCTACAAGGCTGGCATCCCGCTCTCACTCCTTCACTGTCAAAACTCCTAAATGTAGCCGTCTCTTCTACTCCAATAGCTTCATGTCTCACACCTCTCGCCTGTGGAACTCCCTTCCCTATTCCAGTTTCCCTGAGAGCTATAATCTCCAGCTATTCAAATATAATGTCAATCGACATCTCCAGTTGCCTTGATTTATCCATTACCCTTCTCTTTATCCTTTCTTCTATCACTCCTATCTGATCTTGCTCCAAATTTTCTGTAACCCCTTGCGTCCTAGTGACTTCTCGCCTTGCTTGAGGTGAAACAGTTAAAAAAAAAAAAATATTGTAAAAAGTTTTTTTCATTCCCATCTCGTAATTTAAACAAATTGTGCAAAATATTCAACAGAAATACTCTAAAGTTTCACTCTTCTTGCAATGAAAATATGCTACAAATCATAACACAACAGGAAAATCAAGTACACCATAAATATCTCCAACCACCACCTGTAAATGCAGAATAAAATCTGAATAACCTCTGAATGATAACTAGAAACCAGTCATGTCCATCAGTAATTACTCAGGGTAGGCAGCTTGTGAGCTTTATGTATTAAATCTACAAAAGAAAACCTAAAATATTTTGCATTTTATGCATAATAATTAGAGTAAACTTCATAATTTTGTAGGATTAGGTGTATATTGTGACAAAGAAGGAAAATCTGCCTCCCTCGATGGCACATCCCTGCTACAAACTAACATAATATAACAAATTACTGTAAATTCCAAAGGAAACCAAGAAGCTACTCATACAAAATAATTTAACAAAATTAACAAAAAACATGCAAATAGTTCAGCTCTCTCAAAAAATAAATGCAACCTCAAAAACACAAAGCAAAAGACACTAAAGATAACATCAAAAAAAAGAATAATACTATCAGCTCACATACTTGAAAAGGATGTAACCTTAACCAAGAGACTAGAATTAGAACTTTCTAGAGAATTCCTAAACCAAAGAGCTCATTTTCAAATGCAAACATGAAAACTAATACAAACATATAATGATTCCAATGATTAAACAATAACCAAAAGTGAATAAAATTTATTTCAAATACCAAATTTTAAAATAAAAAAAAATATGCAAAGGAAGTGTCAATGGATCTTATTTTTAGTCTGACATTACTTCAAAAGTTATTTTTAGTGGGTACCTGTATTTGAAATAGATTCCTCATTTTTATTTTTATTACATCCATCAATCAGCTTACACTCTCAGAAAATAAACCCTAAAAAGGGAACACGGGTCCATAGCATGCTACTGAGCACATTTTCTTTACTAATATTTCTCGAATGCATAGACTAACAGATATAATAAACAGTTTACAAACAAAAACGTGGCTTCTATTCCAAATACAGATATCTGCTAAAAATAATATTTAAAGTAACAAGGAAAGCATAGTGACAAAAATAATTAAAAAATATTAAAAAAATCCACAAGCAAAATAGAAATATAGAAAAATAAAAAAAACGCTTACTATGAAGTGTTGCTTTGTATGTCCGCATTTTATGTGACATTTAACCAGATATATTTGATAGAATCTAGTAAAATTCTAAAAATATAAAACTATGAATGTTTTGAGCAATCTCTAATTTTCTTCTAACAATAAAATGTTGCAAAAACACAAAGCAACAAATATAAGATTGCCATAGACTAAAAAAAAACATAACAAATTAAGGTACTCAGCCTTAAAAATATTAAGATTATTTCATGAATATCAAACAACCAGAATGAAAAGTAATTAATCCTTAATCTAATCCTAAGTCAGATTATAACCATCACATTATACGTCTTTAATATCTTGTCAACTTGTCTCCTTACACAACCTTCCAGTCTGAAGCTGTTATTAAGGTCAGACAGGCTGATTATTTAATCTACTTGGGGCTTAATTAAAGAAACACTTGATTAAACCAGACAAGGAACAAAAGTCCAGACCCTTTGACCTTCTGGATAATCTCCAAATAGAGAAATTAAGGCAGAAAATTAGTCTTTATCTCTCCCATTCTGCAGAAACTTCAAACAGTGCTGCTATCTGGCTTCCATTGTATCACACACTGAATCATCTGTTCTTTCTTGCTTATTACTCACATTTGACAATGGGTGTGTATAAAAACAAGCAATGTAACCTGACATTGCCCAGAAATAATAGCCAGTGCAAGAATTTAACTTCTTTAATACTGGCATGGTACATTGTATAAAATGAGGGGAATCTTTTTATTGACTGATTGGCATTTCTAAATCAGATCATTTGCATATTTCATGCAGGCTCAAACAGTGCCCCCACCCAACCAAGGCCATCTGCTAAATATCAGAGTGTAGTTTTTTACCTCATATCAAGATGTTACTCCCTAGTACTTATCAGTGTAATATCTTTGTATCTGTTAAAATCATTGCACACACCATATATAATTTTTTATATATCAAGATCTATTTTGAAGGAAAGATGTAAAACAAAGTGAGAAAAGTTTTTTGCAGACATGTTTTGTCCTTTAGGATTTCATTGGACTAGGTTTGTTTACAGTGATGTGACTACACATGCACACAAATGAGAGATGCTGGGAATTTTATATATATATATATATATATATATATATATATATATATAAAATGTATGTATATAATAAAAACTTATCTTTAATATTGAAGGCCCTTCCTCTATAAATATAGCAAATTTGAAGCTACATAACATAACAAGTATTGTTAAATTTAAATGAAAAGCACAGCTCAAAGTATCTTTAACTACAGGTGACAGTACCTTGAAGTTTGTGTAAATTATTTTATATACATAAAAATAAAACTTGAGACATGCTTTTTTAGTGTAGATAAGCTCTACACAATTGTTTGATACATGAGATTACTTTGAATCATAGAAGAAAAAAAAATATCAGGATATAGTGATTTTCCAAGCATAGGCACAAGGCCTAAAATAGGGGCACCCAATGAGAATCGTACTCACTACTCAGTAGTAATTGTTCTAATAAGACAAGCTTGCTAACCATTACACTGACTTGAGGTGCCCACACAATATCAGGATATAACCAGCAAAATCTTGTCTACCACAGTGACAAAACCCAGTTCTTAATAATGACTGAGATGGTCCAAGATCCCAGTGTACAATACCTTATCAAAAATTGGAATGATACAATGAAAAAATTAAATGGAGATCTTCTCAGTTAAAGTTAGAAAAAATTTGTTTGGAGACACGCACACATGTACATATGTGTGCCCCCCCCCAAGAGAATGCTTCCCTGACAATAACTACAATCTTGGCATCTATGTCCAGGGTCAACTGATATCCATCCTACTCATCCACATAATCTTCTCTTACTTCTCCCTCCCTCTTACAATCTTACTCAGTAACTCTCCATCTTGAAATAGCCTTTGACCTTGCATTGAGTAAATTATCAAAAAAAAAAAAAAAATAAAGAATGCATGCACACACAGAGTTCATTTTATATATGCAGATTATCTCATATCTAGACATGGGGGATCATAGCTCTCCCTGATTTCCTGTCTTTTGTAGCTCTTAGTAATTTTTGTCTTTTCACTCTTAATCCCTGTGCTACTGACCATTTATACAAGCTCATTTCTCTGTCCATCAATATGTGAGCATTATATTTTTAAATTTCTTTCCTCATTATGTGGTCTGGAAATTTCAAATCTTTCTTCTGTTAAGCATAAGTATTCTTTTAGTTTCCATTTTCTCTAAAGCTTCATCATTGTTTACATGTTCAGCTCTTGTTTTCTTCCTCCTTCCTTTCTTTTTCCTTTGCTCTCTTTCCTTTCCTTCTGTTCATTTTTGAAGATATATTCTCTCTCCCTTACTTCTCACATCCAGTGAAAATAGATCAACCTGTCCATCCTCATCCAAAATGATACCCTTTCTATATTACTCCCCTATATCTCTCTAGACACACATCTCTCTCTCTCTCTCTCTCTTTTTACCTTCCCCCATATTGAATCTTTATTTTAAAACATATTCTATGTTTAAATATTTCGTTTTTTGCTTCTGGCTGGAATTTTTTTTTTAATCCATTTATTGTGGAAACCATTTGGTCTCATGAGACAAAACTGTAGTATCGATTTTGTGAAATAATTTAGAAACCCATGGTAATATTTTATCTTCTTTCATAATTATATATCTTGAGGTTCATTCTCAACAAAACCCTAATGGCCTGTGATGTTCTTGATCTAGACTTGGCATCTTGACTTCAGTCACTTTCCCACTGCCACAGCTCCCTCTGTCTTTTCTATAAATATTTTCAAGACAATTGTTCTCATGAGCATGGTACCTCATCCCTATGAATTTAAGAATTCTCCTGGACTGGCACTAGGTCTCATTGTTTTACTGTTGAAATAGCTATAAGTTCTATTCTAATAGTTTTTTTTTGTGCCCCTTACCTGTGGAACTCTTCTTTCCCTGCCACCTATGATCTTTAAAAACTTTATTGTCCTGGACTAGAGCTTTCTCATTCTCTTTAACTTTCAGTAACCCCTTGAATCTTAGTAGCATTATCACCTTACCTTGGCTGAAATGATTTAAAAAAAAAAAAAGAAGAAAAAACAAAAAAAGGGAATCATATATAGTAGACAGTTATAATTTGATTGTATTTTGTTCCTACCAATCTACGTATATATTATTCCCTTGATTTAAAACTATTCTTTACATTGGCTTATTTCCCTGTTTTGTCACCTAGTTACCAACTATTACTTTGATATACATAGTTTATATTTCATATTCGCCATACTTTATTGTAAAGATTAATAAAATTTTTCAGTTCTTTCTTTTGTGGTAGTAATACAAAACCTGGTAATAATTTTTCTCCAAAATAAATTACAGCCTAGACGTGTACAATGTAGCACTGCATGAAAGCATTCAAGGAAAATGAATAAATTATCAAAAAGTACCACAATAATGAGGCATAATCTATAGATTAGATTATAAAGAGAAAATCAACAAGTTAATAAAACTCTTGCATATTCATGGAGAGGACCATAGACATTTTTTAAAGATGGAATCAAGGGCAACAATTTCTGGACAAGTTGGCTCATCAGACTGTAGAAGTCAGTATAATATTTGCAAGGTTGGTGTCTTGATTTTATGATGAGACGCTCCTTAGCAATGTAGCAGCAGGCTACAAAAGGATTTGATTTCTAGATAAGAGAATTGTTTGAATATTCTTAGCAATACAAGACATAGTGAGCAAGAGATTCATTTCTTATACAATGTGCTGAAGTGACAAAATTTATACTTTAGCTAAGTTCACATGACAGTTGAAAATGTATTGTACATTCACTGTAATTATGGTCAAATTACATTACTGAATTGCTTCACTGATATTTGTGTTATAGAGAGGTGAATAATGCAACATTCTATTAACCTCAGTGATCATTATCATTACTAATTAAGCCATTTGAATGTTCTGTATTTAAAAACTAGAAGAGATGCCAAATAAAAGTCTGGAAGTGTTTGTCGATTGGACAGAAAATATTTATAGTGTTATGTTATGTCTCCAATTTTTATTACCTACCAAAATTGACTTCCAACTTAGAAGTGAAGATGGCTATATGCTTATCTTAAAATGCATAGGAAATTGCTTAAAAAGATTGTCAAAATAAAAAAATATATCAAATATTTCATATTTAACATTCATACTTGTAAAAGAAAAAGTAAAAGTTCAAAATATTAACTCCACATTCTTTCTTTCTGTCTGAATCTCTGTAATAAAATGTTAACATTATTTACATTCAAACTAATGTCCTCATCTTTCTTATTGCTATCACTTTTCAGCTCCTGCAGCCTCCATGATTCTTCAGGTGTCTGTTGATTGGAGAAATTTAAAATTAAATGCTTTATTTAATCTATGAGAGATTGATGTAATAGATAATTGGGTTAACCTGATAAGAAACTCAGAGTTGATGGCATGTGGTGCTGTAAGCAGCAGGATTTACATCCTCTTCCACAATGTGCTTTTGAGAGAAGACCTTCTTCTTAGAGTAAGTAGTGCTGACTATTTGCATATGAACGATACCAGGCAGCTATTAGCCAATAGTCAGCATGTGTCTGAGACAGGGAGAGTTCTATAATTCAGTTTTTTTTCTCTGTTGAGAAAGCACTCTTGAAAACCAGACAAGACGAATACAGTTGATTGTTCTTATACCATTATCCATGTCTAGGGATATCTTGTTCTATTTTTTTTGTACTGATCAGTTATTGCTCATCCTGTTTCTACTGAATCTAAGTCTGCACTACCCAGCCCAGGGATTGAACTCACCATTACTTCTTTAGTACTGCTCAATTATTGCTAGCACTGTTTCCACTGAGTCTAAGTCAGCATTACCTATGTTAAATTCCCAAATCAAAACTTTAATCCACTAAGCAAATAAATGCCAAGCAATAACTGAGCAATACTAAAATGAACAAAACGAAATATCCCTAGACTTCAGAAGAATAATCTCCTCCTCTTACAGATTAAATAAATGATTCAGTTTGAAATTTCTTGAAGATTCCTCCACATCAACAGGCACTTGAAGAATACTAAAGATCACCAAAACTAAATATAATTATTTGTGATAATAACAACAAAGATGAGGATATTAGCAGTGACAGCCCTAGGGTTGCTGGCACCCCAGGCAACCTTAATTTTGATGTTCTTACAAGTATAATTTTTTAAAATTTTCTCAAGTAGAAAAACTGAAAATGTAGAATAATGAGTTTATTACAATATACAATTTAATACAAGCTAAAGAAAGTATTCGTAATTCTACCTAAAACATTTTTTCTCGGCTTTAGATCTGCAAATCTTTTCATGTCACTTTCTACACCTATCTTCTTTACAAGATCATTTTCTTTTGACAAAAATTTAATCTGTCTTGAGTCATGGATGACCACAAGTATGTTTTTATAAGCTTTAGTTTTGGTAGACATAATGGTGCCCAGGGTGACTGCCTAAGTTGCCAGTGCCATTCTTTTTGGAGGCATGTGACAACAAAAACCAATTTCAAAAATGCTAAAAGTATAGCAATCCTTCAACATAATCATCTAATTAATGCTTTCATCATTTGAATATAGGGAAGGCTCAGATTGCCAAGACAGACAGGAATACTGAAAAAGCCAGACAGGGGGAGACAACCTTATCTCCTATAAAGGGCTGTTTTCCATTTATCTTACTAAAAATATCTATAAATCATAGGTTAATACATCTAATCTTCAACAAGACTAAATTATAACACGAAAAACATAATTTGTGCAAAAGTTCCCACCCTCGTTTTTGGAGGTGTGTGAGAAACTATATTAAAAATGCACAAGTGAAAACCATTTTTTTCTTAATAGAAATCTTTGTACATACTGAAATGATACACAGGAGTCTGGAGGGTTTTAAATAGATACAAATCAACAAAAATAATTAAAACAGAAAGGTTAGAGGGGGGAGAGAGAGACACACATAAGCATGAAGAAAGGATATACACAGAAAGAGAGTGGACAGGAGTCCTTAGATGTGTAGAGAGAAGATCCTCCATCATGTGCACACATGCAGAGAGAATGTCCAAAGTCATGCACAGAATAAAAAAGGAGGAATGGTGAAGACATTCATACAGAGAATGAGAGAGAGAGAGTAAGAGTGTGTGTGGTCCAAGGACATGTATGGACAGAGAAAGAGAGAATATCCAAAGGTAGACACAGACAGAAAGACCTTCATGTACAAATGAAGCTAAAAGGATATTTAATTAGACGGACATATATTCTTAACAAAAAGATTCCTTACACATTATATTAACAACAGTACGTCTCAGAGTCTATGTTATTAACATTCTATGCAGCACAATTTAATCAAATAGGAAAACAATGCTCTAATCTTCCCCTTGAGAATGAAGAGAAGCTGACAAATGAATTTGGAAAAAGACATTTTGCTGCTTCTTTTTTTTTATAACTTTGCAGCTGTTTCCAGCCTACAGTAAATGAATTCAATTTTGTCTTTCGAAATGTAATAAATACTTCTTCCACAATTTGAATATTTTTCTTCTTTCAAACAGTTGCCAAGGATGCTGATATGTTATCTGTGCATTTGATCTTCCACCTATTGAAAATAAACCAAACTACATTTTGGTTATTTTTTTTTTCCATAGTATCTTAAGTTTTCATCCCATCTTTCTCTTTACCAATATTCATTGTTTTTGTTGTGTACTTTGCAAACAGTAAACTCAATTTCTTTCCTCGAGATTACATCAAACCTTGGAGGAAAAAAGTGGTTTCACTTCCAATAGTTTCTGGATTTTCTCTTTTGCAATCATTTTTACTTTTTCCAGCTTAACATTCTTTGTGCTGAAGCATCAACTTATTTTGTATTCTGGAGCAACCTCTGCAAAATGCATTTGTTAATTATATATTATTTTATGCATTTTTAAGCAGAAGAGAAAATCATATTTGAAATGCTTTATTCTACAGAGTTTTTTTCCTTTTATGATTGAAAAACAAAATATAATAATGATAAAAGGTTAGAAAAGTATCAGGATCTGGCTAGAGAGCTGAAGAAGCTATGAAACAGGAATGTAGAATTAATTCCTGTATTAATGGGTGTGCTTGGAACATCATCTAGAAAACTGAAAAAGTGCTTAGGAAGAATTGGAATTGTGGCCTCCAGAAAACTACCATCATTTACTCTGCAAGGATTCTCCAAAAAGTTCTTGATTTGTGAGGAATCATGTTGACACCATACCTCGAGAACAGAATTTCCATTGGTTGCATCAAATTGTGACACAACATAATAATAATAATCAATAATTGTGAGCATTATTATAAAGAAAGAGCTTCTGACATAATTTATGACTTACACCCTTCCATTGCTACCCACTTCTCAAACATTTACTCATTCTTTCTAAATACCTAGTGAGCAAACTAGTTCATATTTTTGTCTCCATCTTTTCTCTCTCTTTCTTTCTCTACCTCTTTCTCTCTCTCTATATATATATTTATTTATTTTTCCTTTCACATGGCTCTGTTTTCTATCATATAGGAATAAAATGTTGCTGCTGACACTTGGGTTTGAACGCAGATCTCCAGAAAGGAAGAACAGTCAACTTCATCTTGAAATAATTAGATCATATGACAGGTAAAGGAAAGTATATATATATATATATATATATATGGGAATTCATGGCATCCGTCCAACTATTGTTCAAAGACGTTACTATTATTGTATCTGTGATTTACAAAGTCTCTCCTATAACAGGCATTACAAAATGTTAATTTTCTCAAGTTTTCTTACACTTTACCTCCCCACACTTCTTTTATTGTTGTTGCTTCTTAGTCAGAAATTATCATTGAATTCCTGCTCACAAAGGCCAGAAATTATTCAGATACTACACATTGATCCTAAACAGAATTGTCATACTTAGGAAAAAAAACTAATAACTGTGCAGTTTACAATTATGAAGAAAGAGAAGAACAGAGCAAAAAATATAAATAATGGAGAACAACAACAATAAAACAAAAAGATAAAACTAAGAACAGTGTTAACATTCTGGCTTCAAGACAAGAACAGAACTGAATCAGATGAGACCGAGAAATTACCTATTTTATTGGTCAGGAAAAATCCCAGGATGAATGAGTTATTGCCCTTGTCACATTTAGAGATATAGTAAGCTTTTAGAGTGCAAGCCTAAACTATTGTAAGTGATATGTTTATGTCATGTTTTATTTTTTTCAATAAAATGGTAAACATATTTAGTCACCCCACTTTTCATTTCCTTTTAGTGTCTCGTCATTATATATTTGGGAGCTTCTTGAGGTAGGGAGCCATTATAGAATAACAACCCAATATACATGCCTATGTCAAACTGTGTGTTGTTCATACATGTGTTTAGGTACGGTATATTTTATGATGACAACAGCATTGGAGAAATGATAAAATTAATTAATGTATTTTGATTTAATTCAACTGCTCATCTACATATAGAGGATGTCCCAAAAGTTATAGTGGGCTTTTAATATTTAAAAAGTATTCAGAAAATATACATTTGTCTCTTATTTTTTTTTTTCAGATTTAGCAAGTTTAGCATTTGGAATTTTATTTTGGATAAGTTTATAACTCAATAGTGAAAGAAAATTGTACAACCTTATTTTGAAAATCAACATTTAATTGTGTTGATACCATCATGAATTCAATGTGAGAAAACAACCCCCTGAATCAATGATGCACCATTTGACATTTCAGCAAAATCCAATTGGTACAGTAAATAAAGATTATAAATATTTGCTTAAGTTATCGAGGAATTCAAAAGCTAACAGATAGAAATAAAAATTTTATTCATCTGAAGCCTGTGAATGCAAGGCCCAAAATGGTGGTCACTTATGCATTATTTTCCATAAAAAATTGAATTAAATTTCTATTTATTGATCTTCATTATTACATAAAGATAAATCAGTAATATTGTCTACTGAAAGAGTAATGTCTCTTTTAAACACTATTGCAACTTTTTGACATCCCACATATATTGGTAAACAAAGAGATCTGTTTAGAAATTGTCACTTGGCTTCTGATTGGTTATTGAGCCATGATTTCATATCCTAGTTAGGATCAGATCTTGTCTCTGATTAGCTTGCCAGTCTATGATATTTATATCCTTGTTGGGACTGTTTCTAACTAGTTAGTGGAAATATAATTTCATGGCCTAGCAATTCTGAATTTTTGTCTATTTTTAGAGATTGGTAAACTTGGGTCACCTCATTATTTTTAAGATCACTAATCATTTACTGATATTCAAATTTTTTTGGCTATAAAAGATAAAAAATCTTTTAAACTTAAGTTATATTCTGCACTAATAGGAATATATACTTGAAAAACAACGTGGATAAAATAAGTAAAGTTTTATTGTAAAAAGCCAGTACAATAAGAATAAAGGTAACAGCTATGCACAAGGTCATCGCAAGTCAATCCAGTAGTGAGTGCTACTATTGGAAGGTTGGTAGTTCTCATGTAAGTCTGAGTCATATTGAACAGATCCCAGCTAGTCTCTGTAGTCCGTTGACTTACAGATACTTATAGGTAGTTACTACCTATAGTGTAGTCATTCATGGGGATGACAGGTTATTCCATTGAATCAACTTATAATGAATTATAATAAAAGAATTTAAAATATTTACAGAATTGAACAATTTATGATACAAAACTACAGTCAGAGAAACATTATAAGAGTCGATTGATAAATAAAGTTTCCAATTTTAGATTAAATGGAGTAATGCAAATGGTATCAAAATATAGTCAATTTATTTCTTTTCAAATTTACAAAAGTTGATAAGTAAGGTCTCCAATTCTATAATGTAAGTTTCAGAGCAGATAGAATAATGAAACTAGCATCAGAACAAAGTAATTTTTTTTTCTCTTCTAAATGAGTGTTCATAGATAAACAAGCTCTTCAAACCTAAAAAATAACTTTATACCAAACAGAATAATGAATTGGTATCAAAACGAAGTCTATTTCCCTTCAGTATTACACTTTTCTTCCTCATTATTGTTACTATTTATATGTGAATATTTATCCAAACATTCTATGAAGAATGTTTCTGATCTACTTTTGATTTTACTGCTCACAGTTACTTTAATTTCAGCATTGGATGAAAAAAGTTAACCTTTCAATGACTCTTTCCATTTGAGGAACAAGAATAAGATTGATGATACCAAATTTAGTTGGCTTGGTTAATACCAAACCCTGTTGTATTATTTGATGTAAAATTTTATATGAAGAACCCAGTGAGGATCAAACTCACTATCCAGCAGTAATGGTCAACTGGAGCAGCTTTGATATTGCTGAAATTTTTCATGAGCGACAATATGTTTTTTGATGATATCGAGGATGGACTGGATACAGACCTATGGTACCATTGCCAGAAAACCATGCTTCAGTGTGTGTATATATACACGATGTCCCCCCAAAAATTGACATCATTTTGAAGTCTTATAACACAGCCAATTCTTGCTCAAATGATCTCAAATTTTAACAAATGGTGTAAAACCTAACCCAGTTGAACTTTGTCTTTATGGACTATTTTTCTTTGAGGGAAACAAGACTAGCAATGTTTATCAGAAAAAGCTTTAAAACTGTTTATTTGATGAGTGCATTGCTAATGAGCAATAACACATTTTTCAACAGGATGGGCTTCACCTCACTGGAAGCTGACTCTGCAGACTCATCTCAATGAGAATCTGCCAGGAAAATGGATTGGCCATGGCAGTGATAATGACAATGTGCTGTTAAAATGGCTACCACTTTATTTTTTTTCTATGAGGCCATGTGAAAGGTCAGTTCTGTATTCCTCACTCTTCCTATAAGCCTAGAGTAATTTAAAACAGCGAATCACTGAGGTGCTGAAGAATGTTATGCAAGACATGCTACAGCATGTTTGGCAGGAGCTGGTCTACTGACTTTACGTGTGTTGTGTCACAGATGGTGCACACATTGAACATTTGTGAAGCTTTGTGAAATCGCTTATAAAATTTACATCTCTTTGAATATCTTGTTTGAATTTTGATATATACATCTTTTATTGTTCAACATGAAGGCAATTTAATTTTGTTTGTCTCATACTCAGATATTCACAATTTAAATGATGTCAGTTTTTTTTAACATCGTGTATTTAATTCTGTAAACATCTACTTGGTTCAACAATGAATAAATAATTGTCATTTATAATTGAGTTTTTTGACATCTACTTGATAAGAGACCCCCTTTTAGTGTAGGGGTGATTATTACCCCTTTGCAAAGGATGCAGTCAACAACTACTTGGTAAGAGACCCCTTTTGGTGAGGGTGATTCTTAGCCCTTTGCAAAGGATACAGTCAACAACTACTTGGTAAGAGACCCCTTTTGGTGAGGGTGATTCTTAGCCCTTTTGCAAAGGATACAGTCAGCATATTGTAAATGCTCAATGACAGTTTGTATAATTTGTTATCTAATAAGGATAAGAAAAAAAAAAGGTTTCCTTTCAAGTCTTCTTCCATAAGTCAGACCAAAAATCGAGTATTGAGCTGAAGCTGCCCAATCCTCTCTTTCCAGCTTGGACAAAGTTCAAAAACATTTATGCAACCTTGTAGGAGATTAATTATTTTCTACAGCACCTTTCTTGTTATTCTATCAATATTTACATGCAAGATGTGCAGGCAAACTGCATTCCTTAGTTCTAACTGTTCAGACCTTTACAACTAAGCCTTGTCATGTCATGTACATATTGGTGAACCATCTGCATTCCCTTTCTATTCCATTGGTAAGGAGGAAGTCCAGTTCGGACAGTTTCTTCCCAAAATCTGTTTCAGAGTTCAAAAGCATTTATGCAACCTTGTAGAAGATTAATTGTTCTACCAGTTCAGACCTTTACAACTGAGACTTGCCATGTCAGATACATATCAGTGAACCATTTCATATTCCATTGGTAAGGAGGATGCTCCATTTGGACAGTGATATAGTTGCATATTTCTCATCAGTACTAGCAGTCAGTGTTCAGTCCCAGGTTACAAAGTAAAAATAGGATCCAGAATTTCAAATAATAACTTTCAAGATGGACTGATCCTCCTTACCATACACAGATAATCATAGTAAATACTTTTGTAACATTTTTACATCCTTTGTTCTGATGTAGGAATTTACAGTTACTCTGAACATGGAATCATATTTAAAGTTTCCTGTATGCAATCATGTGCGGATAAATCACAATTTCATAATCATGGATGTTTTGCTTGCTTGCTTTCTTTTTTACCATATTTGACAACACATTCAATATTTCACTATTAAAAAGTTATTCTAATTACAAGTAATCTACAGCCCAAAAAATTATAGAGTGAGGAATGTTGCCATCTGTGTAAATCTGAATGAAATCTAGTTAATTTCTACAGCCTAAGTGCTGTCCTCATTGGGCTGCTAATTATAAGGTCAACAAGTTCAAATTTTGTCAGAAGTTTGTTCTTTCATCTTATTTGAAATAGTTTTATTATTCAAACTTACAATGACATTGCTTTATTTGAAAAATCCAGCGAAGTAAATAAATTCTTTCTCCTCTTTGTAGAATCAATAATGTATTTATTTTTGTCCAAACACAGCTATTGGTTTCCATTTTTGCTGATTATTAAAAAATCATGCCCTGTATTTAAATTTAAATCTCTAAAACATATCAATATGACTAATTGTTGTGGTACGATACACCTAATTTACATAAGTCGAGTACCGACCATATAAATATGGGTTGGTACCGGAAGACGGGGGAAATAGTAGTTAGTAAGAAGAGATCGAATCCAGAGACTCTGCCCGACTGCGATTTAGTCAACCCATTCTGCAGGAACAGTCTTCCCAAGAATATACCAAAACTAACTGTAAATATTGTGTACCTTTTCCTTGTTTCAATACATTTTGTTTACGTACATTTTGTGTTGTATTATTATTATTCCATGCTTATCCAAGTTTCAACACTAATATTTTAAAATTTGAAAGGATTTTCAATTGAAACTAATAAACTATACAGAAACCACATGATAAGAGATTATTTTTTATGGCTTATCAACTTTTTGCCAGTTAATTAAAGCCAGAAAATATTTTTAGATTGTAAGAATTTTTGGGGGGAAAATAATGATTTACTGATACAATTCCTACTAATTAACCCATAGCTTGAGGGGGAAGAAGTGGATTCATACCTTTCCCAAGGGTATTTGCACATAAGTAAATATAACAAACCTAACTGGAATTGGAACTTTGCTTTCTGATTTTTACTCATGCATACATCCAAGCTTACAGCACCTAGTATTCTCAAGTGGTTACCCATCTACGTACTGACCATATTCGGCATTGCTTAATTTGATAATTACAGTGATTCAATTATTTAAATATTACCTTACAATTATCTTACTTAAAATATTAAAAAAACATCTGTTTCATGAGAAAGCATGTGCACCAATCACATCTTCTATGTGCCATGACCCTTCAGGATTTTGGTGATCATGGCTCTCAGCAATTTTTTGTCCTTTGTAGCTCTTAATAAATTTTATATTTTGTTTCTCCTAAACCTGTTTCTGCAATCCATTTACACAAGCTTTCTAGGTAGGTTATGCATTGTTTTCCTCTCTCTCTCTTCCCTTCAATTTTCCATAAGTATCAAATTTTCTAAGCCCTCTTTCTTCATTATCATTGTAGCATACTCACAAATGATAATGAGTATGTCTCCATTCACATAAATACAGTAGTGAATACTGTATGTTAGTCTGCAGTTGGAGATTCATCTTCAGCTGTGCTGGAGAAACTCTTTGCCTCTGGGCAGAGAGGATCCCCAGAGTTTCATCTCGGGGAAAAAGCTATCCAACCCCGTTTTATACGGGGTCTACAGGGAATTTTTGGCATAGCCTATAAGCTCGGATACCCAACATTAAATTCGGCCTTGTGCCACATCTGACCATGTGAGGCAGTTGGTAGATATCCTGCAGTTGGAGATTCATTGTGGAATTCACTTGACTACTTCTACATGCCACTGGTGAATCTTATATGTGTTGTTCTTGTCCTAAGTATTATCGCTCATTACCAACCTCTGTGTGATTATTCTGTTCAGTAACAACAATTATGTACCCTAGAAATTTTAACTATCTCTTCCTGATGTTAAGTATTATCTCCTTTTTGTTTCCATTTTCTTCAAAGCTTTGTCAATACTCACATGTTCAAAGCAATGGTATTCTCAGCATCCTTCTGTAGGACAGCATTTCTGTTGCCTCAAGTCTCTTCTTCATTTGTGGAAAAATTGCCCAGTATTCACTGCCATATTTTTTCTAATCATTTCACCATAATCAAGGTGGAAATTCCACTAGTACACAGGGGGTTACAGAGAGTGAAACAGAGAAATGACTGGGTATTGGGGGGTGGGGTAAGGAAAGGATAAAAGATGAACAGGATTCAAGATGGTGATCAACATTTCAGTTAAATTTTTGAAGATTGTAGTTAACAGAAAGGAGTTCCACAGATGAGAATTTTAAAAAAGAAGCTATTGAAGTAGAAGTGGTGGTTACATTTAAATATTTCACCCTAAAAGAGTGGGACCTAAATGCCAATCTAGTAGCATGCTTAAACTCATGTAGTCAGGGGCACCAGAAAAAAAAAGAGAAAAGTCAGAGGGAAGCCATATCACACAGTGACTGGTATTGGGATGTCAAGTGAGGATCAATTACATTACAGATCCTTTCCTTCTTTGGATTTTGTTAAGAACCTTGAGATGAATAGCAGGAACACCAGACCAGATATGGCAACAGTATTCAATGCAAGAATGAATGGTAGATTCATAAATGTGCAAAATGAACTCTGACAAGAAAAACCTTCTGGCATAACACAGTGAATGACCCAACATTCCTTGCAGTAGATGCAGCAATTGATTCAATGAAGTCACTCCACTTCAAGTCAGTTGAAAAAGTGAGGCCAAGAAGGTGCAATATGTGTTGCTCTCCAGAAGTCTAGTATCAGCTGTGCTGATAATATGCAGATATAGGAGAATCAATATCACATAACAGTTCTTTGTTTCTAATAAAATTTTCCTTTTCCTTAATACTTTGCTTAGCTTTTGGAAGTCACCTTTCACTATTTCAATGTGCCTTCAGATATCAGTGTTGCCTTTTTCATCCTCTGTTAAAACAATACTTTATTTGATTTTTGTTATCTTCAATTTGCATGTTGGGATGTCTGTTTTGCTAACAACCATGCAGTCTTCTTGCTTTCCTTCTGTAGATCTTATAGTTTCCTTCCTGTATCTTCTATCGACACTGTGTCATCTACATATCTTATATTGTTAAGATTGTAGCTGCCAATAACGAATCCTGGCAGGACTTCTAATTCTCTGAGAATTGCCTCACTGTAGAGGTTGAGTAAATCCTGTGAGAAGACACAGCCTTGTCTTATACCTCTTTCTGTTTTTATATTTATAGATGTAATTAATATTAATAAATTCAATAACAGACAATATTTTAATTGTGTTTACTGATATCATTTATTACTATGTATACTAATATTAAAAAGAAGTAAAAATAATAATAAACATTCTTTAAATATTCAAGTCATATTTTCTCCCTGATTTCCTAAATATACTTGGGCTGGAATTACATCAAAATGTCTCTCACAAGGATCACAGTTATTTTTCTCTACTTTTCATTTGATAAGCAAGCTATTCTGAAGAGTGAGTAAAACATGCCTGGAGATATATTCAGCTATTTCTCATTTAATGACTATGTTCCATTCCAACAACCTGATCAGAAGAAGTTGTACTTGACTACTATTTCAGGATTTACATGTGTAATGGGTTTGTGCTAACTGGTGTCAAACAGCTTTACAAACTCCTGTATGGATGCTTCCCTGAACACTACAATCTTAAACTCTTCAAGTCAAGGATCAAATCACTATCTATTGTCTTTATCATCATAATCTTCACTTCTTTCTATTTTCTTATCACACACCATATTCACTAACCCTCTACAATGAGTGGCATGGAGCCTTGTATTGGGTGAAATTTATTAAAAAAAAAAATCTATGTCTAAATGTCTATACAGTAAAATAGCGTACTTAAGAGTAAACATAAACAAATAAAAAAAACAGCTGTGTTTTCTGTAAAGTGACCCTGTTTGCAAACAGTTTTAATTTTTTGCATAATTTCTAATTTGTTATTTAGTTCGATTCATTTGGAAGAAAAAGATAATGATGATCAAGTGGTTGGAATTTTATTTTTAGTTCAGGATTTTATAGTTAATCATAAGTTTGAGGAGACATTTCCTTATAAGGAAACATTCAGCAATCATCGATTGAGCAACCAGTGCTATTTTCAGTCAAAATTTATAAAATCTTTCTATTAAATCAATTTCTCACTGAAATAGGTTTCTCAAGTCAAGTCACTTATTTGTATTTCAAGTATTCATGGCAGTTTCCTTCCTAACCTTTTGTACAATGTAGTGGTGAAAAAGCATGCAAGAAGTGAAAATTATTTAATCAACATTGTGTACTTTATGTACTTGACAAAACATCAGTGGCAAACTAAAAATCATAAAAGGATTATGTTCAATATTACTTGGAGGAAAATGCAGTGAATATAAAACAGATGGACATCCACAATAAATTAAAATGCAACTGGGCAGGTCAGGTTGCGGGAATAGCACACCTGAGATGGACATTCAGATTTACCCTGTGGACCCTCAAAAACTACAGTCTATAGATATAAAAAAAAAACAGAAAAAAACAATACAAATTTAAATTTAAACCAAAGTGACAGAACATGCAACTGAGGAAAATGTGCTTTACTCGTTAAATGACAGGTAAAGTTAGAATGAATATGTCTGTCAAACAGGTAAAAAAAAAATGAAAAGGCTACTTTCACTACTTATTTTCACTTTAATTATATACACACTATAAAAATGATATTTAATTAATTTAAATCAGTTATTCTAAATGTGGTCCAGGTGGACTACAGAGAATTTGTATCAATAAAAACTTGTTGCATTTCATAAAAATGCATCTAAATTATTTATACTTTGAATAATTAAAAAATATAATATTTTGTTTAATTACACACACATCCATTATATTTGAAAATTTAAAAATTACACAGGTATTATGCAGGGCTATATTTATTTTATTTTTTTAACACACACACATATATATATATTAGTATATATATATACTATATATGATTTTTTTATTCGTATAAAAAATTTATATATAGTATTTGTATACTAAAATAAATATTAAAGTGTAAATAAACTACTTTGTCTTTTCATTGAATATGGTTGAGAAGCACTGGTTTAAATTATAAAAACGAAATAAAACAAATGTTGGATTCCTAAATTTAATATTTTTCAGCAGTATGGTACAGTTTGAATCATTCTATGCACAATGGAATTGGGTGTTGTCATTATTTGTTGCCTCTTTTCTCTAAAAAGTATGCATGTAAATGTAGCACTGTCTTGGACTTGTTCTTCAAGTTTTATTTGCAGGTATGAATCTTAGTAAATAGTAACATCATGAATCAGAGTTGCCAGTTAGTTATTTAGACTTGAATCATGAATGAATATATTTCATGTCATCAGAAAGAGTTAAAATATCTATCAATAATATCAGTTGACCACCAATTAGTTGATGATGCCTACTGTTTAAGCGTTAGCTGATAATGTCTACTTTTCATATGCTCTTAGTTCTTTAGATTCTCTTTAAAAATATTTCAGATTTAAAAAAATTAAACACCTGTTTTCTTCTGAATATTAAATGTTTAGAAACATTCCAAATTCACTTTTTTACTAGTTTCAAAAGCTAAGAAAAAAAAAAAAAGAAAAGAGAATTGATTGTCTAGCAAAACCCTTTATTTTGACAAAATCTCAAATGTGACAGACTGGTAAGCATAGAGGATCAAAGGTGAAAAAGAAAAACCAACACAAATGAATTCACAGCAGCCTTTTAAGCAGACATTTGACAGTTTTGGAACATTTCCCAAGTGATCTGGGCTTTATCTGAAAGTAGACAGTCTCAGGAGTTGAGAATTGTGATAACTTTGTCCTAACTCATAAGTATTTGTCAAGTTATTCAAAACTTGCATATGTTTAATCATCTATTTTTATATGATAATTTCTGGATAATTGTCTTTCTGACACTCTTTGCTAGGAAAGTCATAAGAAGCTTGCTGAAGTTAATGTTATAAATGACAAACAAGTTTTGTTTGACACTTTTTTATTTAAAAAAAAATAAATGACTTATATCAAGTAGATAAACAGTTCTACAATATTCAAAGTTGTCATATTTTACTTAAATTTTGTTTAGGGGGGCAGCTTTGAATAACACTAATAAAAAATGCCGGAAACAAATTTCTTTTTCTCCTTTTTAGTGTAATTTACCAACTATTAAAATAATTTAAATCTGTAAAATGTAAGAAAATTGTTCTCGGGAAAATATTTAAAACATATTTGGTTCCTCTCCAAAATTAAATTGGTCATTATCAGTTTTCAATGTAACTTTCCTTGTCTATGGATGCAGAAAACAATTATCTTCCTTTAGTGGAGATAAGTTGCATGGTCACATGACAGTCACTTAGTGACATCATTCCATATAGTGACAATAGCAGCAGTCAAATTTCAGTTTATTTACAGCAGCCACTACATGAGGTTGCTTACTTTTCTTTTAGCTTGTGACCCTTGGCCCTGGCTGAGGCTAAATTTGCCTCACCAGCAGCTTACAAAAGTCCATGGGGCTTTTTCCCTTTGGGAATATATCTTTCCCAGATAAAGAACTCCAACTCATAATCCTCATTTTGGTAAAACCCAAGGATTGCTGTTTCCACCTTTGTAGATTGTTTCCTCACCTGGGATATAGATTAATTTGGCCTGTTTGAATTTGAAGTCCCAAAAATAGCTTCTCTAAACACAGTAGTATCTCCTTATTATATGTAAGACCCTTCCTTTTTGTTTCTTTTTACACCTTGCTTTACTATATTATTTGTAATATATTATTCTCTGTATGGGACACATGCGTATATATGGATATATATGTATGGTTTTGTGTATATCTTAGTTTTCTCTGAGAAAAAAAAGCATGTTTGTCATTCTTTTTTATTTCAGTCATTCTGTTCGGTCTGTGAAGTATTGGTGTTATTATAAGTCAGAATTTTCAGGCATGCTTGTGTCCTTTTTCAATGAGACAAGGAATAAACAAAGAAGTGGGACTCAATCTTCTGAGGAAAGTTGTTGTTGGTTAGAGGGCTTCTTGTGGAAACTATATTCTCCGAGTAAACCATATATACTAGCATGAAACTCGGAGTCATACTGTTGGTGTGGGATACTATGTAGTTTTACTTTTTTATATATTATATATATAATATATATATATATATATATATATATATATATTTTTATGAAAAGATTACTTAACTTTTAAATATCAACTTTATCCCAACATTAATGTTTCTTGGTAAAATTTCTAGTCTTCAGGGGTCGTGTTTTTAAACTGCATTTCCATTTTTTTTTTGTACATGTGCATATTCATGCATTTAACATTCTTTTACATGCACATGTTCATGAAATTTTGCTTTTGTTTACGTCTTTCATTTTTTCAGCTGTAGATTTGTCTTCCAGTTGTAAATTTTTTCTTATAAATTAAATTTTCTTTTTATGATTTATATAGAAGTTATGTTATATTATTAATTAAATTGTAATATTTGTTAAATTTCATTATTAATTAAATTGTAATATTTTAGATAACATTTTTAATTTATATTTTAATTGATTTATTATATTATATTATTAATGTAACAAATTAAATATTTCTTAATATGTCAGTACCAGCTCATTATCTCATTCTTATTTAATAATTTAATTTGATTATTAAAAGTTAATATTGAATATTTTTTCTTCTCAACAGTCTACAGTTTCTATTGGTAATATTATATAAGTGTACATTTTTATAATTTCCAACTATATTATATATGTGGGTGGGGGGATTCTCCCGTTGTTTTTGATGTATAAGGGTTCAACAGTTCAGCTTCTAGAAGTGAACAGCCAGACTGCCCAAACATATTTGATTATAGTTGTAAAGTCATGTTCAGAATCATCTTAATAAAGGTACAACTCTACCAGTCAGGAAAGTTATCAAAAATGTTTTGAATCATGTTGAGTAGCAAAGGCATCATGTGGATAGACATTATCCTGCTGGAGCCGCACTTTACATTCCTGTTACAGAAACAGCTACAGAATGAAATGAACAATGTTTGGGACATACAAGGCATTATTCAATATTCCCTTCACAAGCACTAAAAGGCAAACATAATTTCTAACTTATGGCACCCCACACCATGATGACAGGGTTTGGAGCTCTTTTTTGTGGGCAAATACACTCAGAAATATGGCCCTCAGCAAGTCTAGATCATACATAAAAATGACTATGAAGGCAGAACTTGTTCTCGTCACCAAATATGAGTAAGTCCTATTTGATCTCTTAGATGATCTTCTTGTGATACCACTGAATACTTACCCAATGGTGTCATGTCAATAGTGGAAGTCATGCTAGAGGCATATGTAGTCATACTCCTACTTCAAGTAAATAATTTCCAGTTGTCTCTGTGGACATTTCTGGGACCACATTTACTTTTATCTGTATTATGGAGACAATACAGTCAGCCACTGCTGCCCTTAAAATGGGTCAGTCTTAGTAAGCATTTGCACTACATGGCCATCCAGAACCTGGTCTACAAATTTGATCACTGTTGTTAACACTGAAGCACCACTGATCACTGATGTAACATGTCCAGTTATATGAAATTACCATCCAGTCTCTTGAAGCGCTACAATCCAACCACAATCAAACATTTCTGCTTGAACAAAATGAAAATAACAAGCTTGCACTGGACTCTTTCAAAACACTGACCTTTATTGCAACATCACTACTATCTAAAGTTCAGACAGAGATGGTGTACTGGTATGATTGTTACTATGTCACAAAATCGTAAAAGACTTTGAAAATCTTATCAGAATGTGTACTATTTCCTTGCATGCACACAACATACTTAAGTCAAAATTAGCATCATTTTTCAGGGTATTGAAATTTTTATTTTCTGTCAGTATATATCAAATGAATAGAATCCTACACATTTTTACAACTGAAAATTTTTATGACAAACATGTAAATTAAAATGTCAAATTAATCCATTTTGAATGTAGGAAGGTTATTGAAACATGCAAGCAATGCTAAAAAGTTTTTAGCTTGACTAAAATGTCCTCCCCTGTAAAAAAAAAAATTAATTTCTATGCTTGATCACACTTTAGGGAGTTCTTCAGGTTGAGAACTTTTCAGTACCCCCTTATATCAATGACAATATTATTCTTTAATATCATTCTTGGGATAATCTTCAAACAGAAAAATTAGGCAAGAAAGGAAATAAAAATTTCTAAGGTACAAATATTTACTAATCTAACATATTTAGTATACCAATAAAATCATTGTGAATAAGTTCATAGCACTACTATACTAATTTTCCATGTAGTCACCACTGAGATTGATGTACTTGTTTCATTGGTGCAGACTGTATAAATACACTTCTGAAAGTATGTGGAGATAAGCAAATGGAGCCATTTTTGTATCTCTGCAAATACACTGTCATCTGTATTAATATAAATGATAAATGTCATTTGATGAGATCAAAACATGATAAACTAAAGAAGCCAAGATTGATTCCATTACTTTTGAAATCATCCATCATCTGACCTGACTCCCCCTCCCCCATTGCTCAAAAAAGTCAAAGTGCAGCAGTCAGTGCAGGAACTGGTGACAGCTGTTCTGGGATTCAAAAGATGTGCAATTTGTGAAGTTCATAATGCATAATACTGGACAGCGGGAAGTTCAAAAGGATTTACATGGCCTTGAAGGTGACAAAATATTTTCCATCCTCCAAACTCTTTTCCTACAGTGATAAAGTTACAAGTTGACAGTAATGGATTGCCTTTGAGTATTCCTTAAAGAGGCTAATCCACATATAGTGAAATGCTAAGCCAATGAGGGGACATACATTACCTGAAGATCTTCCTCCTGCTAGAGTCAAAGTGAATAATGGGATAAGTAACGAAAGGTAAGTTTAAAAAACTAGCCGAATACACAAAGGGAATAGAGAGGAAATTTGTTATAGAAATTCTCTTACCTCACTAAAATTTCTGCATAAATAATATTTTCAATAAGTTTCTAAAGTCCTTTTTGGCAATATATTAAGTACACTTGAATTTTCTATCAAAATAGATTCATAGTGTTGACTATGAGAGAAACATTTCAATAATTTTCTAATGTTTATTCATTTTTTTTTATTTGTTTAATTAATTTGGCACAGTTTTAAGAAAATCAAATTAAACAGATTATTTTTACTTATTTACATAATTTCAAATATTTTTCAGCTCCATTCTAAATGAATTTTGACAAGGCAGCGATAAATTATCTCTATACAAACATGGTAAATTTAAAAACTTCAGAGTTCTTGTCTATATATGGCATTTTTTAAAATTCATATTAGAAATAAATATAACACTAAAGAAATGTTTATTAAAATATACTTTTAAAAATCTTATGTAAATTAAATATTACTGCTAATGCTGTAAATGCTTTTTGTTATATAAAAGGCTGGTAAACATGTTAATAAATTTTGTTATCATTTATCAACTGTTTGCGGATTATTTAAAGTTGAAACATATTCTCAATTGTAAGAATAATTGTTTTTGCAAGCAAATATTACATTAAGTATTTTTTGAAAATAATTTTTCTAGAGACAAGTCCTACTATTTAACCCATAGGCAGGAGAAGAGGTATTTTAATAATGCAGGCTGTTTTGGTCTACTGATATAAGGTGGGACACACCCAACATAGTCTTATGCAAAATTTATAAAAGATGATCAATTTAAAGATTTTTGTGAAAATATAAGTATTGGTACTTTTGGTTTGATTTTAGTCAATATCTGAACAACTTAGTAATTTGATGGTAGCTATAAATCCCTTCTCTCTTGTTGGTACACTTAATACTATTTGGTACATTTGATGCAATTTTACCCAACCTTGTAAACAAACTTAATAACGTTGAACCCACAATAGATTTCACCTTTGAAACTGAAACTAACACCCTTATCTAGAGATCATGTTACATAGAACCAATGATGACCTTCAATTAAACATTCACAGAAAATCTGCCAATAAGAATTACCTTATGAACTATTATTCTCATGACTGCAATGAAATAAAATCTGGAATAATTATAGAATTTTATTTAAAAGCACTAAGAATTTGCAGCCATTAATATTTATCAGAAGAATTATACATAGAACCAGTGGTGGTTGCACAAATCAATTTTTAAAATTATAAAGGCTTAATGAACCGGTTATTCGATTATCTGATAATAATTTTCTATATTAATAGCCAATGGTTCAGGTAAAATCTTAGTTATACTACACTTGCATGCAGGCCTAGTGACACACACCCTTTACTAAAACAAAAATGATTTCTGTGATTACATTGAAAATGTAACGAGAAATTACCATGAACATATTGTACCCCCAATTATCGAAAGAAATAAAAATATAATTAATACCATTGCTGTGAGTTCTGCAGAGAATGAAAGAGGGTTTCTGTGATGAACATAATTCATTCTGACAAAAGAAACCATTTTGAAGTTAAAAAAGTAGCAAATCTTCTAGTCATAAATTTGATAGGTCTTCTCCTGGATTTTTGGGACAGCAGTGATTCAGTTTGAATGTGGCTAAGAAACTAAAACACAGCTGATGACATGAATCAAAAATATCATACTTCTGAACAGAAGCATGATGAGAACAGAATTTCAATGTGGAAATATCTTAATAAATAAAATGTTTTCTATTAAATTAACAAAGTGGTTTAATTCTTTTTGATACTATAAAGTGATTTGTTTCCATTCACAGACTGAAAAGAAAATAAAGATTACCTGCCTTGATAGAACCAGTTCCTGGAAATTTGGGATGCCATTATTGCATAGAACACCACTTTCTCTATTGTTACTCCACTGAATACTACTGGTACTCAGTGGCGTAGCTAGAGTAAATGTCACCCAGGGTGGTCCGCTCAAATGACACCCCAATGACCCCGATTCACCCTATGCTGAATGGAGAGCTATAGCTAAATTTTCCTACATGCTCTACCTCTACTTTACTCTACTGACCAGTACATTACTGTTTACATGTATGATCCAAGACAAAATCCAATACCACAAAATAATCAGTTCAAATCAAAAGATTTTTAAAATGCAACTGCTCACTTTCAGAACAACTAAATACAAAACACAGCAATACACAAAAGAATGACATTCGATACTATGGTCTTAGAATTAATGTTTTCTTGTTTTCATTGTGGCAAACTGGTCAATGACATCGTCAAAATCTGTTTGTCTTGTAAGCTCGTTTTCAATGGACAGCATAGCCAGATCCGACAGTCTCGACTGGCTCATGGCTGACGTAATTTTCTGTTGCTAATTTTTCAGTGTCCAATTTTCCGTTGCATCATTTTCTGGGTACCATCAATGATATTTGAAAGTATTTTTCTTGACAAAAATGTTCTATTTAATTTTTAAGCATTTTTCGGAACATTGTAAATCAACTGCATTATTTTAAAGGTTACCTAGAGAATTTATGCAAAGTTTATTTTTTTGTTTTTCTTTATACAAGTAAAATAAATTTACATCATATTTTGATGTTATTATGATTTTAGTTTTACTGATAATTTAAAAACAATAAATATTTATCATTAGTACCAATAATGGAAAATTAAGTTAAAAATTTAAAAGAATTATTTTTGGAATTGGAAAATAGGCACAAATTTTTCTGTTTCTGATACCCCAAAAAGTTCCGATTTTTCCAATTCTCAATTCCGATTAATCGTCCCAACACTAGTAGATATATTCAAAAGTATATTGCTCACTCAATGGAAAATTGTATCTCAGCGAATTGATATACAGGCAAAACTGAAATTGTTGCACTTTTCGCTTCGTATTTCGCTTTGTTGTTATTAATGATGCAGCGTTAAAACACCATATCATCCGATAAAATGTTACAACAATGTCTCTTGTTAGTAACCAAGATTGTAGCAACTGAAATACATGAAATCTGAACACATTGCTATTTTTCCTACTCACAAATTTCCCAACAATTCATTAGAAAATTTCTGACAGGGGGACAAAACTGGGGGTCATAAATTATTTCGGGGGGGGTCATATGCCCACCTGCGAAACCCTATGTCTCCACGACTGTTTTCAGACTATTTTTGGCACCTTAGCCTGGTTGAAAAATTTTGTTGGGGGTGACATTGTGTCACCTCACCTGTGCTGGCACCCGGGGCGGTCCGCCCCCTCCCCCTTAGCTACGCCACTGCTGGTACTTCATCTATGTTCTCTATTAGATCCAGTTCCAAATTAGTTTTTTTTATTAGACATTTATAAATTTCTAATAGCTGGTGGTATGTGGATGGTCTTATTTGTCACTAACTATATTGTATTATTCAAGTAAAGCAGTCACTTCTCTGGAAACACCAATGAACTACATTTCTTTAAGAGGAAATTCAAGCAGAAAGATATCATCCATAATCTAGCATAGATTCCTGGACTTGGAAATATTGTCACAAAGATGATGAAAAACCATCAAAATCTCATTCACTTTCATACTCCAAAATATAAACAACTATTCAGTTGAGTCATAAATAATTTCCATTTTTATCAGTTTTATTCTTCAAAAAATAAAGAACAGGTACATTTATTCACTTAGATATTCACTATTGTTAATTACAATGAATAGTTGCTATGTACCAGGCAGTTCTTTGATACCTTTTTTTCAGGTTTTAATGAGGAAAGTTTTCAACAAACCTGGTTTCCATTAGGGAATGTTTTCTCCCCATCAAACTGATCTAAGAAAGGATAACAATCAGTTGGTGCAAGCTCAAGGGACCAACCGAGTTCCAATTTTTTTCCTGCGTTATTCTTGCTGTTTGTGGTTTTGTGTTGTCATAGAAGAGAACAAGTTTGGTTGAAATGCATTCTGAGATTGTCAACATGTCCTGTTGACAATCTCAGAATGCATTTCAACCAAACTTCTATGGACACATTGCAGCTGCTGAACACAAATGTGCATTTAGTACTTCATTGGGTTTCAAGAAGACTAAACGTATAAAATCCCTACAGTCCCATTATGAAGCTATTTTCTGGTTATATGTATTATTAGCCTGAGTCATAAATAATTTCCATTCTTGTTTATCAATTTTATTCTTCAAAAAATAAAATACATCTTATTCAATTATATATTCGCCATTATTTGCAATGAATGTTTGCTACATATCAGGTAGTTCTTCAATACCTTTTGAGTAAAACCTGCAGAGTTTGTGTTCAGCAGCTGCAATGTGTCCATAGAAGTTTGGTTGAGGAAAAGTTTGCAATAAACACTTGAATTTTTCTGCATTAAAGTGATTTTAAAAAGGTAATAATCAGTTGGTGTAAAGTCAGGTAAATATGTCAGATGGGATAGAACAGACCAACTGAGTTCCAAAGATTTTTCCTCTTGTTATTCATGCAGTAGTTTTCCTATTGAAGAGATCAGAGTGCTTCTCAACCAAACATTTATGAACACATTGCAGCTGCTGAATATATGAATGTGCATTGTCTTTTAAGAACTCTAAATAAATATTACCCTGATAACCCTACCGCATGCACAATATTATTTTTCTTCCATGGAGCTCAGATTTGTGGTCAGTTGTGATGATTTACTCTTCACAATTCACTGCTTTTTATATTGAACATTTTTGTATGTAACCGATTAAATAATTTCCGTTTTTGTTTACCAGTTTTATTCTTCAAAAAATAAAGAACAATTACATTTTATTCAATCATACATTCACCATTATTTGTGATGGCTTGTGGTCACTAATCAAACAGCTCTTCAATACCTTTTGAGTACAATTCTACTAATTTTGATGTAAAAATGAAAACTTATATCTAGTTTTTATTGGTAAAAGTTTATCCCTATCAAAAGGTAATAAATGGTCAGTGTAAGGTAAGTGAATATGTCGTGTTGGGTGGAAAAAAGGCTGACAGTTCCAAAATTTGTTTTTCTTGTATTGGCATGAAGGAGAACAACATTCTATCTACTGTGTACACTGCTATGCAAAAATTAAAGCATGTTAGTGTACGCCAAAACTTTTCTTAACAGCCCCATATGATTAGTAGTTAGGATATTAAATTTATCATTGCAGTTGGTTCCTCCAAAAAGGAAATTACTTATGATTCAACTTAGTAAAAACTCATAGCCAAAATCTAATAAACTTTATTTCAAACATCAAGCATTAAAATGGAAGAATGTATACAAAAAATAAAACAAAAACAAATTCAAAGTTAGTCAATAATATTCTAAAATATTCTTCTTTTCTCATGACCGAACTGGTCATAGAGGAGACATGAGTGATGATGATCCAGCCAGTGGTCACCAACCAGATCTGTTTTCCACCTCACAAAACAGTGTCAGAGTGTTCACCCTGGTCCATTCTTTGATGTTGTCCATTCACTATGTCTACCCACCTTCCAAGGTACCTAAAATATTAGCCAAAAAAAAAAAATTATGAAAAATTATTTTCTCCCCTTCTTCTACTTCACATAAAGCCCCAGTGACACACACATGTGTGCGGGATACATCACCTGATCTAAAAGTCCATACCTATGAACACAAAAGAGATTATTTACATTTGAACATACATTCTAATTCTCTCATATTACACGGAAATGATGCTGGCCATAACTTTGATTTTACTACTGCCACCCTAATTAAAAAAGAATTCTTTAAGATATAAATACTTTGAAAGCTTTATAATAACATTATTACCAGCTATAAACACACACCTAAAACATTACATTGCCATCCTTCTTTGAACCCATTCTTAGAGAATCTAACTTATGTCTCTCTAACACAAAGAATACACATATAAAAACAGCCCAAGAGTAATAGAATAACACCCCATACAACTGACTGCACAAAAGTGAAAATATTAGAACTTCTCCTACTAGACACACACATACACAATTACAAATATGCATTATTATCCGATGCCCACATATTAGAAATTTTACAAGCTTGTGTACATATAGAATTATCTATGATTTTAATACATGTTACATGACTGACCAATGAGAATGAAACTAAAAAAAATTGAGAGAAAACAGACACAAAGACAGAACTTTGGTATTTTCAATCTCTGACAAAACTTTAATAAAAGTGAAATGTTAGATTGATAAACATTTCCTATTTGTTCTTTGTCTTATCTTGTCAGATTATATCCCATGTTTTACCTCTCTCTCTCTCTCTCTCTATATATATATATATATATATAAAATATGTGGAGGGTGGGAGGAAATAGAGAAAGAAAAAGCCCCAAAATAAGTTATAGCATATGGTTTGATGATTGCTGAAACTGACAATCACTACAGTATTGATTTCTATATAGACAAATGCTCTGTTCCTGATACTGATCACTCTTGCTCTTGTAAATACAGCAAATTTTCAACAATAATGTATTTAATCATTGCACATTTTGTACCCCATTTGAAATAAGACCTCAACCACAAAATGCAAACAAATAAAGTGAATGTATAATGCAGAAAAAATGTTCATGTACTGAAATAAGTTTTTTGTTTAGTATAGACAAGGAACTGTATAGAATTGTTGTAAAAAATAATCTTATTTAATCCAATGATTAAGAAAAATGACATTCAGAAATGTTACTTATATTTTCATATTATCTTTTTCAGAAAAGCAAAAACCTGAATCAAAATTCAGGCAAAACTATGAAATATATTTTGTTTACCTAATAGATAAGCACCCTTCATGATATAAATCAATTATAATGATTACCAATAATTTGTCAAAATTGCCTTGTCAATGTAAAAAATTGAATGGTACAGTCAAACCAACCATTATTGATTTTACATGAAAACTTTTTTCAGACACAAATCTGTTGTATTATGAGATATGTCATGTCAACCACTTGATATTTTTTTAAGTTTTTCTGACAAGAATTAAGAATAAATAAATTAAAAAAAAAATATATTAATATTCTGTCAACTCATCATCACGTGAGGAATTAATGCAAAATTATTATTTTTCATACTTTATATCAAGCATTTCTAAAGTAAACATTTGTGGTGCATTTCCGTGCTTGTCGACCTCAACACAGGATTGGATAATAAAGGCCATGACAGCAGAGAAAAGATGCCCTGAAATATTGTCGATGCAAAATTAAACCTGAGGCCAACACCTTGATCTTAATTTCTGAGATTCCATCATAAAAATACCTGAGATTTAAATTTCTATTCAGCATCTGCATTTTAGAGAACAGAAAAAATTAAAATGAAATAAAAAAAAAAAAAAAGAGAAAGAAATTATTTGAACTTTCTTTATTATGCATGATATTAGAAGAGCAATGCAAATGCACTTAAGAATAAATACCTATATTTTATAGATTACTAGCAGTAGAGCCCGGCGTTGCCCGGGGATGTAACAGTAAGAGATAGATCAAGTATCGACCATCATAAAGACTGAAAAATTAAATTGACAAAGATTATTGTTTAAGGTTGACGGACACGCATGTCTTAATTAGTTTTTTTTTTTTTTTTTTGACGAATTGGTCAAACCCAAATTCAAACAAAAACATTGTTTACAATCGTTATGAGTCTATCTATTGGTGAATTGAATTTTATTATAAACAATTGTCTTGTAAATGGAATTTTTAAAGCATTCTGAATGTAAATAAAGAAAAAAGTGTGCAAGACAATAAGAAATACTACCTGCCGAAAAAAAAAGTGGATGTTTGTTTCATCGGCTGAAAAATGTAAGAAATGCGATCCCATATATAAAGGAACACACACACACACACACACACACACACACACACACATAAACAACCTGGGTTTTTAACCTAAGTCACTCCACGGAATCCTTCAAAACATAGAGCATAGACTGATGAAAAAGACGCCAAAGTTTATGAAAACAAAATTTTATCGTCAAAATGCTTATGTTTTTATGAAGAGGATAGACTAAATTTTTTTTTAATTATTTTTAAAAAATTTTTCCATCTTTTTAGAATATTCTAAATTTTGATTTAAAAAACCTTGTTTCTCTTTGTCGCAACAAGGGCTAGTAAATAACAGATAATTTTTAGCGCGTTTTTTTGTATTTACACACATTAATTTGGAAAATCTTGCAAAAATAGAAATAATTGTCAGATGTTAATGAAACTTTCAGAAACTATTCACAGATAATCGAAATTATTATAAATATGTTTTTTTTTATTAAAGTCATGGCAGAAATATTTTTTTTATATATTTATTAACACCCCCATAACTAATTTTATGAAAAACTCTAGAAATTCGAGACCATCGGTTTTAGTGATTACAATAGTTAAAAGCACAAGGCTTTGAAGAATGCAAATCATATATTTTTTTTGGCCAACGTACCTGAAAATCAGCTGTGAATTGTAACATACAAAACTCAATAAAACAAATATATTATTTAGTTTCAAATGCTTTTATTTGTTTTAATTTGTTTTTATGAATATGGACAATATTTTCTGAAAGCAAAAAATTTTTTCAATGAAAATTGAATTTTTAATGCAATTATTTCTTATTTCTTTAATTTTAAAAAGATTTTTTAAAAATTTTTAATTGAATTTTTAAAATATTTTAACATTAGTTAAAAGCAACATCAACCTTTCAAAATGTCCGTGTGAGATTGTCATTGTCTAGCGCTTTGAAAATTGTATTATTTGGACCAATCAGATTAGCCATGGTAATTAAGAAATGTAATTTTTGTGTTTATAGTCGGACAGTAATTATCAAGTACGGAAGACCAACCAGAATACAATTTAGTTGCATTATTTGAGTTCAGCATTGTTCTCCGCTGTTAAGCCCTTTACTTTTACGAAACATGTATGGAGAAGTTAATTTGAGTTTTCAATTTCAACTGAGAAGGGGTACCTACAAGTAACAGTATCATCTCATGAAATTTAACTACTGCTAAACTTTAATTTATATGATCTTATTTTTATATTAATCTCAGTTATGACATTTTTTTCATAAATGAAATATCAAAATTAATAATAAAATGAATGGAAATACGAATAACACAGTAAAATGTAATAAATGTACATAAAATCATAGTATTTTATGTACACTTTTGATAAAATTTCATAAGAAAGGTACCTAAATTAATTAGATACCTTTTTCTTATGAAATTTAATCTCACTAATAACAGTCTTATTTTTAATTTCTTTATATTTTCCATAAAAGCATCATAAACGTAAAAATGAAAGCTAAGTACAAAAAAAAATAAATAAATAAATAAAAAATAAAAAAATTAGAGCGCTGAAAGTTTTTCCTTAAAAGTAACAAGGTAAATAATTTGTTCACTTAAATAATTTCACTTCCTTCCATCCGTAGAAAGTATTCTCCTCCCGTAAGTTATCTAAACGTCATGAATGTGCCTTTCGTCAATCGTCAAGCGACGCGAAAGGTTATGACCTGCTTTGTTTTATTTTCAAATTACATTTTTCGGCGCAGAAGCTAAGTTAAGCTTGGTTCAAAATATTTTAAATAAACAGTATAATTTCTGTTTTTATTAAAATCAGTTTTGAAAAAATGATAATTGATTTTAAAAAGAATATCAAGTAAGATTTTAATCTTTTTTATCAAATCGAAAAAAATGATTGAAAATGATTATCTGTCCTTTTGTTTTTTACAAAAAAACAATATTTTTAATGAAAATTTCAGACGTGCTAGGAACGATTAAAAAATGTAAAAAAATACCACCAAAATACTTTGATCTTTCCTCTTTAATAATAATATGAACATTAGACGATAAAATTTTGTTTTCGTCAAGTTCGGCGTCTTTTTCATCATGCTATGCTCTTTTGTTTACATTTTCGTGGGTGAGTTGTCCCCCTTTCATTCTCACGATGTGTCTTAATCGTGTTTTCAAATTGATTTTATTAAAAAAACAACTGTGTTTTTCCATTTTTGGCCCTGTTAGAACCACCACAAGGTAATTTTACGTAGTCCTGTGAAGTTTTGTTGAAATCGGCTAAAACATGTAGGAAATTCGATCCAACATATAAACGTTACAGACACACACACACAATCTGCGTTTTATAATAAGTAAGATGTAAAGTTATAAAAAACCACTGGTACTACCAGGTAACTGTGTTATATTTGAGAATATTAGATAATCAAGAAACTATACTAGAAGCAAATCACCTGCATATGGAGAGAAAATGAATTCAGTACATATACAAAAGGTAGTGAAGGAAAGTGAGAAAAAAAGGACTGAACATCAATTGCCAAAAAGAGAGAATATATGATTGTCAGCAAAAGGACCAGCAGAACATGCAAGTTACAAATTTGATATACCAAAATCAAACAAGTCCAACAATTAAAATACCTGTGAAATATTTTAACACATGATAGAAAGTGAGACACTGGAAATCCAAAGGCGCATTAGAATAAGGAAAGATGCCTTCCAAAAGCTAAGCAAAGAATTAACAAATAGAAAAATTTAATTCATTAAAAACAAAGATAAAGAGCATTGAACTGTAACATAATATCACTTCTCCTATATGGCTGTATGTTGCCAACACTGCAGTTTGAACACAGATCACCAGTGTGCAAACACAGACAATTCCATTATTAAATAAGTAGATCATGTGATCATAAAGGAAACGTATAAATGGGAATTAGCATGACGTCTAAGTGATTGCTATTCTCTATACTACCTACTATAATATTTCTCTATAATGATCATTACATGAATTACTATTTGGCAATTACTATTTGAACAAATATTATTAGTGCAAGTATCATCGAAGGCGTTACTACTACCAGTATCTGTGCTTACAAAGTCTTGTCTACAACGAACATTTCAGAAGTGATAATTAGCATTCGTTGACCTAACAAAGTTATGAGTGAGCATTTAACATAACAAAACTGTGAATGCTGGACAATCTCCTCATAGATGAAAAAGACTTGAAACAACAGAAATGCTGAGGATACCATTGACCAAATAAGTGAGCAACGGCAAAGTTTTAGAGAAAATGGAAACAAAAAGGACACTTATATTCAACATCAGAGTTAGCATTTCTAGGGTACATAACGAGGAAAGGGGGCTTGGAAAATTTGACACTGACAGGACATATTGAAAGCAAGAGGAACAGAGGAAAACAAGACATAACCTCCCTAGTGAACTTAAGTAAATGGATGGCAGAGAAAGGTTTAGGGGAGATAACCAAAACAGAAAATTTACTAAGAGCTACAAAAAGACAGGAAATTGTGGAGAGCCATGAGCACCAACATCTTGAATGGACATGGTACATAGAAGAATTTATGTTTGTTTTTGGGGAATAAATTTATTAACATTTTAAATTAAATTAAAAAGAAAGAATATATCTTTTTAATCACTTCACCCCCAGGCAATATAAGCACGAAGGTACATGGGTTTACTGTGAATGAAAGAATCTGAGAAAAATCATTTAGGACAGAGGACAATAAAAGAACAGAAAAGCTACAGATACAAGGTTCAAGAGTCAATCAAGGTAGAGGGTTACTGAATGAGGTTAATGGAGAAAGTAAGAAATGCATATTATTAGGATATGTGGGATAGAAATGACTGACCATAGACTTGAAGAAGTTAAGATCGTAGTGATCAGAGAAGTTTCAGATATGTTCCACAAAGTCTCAGTTCTGGGCAAGAAGCTGCGAGTGAAACTTCTTCCTTACCAATGGAATACAAAGGGAATGAGGATGAGTCAAGCCTGTATATGTGGTATAGCAGTGCCTAGCTATGAAGTTCTGAAATAGTGGAACCAAGGAATCTAACTCATTTGAATATTTCTCAATAGTGAGAGTCTATCAACATTTTGTCTGTGAGAACATGGACAACAGGTTTTGGGGGGATTCATAAACCACAAAGCCATGTAGATGCTTAGGAATTCTGGAAAGGGAGGATTTAGTGGCTGAATATCAAAGATGCCAAAAAAAAAAAAAATACAATAAAATAAAATTTAAACATTAAAAAAAAATACAAAAATAAAGAATTTTCTTTAATTCTTTATCTTTTTTTTTTAATGTTTAAATTTTATTATATTGTATTTTTTTTCTTCCCCTACTTGTCAGTGTGTTTGCACATAATTACACATTTTGTCCTAATCATTCTAACCTATCTAATGGTTTCGTTTCGAAAGAAAAATCAGAAAAAGGGGAAAATTGAATGTCTTTGGCTAGATGAGAAAGTGTCTCGTCAGTATTCTCATGATTTAGTGGCCGACTATTGTTGCTTGATAAAATTTCTGAACTTTCTTTCTCCTGTTGTTCTTAATTTTTATTGAAAGCATGCCTCCCAAGCCCACTATTTGGTGATGGTGGTGGATTGGCCGTTGATCCCTCCCCCCACCAGGTCGATGCTTGGACTTAAGGTAAGCTGTACATTCACTTGTTATCATGAGGAAGAAAGCAGACAAACACTCGCTGCTCGTATGTTGGGGGCATTTATTATAACATGGCAATAAATCCGGATAACCCTATTTTCTTCGATTTCTTTTTAGAATAGACAATGGGACTTATACTAAGTTAAAACTTAAAACTTAATGTTGCAAAAGGGTAAATGCAAGTGTCAGCCAGGACTCTTTGCAAATTACCTCCCCCTCTCATCGTTCCCTCTGTTTTTGTTGTTGTTGTATGTGTTATATGTAATAGGAGTAGGTAGGCTTTCCTACCGCCCGGTCCACACTCCTCCCACTTCTCTTGGACATGAGTAGAGGCTTACGCCTTGTTTCTTGTTTAGGAAGGGGTTTCCGGTTCTCTCTCTCTCTCACTGGCCTCTGTATCTCCAGTTGCCTTGATCTATCTACTACTCTTCTCCTCATCCTTTCTTCTATCACTCCTATCTGATCTTGCTCCAAATTTTCTGTAACCCCTTGCGTCCTAGTGGCTTTCTGCCTTGCTTGGGGTGAAACACTTGAAAAAAAAAAAAAAAAAGTTAGGAAGTGGTACAAGGAATCAACCATTTTTCCAGCATCTTTAGCAATGTACAAAATTACACTTGAAAGTCAAGGCTGAAAGTTTCCCTGGGAGTGCAAACTGTTCATCAGGACTGGGGAAAATTTAGTGTCTGCTCAGTAATGACGGAATGCTGCTGCTGCTGCTAGGAAACTTGGTTCATTGTGTCATGCCAGACAATTTTTCTCAGTAGAATTCATCTTGCATATTTATAAATCTACCATTTGTCCATGTATTAAATATTTCTTTCACATCAGGTCTGGTGCTTTTGCTATATAATCTTGAAATTCTTAAAAAAATCCAAAGAATTATCTACAATGGTATTAGTCTTGACCTGGCATCTTGGTTTCAGTTACTTTCCTATCACCATAATGTAGCTTGCCTGCATCTTTTCTATAAACATTTTCATGGCAATTGTTCTAATAAGCTGTCATCTTTGATACTTTGACCTCATAAATTTAAGTGCAGTACTAGATTGGCAACTAGGTCCCATCATTTTACTGTTGAAATACCTAAATGTAACTGTTTCTTCTATTGTACTTCTTGTTTGTAGAACTCACTTTTTGCTTTCCTGTTAAAAATGCAAAGTCAATCTTTATCTTCTGTCTTTTAAGTTCCTTTTCTTTTATTGTTCTCTCTATTTAACAATGTTTTCTTTTTCTCATATTCTCTCACATTCAGTAACCCACCTTGCATCTTAGTGGCTTTATTGCCTTGCTTGGGATGAAATGATAAAAAAATTTAAATGCAACATCAATCATCATCAACTGTCTCGATGAATTTTGTTCCTTTTATTGCCTTTTCTCCTCAGTGCCATTTTCTCAGTCTCCTTCACTCTAAGGTCATCGGAAGCCATATGACAGTGGCGGGAAAGTAACTGTAGCCAAGATGCCAGATCAGGATTTTCAGTAGTATCAGTTGTTATCAGGGAATTTTGTCTTGCACTACAGGTGACAGCATTTTAAATGTAGTTAAAATGAAAGAAGAAAAATAGAATGTCACTTACCCTCATGGTAAAGGAGAAGAAGTGGAAGTGACAAGTGATTTCTTTTATAGAGAGACATTACAGCAAACTGGGTAAAAAATTGAAATGGGAAGAAAGAAAGAAGCTATAAAACTCAACTGAAAATAATAGTCAGCAATTTTTC